>JANRMT010062811.1:1951848-2009625 GCA_026402145.1 Polypterus bichir lapradei | reverse complement strand
AAAGGTTTGGGGCAGCCACCCGTATAATATGATCCTGGCTGCAAAAGGTTTGGAAAAGTAGCTCTCATTTATTTAATCCTTTTCACAATTGGTTAAAGTTAGAATTGCAGTTAAGTTAGTCGATTACGATGTTATGTTTTCATCAAGAAGACAGTGTCCAAGGTGGGATTTAAATTCATCTCCCAAGATCTATGTAATGGTTCTGCCAAGTTGCAGATTAATTATTTGAACAGCACTTGAATTTGTGATTTTTGTCTTTAATATAAATTACATATAAATATATACAATAATAAAATCTAATTGCATTATAAAAAAAACAATTGAGCTGAATGGAATCCTAATGCTTATGGGTTCTATTTAAATCATTCATGTAACACTCTGTGGGAGGGACATGGCCTGACAGCGGAAATAAATTCTGCCAACTTCCTGTTGAAAACATCAGTGACCAGAGTCAGCTTCAAAAATGTAGATCTGTGCATTTCTGCTATTTATTTAACAGAACTAATCAATGCATACATGCTGAAGTATACACAGCATTCCCAAAAAGCTGGTCTTTTAAACGTTCTAAGAATAAATAAAGGATGTCCTGTTTCTAGTTATAACCTACCGTGGAGCCCAAGATGTTTATTTTCTCCAGGAATGCTGTTAATTGGAGTTTTTGTGTTGCTATGTTGTCAACTGGCCATCTCTCAATTTTACTTTGAATGTTATCATTATTAGTTTAGATTGCCCGTTTTACTGTGTGCTTAATCTAATGTTTGTGAATAATGTACAGTATATATGCTCTATGGTTCATTCATTTACTTCTATTATATTTTTGCTATACATATGTGCTTGAGTGTGTATTCAGTGATGAACACTATGCAGAAATAAATTAAACTGAATTATTCAAAGAAAAATAATTTTGGGCTTAAAAAGAAATACCTAAAAACGAAAGCAAGGCAAAATATCTCCTACCTGCTAATTGTGTGCTGTATTTATGGGAGTAAAGGGGCAGATTTATTGTAACACAATAGTATTAGAACCTATGTAACTCTCATCTGATCTAAATCCTAAAACAAAGTAGTGTGTTATCAGTAATGTGCCTGAAGCATTTAATAACTTGTACTATAATCATATTGATAAATACAGTTTGTAATTCTTGTCAAAAAAGCACTCCTAACTGGAATAACAAAAGAGCCTCCAGGACACATCTTTCTTTCACTAAAATGGAAATCACACAGGATATAATTTTAGACACCTTTAAGCTTACTATAAAAAAGCACTAATAACAAGACAAGCCCATTTTCCTATTATAAAACTTAAACATAACCCTCACTCATGAGATAAGAGCTTCAGGTCTCAGTGTAGATAGCAGTGTCAGCGGGCCTCATTTGCCCCAGAGACAGTTGCTACATAAAGATATATGAATCGTAGAAAACAAAAATACAAAATGTGCTGTTCCTGCAGTGAAGTGTGACACTCAAGAGCTAGATGTTCCTGTGAAATGCCACATGCGGTCCAGAGTACTTCAGTACCTGCCACAATAACTGAATAACTAAACTACCAAGCAGAAGAGAGTGGCGCCTGTTGATTGCTGGCAGCCTTCTATGTAATACTAAGCCTAAGAGAAGAGTCTAACTCTTGCTGAGAGAATGACATATGAAACCACATTAAGCTAAGGAATTATCATAAATATTCCTTAAATACCTTCGTAGTTTTCCAAATCTGTTTTCCCTTACCATCATGCATTTCCCATGCAGGGAGGCCCCCACATACCAATGTGGCAAAGTGACGCCAACCAGGATAAACAAATTTAATATTTGCTTGTACTATCTACTGACCCTCAAAAAATAAACAGTGAAAGTGAAACAGACCTGCCTGTGAAAAACAAACCCAGTCTGATGTGCTCCAGTACACAGCTGTGTTCTCTGGAGGTTCTTGTGACTGAAACCTTCTTGATAAAGTCATCCTGCATGAGCTTATAATGGAATTGCAGACAAGCTATGTGTCAGTAAAGCATTGGTGTCCAATCTTTGTCATAATCCAGTTTAACCAGGTATGAATCTACAATGTAAATATTTTGCAAAAAGTGCTTGGAAGAACTAGATGATCAGTTGGTACAAACATTTTCATCTCTACCATTCACAGTTATTAGAAAAAAAGGATACATTTCTCTGGTGTTTCGCTTCTCTCACCTACTTTGCCAGTTACTAATAATATACATAAACTTTATTTCATTCTTACAAAATTAAAATGTATTTTAAAGAAAATATTTTCTATCTTTGGTGCTTTGTGCTTCATTGTTTTGTTGTAATGTTTTGAATGAAATTTAAAAAAAAAGAAAAACGCACAACTGTAACACAGAATAAATTCAGAGAAAAATGAGACAGATTTACAAGAAAACAAAAAAGTCTTGGAAATTAATTCAATTACACTAAACACACAGTAAATCATAATGAAAGTTATGACCAGTTGGAGGTGATCTAATTTATTACACCCTACTCTAAAAATTAGTTAAATGTAGTTAAAGTGTTACGGCAGTAACCTCATCATTTTTTCCAACTTCTATTAATCATGTGCAAAATGAAAACTATGAATATGGTCATTATTGGTTCAGAACTGTTGGTGGTAGTCTTCCAGTTCAGTTGACTAGGAAAAAAAAAAAGTGAACAGAAAAATTCGAGAGCCCTCGCACTAGAAATAATTCCCTTCACATTCTGTGCACTCCTCAGTTCAGCAATTCCCGTATATCTCAATGCATTTTTAAGTTTACTTACTGTACACATTCTTTTGATGATAATGATTTCCATTGGGTTTAATATTGCCTTGATTAAATGCAAATCTATACAACCCAGAAAAAAGGTAGTGGTCATTAGGAAATTTGAATGACTTAAATAAATCCTACCCATAATATGTACCTCTTAAACCTAACATTTTCTTTACAGCCCCAGTAGCACCTTTTCTTGGAAAGAAACAAAATGACACGAGACACATGTGTCTTAGGGCTTCATCATTTTGCTACTCTACTTTTTCAGTTTAAAAATGTATATATTGACAGATAGCAGCTTTTACCACATTCTTGAGTATCCATCCTTTCACCCATTATAAGACTTGCTTACCTGTGTTTAGAAGCACACAGAAATATTACTGTGGGCTTTCTAGTTTTTCTTGTGACTGTGTTCACTGTGAAAGTTACTATGTATAATAAAAACTTGAACCTATTCTCCAGCACAGGCTCAGCCAAAACTATTTAATATAAACCATCTTGAATGATAATACCACCATAAAAATGGAATGCATCATTTTCAGATCTTACTTAATTCATTATGGGATAACAGGATGTGGGAACTTTTCCTAGAGCCTAATGTTAGAGCATATTTGTTCTATTATTATAAAGGAGACAGTTGTGCAAGGAAACCACTTAAGATTTTCCCTTCTGAAAAAAATGCTGGTACCTTTGCACGGTTTTTCAAACTTGCCATTAATCAAAATAATAATTCACCAACTAAATTATTAGCAAAATAGTTGTTACTTGCAGCCTTACATATGGCGTCTACAAACCCAGCGGTTCCCAACCTGGGGTCCACATTAAATGGGAAAAAAAAATATGATTTTATTACTTCAAAAGATGTAAATAATATAGCATTTTTCTAGTTCACCTTGTATTTTAACAATATTATCGTCACTTTGTTAGTCTGCTTGCCAATTATGCCCATTAATAAATGCACTTTTCAAATGCTACTCAAAGGCTACCGTAGACATACACATGTTGCATCGTGGTGTTAAAGCAATTCACAGTACGCTAGACATAGTGTGTTGAGTGCTAAAACATATGTAATGATGGATCGTTTTTTAAAAAAGTAAACATTCCAAAGAAAACATATCTTGTAGCACTGCTTTAAAATCATCAAATGAGTCATATTATAAAGCAAAATCTAAATCTAGAAAGTATAAAGCTTCATACACAGAGTTAAGATTTTTGCTGGCTAAGAAAAAAGACTGACTCAATTACCCCAAATGTATTCTTTGTCAGGAAATTCTGTTAAACGAATGTCAAAGCTGTCTAAATTGAAACGGCATCTAGAAAAAAAAACATCTAGCTGATGTTGGGAAACGTTGACTTTTTGCTTAAGAAAGCAGTACAGCTTGCAAAACATGTGAGCACTTTCACCCAGCAAGCAGTGGTTTCAGGGAGGGGCACTGAAGGCATCTTTTTTGACATTGCATTGCATTGCCCGTGTGAAGAAAGCTCATACAGCTGGAGAAAATCTGATATTACCAGTCACCAAAGACATAGCTCAGGAATTGCTTGGTGAGGAAGCTGCTGTAAAGTTGACACTGTCCCTTTGTTAGAAAACACTGTGTGTAGACGGATATCTGACATGGCTGAGGATGTAGCATACCAATTACTGGAACAGGTGAAAAACAGTCATTGGTTTGCGTTGCAGTTGGACAAAAACACGGATGTAGCTAACACAGCCCAGCTTATTGTTTATGTCAGATTTATTGGAGATGGAAAGTTTGCTGAGGAGCTTTTATTCCGCAAAGAAATTCAGGGGAAGAGAACAGGTCAGGATATTTTTCACTTTTGGATGTGTTCATACAGGCAAATTTAATTGACTGGTCTTACTGCATGAGGATCTGTACGGATGGTGCCTCAGCCATGATAGGCAAGTGTAGTGGAGTCATCATGTTAATAAAGACCAGAGCTCCAGATGCTGTGGAAGCACAGTGAAGCATTTGTTGCTAAAAGGTTGGTGGACGAATTGCAACAAGTGCGTCAAGACGTTGTTAAAGTTGTAAATAGTATCAAAGCACGTCCCCTTAAACAAAGGCTCTTTGCCAAACTGTGCATTGACATGTGTGGCAGTTTTGAAAGTCCTGAGGTCCAGTGGCTGTCTCAGTTTTACAATGAGTTTTTGATCTCTGCAAAGAGGTGTGTGAATTTCTCTCATCTGAGAACTCCCAGTTTGCTAGCTGTTTTGACAACCAGTTATGGGTTCTGACATATTTTAACTTTGAAATACCTCGAATCAGAGCAAGCAGTGCTGTTATCACAGCATACTTAATTTGCAAAATAAAGTTCATGCATTTATACTACAAAAAAAGAAAAGATAAAAAAAGCTACATGTAAACAAAGGAAATAGTGTCTGATGCACATGCAGACATAGTCCCACCTATAATAACACCTGAAGGAATACTTTAGCAACTATTTCCCAGACCTGGAATATTGACATTTAAACTGGATCAGAAATCCATTTGAGTACAGAACTGAAGACGATTGTCTTGATTTGAGGTCACAAGAGGAATTATTGAAATGGCCGATAATGGAAGTTTGAAAATGCAATTGTCTACCATTCCCATGTCAGAATTTAGGAGCAATCTCAGAAACAAATATGCAGTTTTGACCGAAAAAGCCATCTGTTACCTCTTACCATTTGCAACAACATGCCTGTGTGAGACAGGTTTTTCTGAATTGAAAGTACTGAAAACCAAAAGCAGAGCATGTCTAAATGTGGAAAATGATTTGAGATTGTCCCTAAGCCAGTTGCAACCCAGAGTGGACAAACTGTGTAAGAACATCCAAGCCCCAAAGCCTTTATTTATTTATTTATTATGAGCAGTTTGTTTTTTCCATAATAAAAAGGTCTTGTTTTATATAGTTTTGTTGCACGCACTTAACACGTAGTGGGTCTGTATAGCACTTTATTATAGACATGTGGGATATGTCATTGTTTAGGATGGTGATAGCTAGGAGGTCAAGAGCCTAAGGTAAGTCTTGGCATGAAAAAGGTTGGGAATGACTGTACTAACAAAGCAGCTAATTTTTCCGTTCATGGAAAGAAGGCTGTAATATTCAATGGGTTAACAGCACTAATGGCTGTAAGCGCAAAAGAAGGGTGGGAAAATGGATAAATAATGTGATGCTTATATGTTTTTAATGTATACATGTAACTTGTATGCTTAAATACTTGTTGTGTGTATATCTGTAAACAACTTTGTAAGGAACACTTTATTAAATCAATAACATATTTAAGCAGAAAATACTTTCTTATAAACAATATTTTAAGTAAACATTGGGAATTTCATTTTTGGATCAAGAACTTTTATTTCAACTTTTGCCCTTTTCTAGACAATGTAACATATGTTTGGCAGCAAAAAATAAATACCAAAAACACCTAAAGTCTGCCTAAAAATGGAGTTGGAGGAAATATATATTCACCTCTCTTCCACCAAACTTTGCAGTTGGTACTAGGTAGTCCAGAAGGTAGCATTCTCCTGGTATCTGCCAAACTCTACATCTGCCAGACTGACAGATAGTGATGCACCATATATCACTCTAGAGAACATGTCTCCACTGCTCCAGAGTCCAATGGTGGCATTTGGAACTCTGTGAGAGTTGAAAACAAGGACAGGCAATTTTCATGCACTAACTGCTTTAGCACTCAGGAGTCCCGCTATGCGAATTTGTGTAGTAGACCACTTTGTGGCTGTTTGTTGCTCTTCTGTGCTTTTACTTCACAACGTAGAAAAGGGGTGACATCCTATGACAGTGTCATGTTTCAAGTCAATGAGCTGTTCAGTATAACCTATTGTACTGCCAGTGATTTTCAGTAGAGATTCCACAACTATGTGGATGATTTTATGCACCTGAAATGACTGAGCTCAATGATTTCACAAGCAATTCACATATCTTTGGCCGTACAGTATAGTGTAGTGTTACGCTGTACACTGCTTGGGAGTATACACATGAAATTCAAATATCAAAAGTGTCACCCATGAGCCATCCATAGATATAAGGAATACTGGTAGTCCAAGCTAAAATACATTTGTGTGTGTGTGTAGTGACATGCAATCTAAACCTGGGTGCAAAATATGTAAATGTGGAGGAAAAAACATATCACAAATGAATGTATAATCCTTTAAAGGATAAATTGCAGTAATTATTAATGACATTTGCTGAACATTCGTGCAAATATAATAGGAAAGCTGTATCAGAAATTTCAGTTTTACCGCAATTTACTTGAATTTTCTGTCACTGACAAAGACAAGTCCAAGTGGTATTTCCTATTAATTAAAATTTTAATCGCAATTAAAGTTTTGATTAACAACCTACAATGGTTTTAATGCTGCAGCAGAAGTTTATATTATTAATACCATGGTCTTCCTAAGAATCTGGCAGACCAAGCAGAGCAATGTAAAATGGGACAAGGTGGAGGTTAAGGTGCCTGTGAATCAAAAAAGTATAGGAAGATAGATTAAGCACATTAATGTATTAAGCATATATGCTTCTACATAAGCTTTATATGCTTTATTTCACATTAGCAATTACAGGAATAACATACTAAAAGAAGACTGAAAAAAATGGAAAATGTTGGATACAAAACGTTTCCAGAAGAACCTACTAAAACATTATAGAGACAGGATATGAACCTTCCTGTTGCTCTAATATGGCAAACCAGGAGTGACAACCGGACTGTCTTCAGACTGCTTGAGTAAGTTGAAATGTGGAAAAGCAATATAAACTAGATTTACAATAGCAGAGCTCCCTCTGATGTCAGTAATAAAATCATAAGGAAGTATGCAGCAGAAATGCATTTCTGATTTAGACCCTATGCCCAAAAGACCATATCTTTTTTCTGCTCCATTTGTGGATATCTAGTTTCCAGGTCACAGCTAACAATCAGAAATCATCTGTCTTAATGTAAAGGGTATGTCACAGGTGTCCCTAAAATAGCAGACAATCTAACTGTAGAGCCTGTCCAAAACAGAGAATCCATCTTGGAAAATACTTTTTCATAATATTGACAGGTTTGCAAAACAACCATTCTTGAGCCTCATGCTTCGTTTTAACCCCACCCCCAAACATTTCAGTCTAAACATCCTGTTAGTACTATAATTACTCTGGGCATTTAAGGATCAGTGTTGGCAGCAAAAATTAAAGCTAACCAGAGGCTTTGGCATCTGAAATGGTGTTTTAATTGACTTGCATTCTTGCAAATGGCAGTTATGGGTAGAGCTGTAATATTGATGGATGACATTAGCAAATCCTTCAGAACAGCTGTGTGTGTTTACCACTCCAATGTGGATTAGATAGGAGACACAATATCATAATCTGGACGGTTCCAATTTCTTGGGCACACAGACTACCAAATACAATCAGTGGTCACTAAGACTTAGGCCCGCAGCCTCATTACTGAAAGCATTTCAGTAACTCATTTAATTTCCTTCTAATGGCTTACATCTGATGTTCAGGAAGGGATAAAAGGAATAAAGTACTTTGAATCATTTTTTTAAATTAAAATATGTACTCATTTTTTAATTAAAATACATACTAATGTCAATTATAAAAGAATGCAGGAAATAGCAGGTGTAAAGCACAGAGATAAAAGAAAGAGGTGGAGGTTAAACACAGCCATAGGGAGCGAGTGTCAGACAATGAAGATTTTATACTAGCAAATCATTGCATAATCTTGCATATTATAAAATGCAGCCACTATAATCAATAATGAGTATCCTAATGCATTTTATGTTTTTAAATGTTAATTTCAATATGTTAGAAAAAATAAAAACACTAAAGTCCCCTGGTTTGCATAAAGAGAAAATTCCCACACTTTAAATATTTTGTAAGGCCAACCTTTGCATTAACAGCAGTGTTATATAGAGGTTTTACACACTGTTCAACAGTCTGGCCTGTTCTTCCAGGCCGGTTTACTCTAGGTCATGTAGGTTAGTTGTATATTGCTTTTTTTCAACACACCCACCATTGCACCAACTGCAATACACATTCCTCTTTAAAATGTGGGGAAAAGCACCACCTTGGTCGCATTCAACTACAACACCTTTCCACATTACTACTGGGTCACTTTGACATTGTCCAGGTTTTATTTCACTGGTTCTTTTTAAACAATGACCTATGTTTTGTGCCATCTTCCCATATAGGCCAGTGTTATGCAGAGCTGTTGATAAGGCTGACTAGTTCACCGTCACTCTAGTCTCAGCCACTGAACCCTATAGCTATTTCAAAGTAGTGGTTGGCCTCTATGGGGCTTCCCTCACATGTCTCCTAACCTGTGAAGAGTCATATAGGACAGATTTTTCTAGGCAGTGTCTGGGTGGTCTGACATAGTTTCTAGTTCTTAGTAATTAACTAGCAGTGTCAACTAGGATACCCAGACATTTGGATATTACTTTGAGTCCTTTCCCTTTTTAATATTTTACCTCTAAATTCTTAGGAATGTTTTTTATCTTCATCGTTTTCATTGCTTTAATTTTAGTTACACTATTAGAAAAATAATTGTGTCCAGAAAACATAGCAATTACTGTAATAATTACTTAGTAGGGGCCAATTACAAGGCAATTGTATCCTCATTTGGCAATTGTTTTTTACCTGAATTAAACTTGGAACTTCCACAATACTGACAATGAATACTCAAACAAACATATTTCCTTTTTTAGTCCAACATTTACATTTACTTATGTGGCTGATGTCTTTATCCAAGGTGACCTACAACATCTGAGATACTATTGGTTCTATTTTTTTTATTTTTGTTTTTTCCATTGGAGCACAGGTAGATGAGATGACTACTTGCTGTGACAGGATTTGAACCCATAAAACTCATTGTTTGAAGTTCACAGCCTTAATCATTATACCACACTGCTTAAGATAAAATTAATATTTTTTTTAATGCAGAATGATAAATTTCAGTGTTTTCACGTAAAAATAACAGAGAACAAAATTTTCAATTGGTAAATAAAACATGCAGAGAAAAACCAGAAAGCAATATTATAGCTGACAACAATGTACAAAACAAAACATCCAGAGATAAACCGGAAAACAATATTAAAGCAAACATCCATCCATCCATTATCCAACCCGCTATATCCTAACTATAGGGTCACGGGGGTCTGCTGGAGCCAATCCCAGCCAACACAGGGCGCAAGGCAGGAAACAAACCCTGGGCAGGGTGCCAGCCCACCGCAGAGAACACACACACACACAAAGGACAATTTAGAATCACCAATGCACCTAACCTGCATGTCTTGGGAGGAAACCGGAGTACCGGGAGGAAACCCACGCAGACACGGGGAGAACATGCAAACTCCACGCAGGGAGGACCCGGGAAGCGAACCCAGGTCTCCTTACTGCGAGGCAGCAGCGCTACCCACTGCACCACCATGCCGCCCTTAAAGCAGACAGCAATGTACAAAACCTTTCATATAGTCAATAACTTTGATATATGACTATATGAAATATTTCTGGTAACAGAGAAAAAGGACGAAAAGAAGGGGTATATATGGAATTGCTTATTGGGGTATTTGTTGTAAATAATAATTGAATATTATAAAACAGTTTGACGCTGCACACTTGCTCGCTCAGAAATTGTCCAATGACTTAACATACAGTCATATGAAAAAGTTTGGGAACCCCTCTCAACCTGCATAATAATTTACTTCTCTTTCAACAAAAAAGATAACAGTGGTATGTCTTTCATTTCCTAGGAGTCCTGGGGTGTTTTCCGAACAAAGATTTTTAGTGAAGCAGTATTTAGTTGTATGAAATTAAATCAAATGTAAAAAACTGGCTGTGCAAAAATGTGGGTCCCCTTGTAATTTTGCTGATTTGAATGCCTGTCACTGCTCAATGCTTATTACTTACAACACCAAATTGGTTGGATTAGCTCATTAAGCCTTGAACTTCATAGACAGGTGTGTCCAATCATGAGTGGTAAAAGGTATTTAAGGTGGTTAATTGCAAGTTGTGCTTCCCGTTGACTCTCCTCTGAAGAGTGACAGACAGCATGGGATCCTCAAAGCAACTCTCAAAAGATCTGAAAACAAAGATTGTTCAGTATCATGGTTTAGGGGACAAAAAGCTATCTCAGAGGTTTAAACTGTCAGTTTCAACTGTAAGGAATGTAATCAGGAAATAGAAGGCCACAGGCACTGTTGCTGTTAAACCCAGCAGGTCTGGCAGGTCAAGACAAATACAAGAGCGGCATATGTGCAGGATTGTGAGAATGGTTACAGACAACCTACAAATCACCTCCAAAGACCTGCAAGAACATCTTGCTGCAGATGGTGTAGCTGTACATTATTCTAAAATTCAGCGCAATTTGCACAAAGAACATCTGTATGGCAGGGTGATGAGAAAGAAGCCCTTTCTGCACTCACGCCACAAACAGAGTCGCTTGTTGTATGCAAATGCTCATTTAGACAAGCCAGATTAATTTTGGAACAAAGTGCTTTGGAGTGATGAGACAAAAATTTAGTTATTTGGTCATAACAAAAATAGCTTTGCATGGCGAAAGAACAACACTGCATTCCAAGAAAAACACCTACTACCTACTGTCAAATTTGGTGGCGGCTCCATCATGCTGTGGAGCTGTGTGGCTAGTTCAGGGACTGGGACCCTTGTTAAAGTCGAAGGTCGGATGAATTCAAACCAGTATCAACAAATTCTTCAGGATAATGTTCAAGCATCAGTCACAAAGTTGAAGCTACGCAGGGGTTGGATATTCCAACAAGACAATGACCCAAAACACAGTTCGAAATCTACAAAGGCATAGGGAGAAATACAATTTTCTGGAATGGCCGTCACAGTCCCCTGACTTGAATATCATCAAAAATCTACAAGATGATTTGAAGCAGGCTGTCTATGCTCGGCCATCAAATGTACCTGAACTGGAAGTATGGAAGAATGGTCAAAAATACCTTCATCCAGAATCCAGACACTCGTCAAAGACTATAGGAGGCGTCTAGAGGCTGTTATATTTGCAAAAAGAGGCTCAACTAAGTATTGATGTATGCACATGTGGACTGAAGTTAAAATCTACCTTTTCATGGAACTTGATTTAATTCTTTGCAATGCAAGACATGCATTAAAGTAATTCAAGCACTTGTTTTCACTTGATGCATGGATCTCGTAACACTTCATTCTATGAGAAAGAAGACAGCAGGACATGCTGTATGAAGCTGTATAACCACATCATTACTGTTTCTGACAATGCATTTTACTGTTTTTGCGCACACATTCAGATACATATATTCTGACTTAAATCCTGAAGGTCATGCACAATCTGCTTGAATACTTCATGGCGCAAGGTACAATTTTGGTGTTGCAGATGGGTGTCTTGTATTTAAGCGGGCGGGATGAAAACTTTACAACACACTGAGAAGTGGTGTTAACAAAAAGTTTCATGCAACCCTCTAGACTAAAAGAAATTTCAAAAATGATATGAAATGATGAAATATCTTTATTTTCCAGCTATTGTATATGGTCAACTAGCTGTGCTATACTGTCTAAGATAGGTCCACAAAATTTAAACAACATGGACCTCAGTGTTAACGTTTGGAGTGCAGTGTGTCAGTCCAGTTGCTATGTCTCTGTTACATACCATCTGGTACAGGATTGTAAAAAAAAATGCTAATATTTGTAATGCACCACCTGTTGGATAGCAGAGACATGGAATTTGAAAGGGACACAGACACTTTTCCTTTAATTAAGGTGGATATTATGGTTCATATATTGAGTAATGGAGATGAGGTGATGAGGATAGCAGTAATTAGGCTTAGAGCCTGACTGTTATCTTTGGAGCCAGCATAACAACATAACCAAAGAATGGAGATGATTTTTTCCTTCCATTGATGTTATATTCTGACTGTCAGTTAATCCGGTTTTGTGCTATTCTCTACTGTTATTTTATTTCTATTTGCTAATTTCTGCAATGTTTTGCTACCAATCATAGGGATGAAAAATGATCACCACATCGTTTGTGGTGCTTCTTTAAAAGTATTGTGCTTTTCTCTTTTTACCACGCTTCTTTTAACTTCACTTGTTTGTTGTCTGATAGAAATCTTGTAATCGATATTTAACCAATTTCCTATTGTCCAAACTTGAAATTTTGCACACTTACTCACTTCTAATGACAATACATGAATCAATAATCAGTTTCACTAATTGATCAATTAATCCATGTTAATTAAGAAATTACATTTTCATATGAAGAATAGTTAAAGATTTCACCAATAGATGATGCTAGTAACGGATTGAAAAATTAAAGGAAGTGTTAAAATAATCCATCCATCCATCCATTATCCAACCGGCTATATCTTAACTATAGGGTCACGGGGGTCTGCCAGAGCCAATCCCAGCCAACACAGGACGCAAGGCAGGAAACAAACCCTTGGCAGGGTGCCAGCCCACCGCAGGGCGTGTTAAAATATTGATTACAAACTTATACTAGACTAAAAAGTTGAAAATAATATATATATTAAAAGATACTTTTTAAAAACCACGCTTAAGTTAAAAAGTGTACTAAAAAGTAAAAAATAAGTTTCTCATACATCACTCACTAAATAAAAGCAAGGGTGCTTTTCATCAATGAACATTCAAAAAACACTTCTTAAAATCTTAGCAAAAGCGCCCACGCTTGTATTTTACAAGTGATGTATGAGAGACTTATTTTTTACTTTTTAGTACACTTTTTAACTTAATATAAGTGTGGTTTTTAAAAAGTATTTATATAAATTGTCACACATGTGCGATTAGGAGGCAGCCAAAGAGTCTAAAGGTGAGTAAAATATCGCGAGATATTGGGTCATCACGTGGTGCTTACCTGGACTTCCTTTCATCAACAGAAATCCTGAAGAGAAATAATCCCACAATTTCCGGTTTCCAAAATGGCCGCCATGATGTCACTTCCGGCCAACCTCGATAATGTCACTTCCGGCTCCCACAAATCACCTCACTTCCAGCCCATCATGATGACGCTGTTTCCGGTTCCTGCTGCAACGTCACTTCCTGCCAACCATTTCCTGTCATATGATTCATTCTTGCTATAAAACCGCCATTTTGTTCCAAGTAAAACATTCATTGTACTTCCAAAGACTCTGAATCGCTTTTTTCATCATTGTCTGCATGACAATATACGGGGACGGTCCTCAAAACTTTGTTTTTGTTCGTGTGAAGAATTATTTACTCGAAAGAATTACCACAATATATATTATTCAGTAATGTGGTGAGTGTGGTGTTTATTCCTGTTAGGATATCAGTTAAAATAGACAGGTGCCCAGGGTGACTGGGTCAATTCAGTGTCCGATTTTGCAGGTTTGAGATAGCAATTGATATTTTTCTCCTCCTTGCTTCAGCCACAACTAAGATACAGGTTTTGTATAAATTACCGCTTTTTTTTTGTTGTGCCAGATGGTTGTGACAAGAAAAAGTCATTACAGAACATCACAGTTAACTTGTGTCAACAAGGGGAGAATATGTCACCATCACAAATAAGGCACTCCATCAAGGCATCAGATTAGTGTCACTGTGAGGTGAAAACTTTACTGCTGCATTACCATGCAAAGTGGGGATCTACATGCTTAGTTTTGGCAGAAATACAATTTGTTGTCTTTCAGGTTAATGCTAAATGTCATGCATATCAGATCCACTTTATCATATTTGCTGCATGAATTCCCCCTTCCCTTCCATGTTAAGTAGGAGAATTGAGACTTCTCCTCTGTAAGTTACAGGAACCCTACTGTTAAATTCATAACCTCTTGTAAGTGTCAATGTCCAGCAACCCAAAACACTACACACTCTGCCCAACACAATGCACCCTAGATTACAGGTGCTACAATCAAGTAACTCTCAGATGCAAATACTTCCGAATGATTAACCTTAACTTCTATATAATATTTCATCAAAGAATGGACACCTAAACACAAGTTGACCACATTCCTCAGAAATACCAGTGCTAAGCCAAAAAATTAAAAAAAAGCAATAACTAAGAATGCAACAACAATGGCAACAATCATGTAGAAATACCAGCCTACCGATAAACATTTTACTCTTGCATTTCATGTACCCATAAAACTCTCTGCAATTTGCTTACTCTTCTTCTTTCGGCTGCTCCCGTTAGGAGTTGCCACAGCGGATCATCTTTTTCCATATCTTTCTGTCCTCTGCATCTTGTTCTTTAAACACCCATCACCTGCAAGTCCTCTCTCACCACATCCACAAACCTTCTCTTAGACCTTCCTCTTTTTCTCTTACCTGGCAGCTCTATCCTTAACATCCTTCTTCCAATATACTCAGCATCTCTCCTCTGCACATGTCCAAACCAATGCACTCTCGCCCCTCTGACTTTGTCTCCCAACCATCCAACTTGAGCTGACCCTCTAATGTCTTCATTTCTAATCCTGTCCATCCTTGTCACACCTAATGCAAATCTTAGTATCTTTAACTCTGCTACCTCCAGCTCTGTCTCCTGCTTTCTGGTCAGTGCCACCATCTACAACCCATATAACATAGCTGGTTTCACTACAGTCCTGGAGACCTTCCCTTTCATTCTTGCTGATATCCGTCTGTCACAAATCATTCCTGACACTCTTCTCCACCCATTCCACCCTGCCTGCACTCTCTTCTTGACCCCTCTTCCACAATCCCCATTACTCTGTACTGTTGATTCCAAGTATTTAAACTCATCCACCTTCGCCAACTCTACTCCTTGCATCTTCACCATTCCACTGACCTCTCTCTCATTTACACACATGTATTCTGTCTTGTTACTACTGACCTTCATTCCTCTCCTCTCTAGAACATATCTCCACTTCTCCAGAGTCTCCTCAACCTGCTCCCTACCATTGCTACAGATCACAATGTCATCAGCAAACATCCACGGGGTCTCCTGTCTGATCTCATCTGTCAACCTGTCCATCACCATTGCAAATAAGAAAGGGCTCAGAGTCGATCCCTGATGTAATCCCACCTCTGTCACACCTACCACAGACGTCACCACTGTCACACTACCCTCGTACATATCCTGTACAACTCTTATGTACTTCTCTGCTACTCCCAACTTCCTCATACAATACCCTAGCTCCTCTCGAGGCCTCCTGTCATATGCTTTCTCCAGGTCCACAAAGACACAATGCAATTCCTTCTGGCCTTCTCTATGCTTCTCCTTCAACACCCACAGAGCAAACATCACATCAGTGGTGCTCATTCTTGGCATGAAACCATACTGCTGCTCATTAATCATCACCTCACTTCTTAACCGAGCTTCCACTACTCTTTCCCATAACTTCATGCTGGGGCTCATCAATTTTTTAAACACTCTTGTTAGAAACTCCACTGCCATCTCTCATTAACACCTCCATGCTTCCACAGGTATGTCATCTGGACCAACGGCCTTTCCATTTTTCATCCTCTTCATTGCTGTCCTTACTTCCTCCTTGATAATCCGTTGCACTTCCTGATTCACTATCTCCACATCATCCAACCTCTTCTCTCTCTCATTCTCTTCATTCATAAGCCTCTCAAAGTACTCTTTCCATCTGCTCAACACATTCTCTTCACTTGTGAGTATGTTTCCATCTTTATCCTTTATTACCCTAACCTGCTGCACATCTTTCCCAGCTCGGTCCCTCTGTCTAGCCAATCAGCACAGGTCCTTTTCTCCCTCCTTAGTGTCCAACCTCTCAAACAACTCATCATATGCCTTTTCTTTAGCCTTCGCCAACTCTCTCTTCACCTTGCGCCTTAATCTCCTTGTATTCTTGTCTACTTTCTGTATCTCTCTGACTATACCACTTCTTCTTTGCCATCCTCTTCCTCTGTATACTCTCCTGTACTTCCCCATTCCACCACCAGGTTTCCTTGTCCTCCTTCCTATGTCCAGATGTCACGCCAAGCACCCTTCTTGCTGTCACCCTTCCTACATCTGCTGTAGTTGCCTAGCTGTCTGGTAACTCTTCACTGCCACTCAGGGCCTGTTTCACCTTCTCCCTAAACTCAACCTTGCAGTCTTCTTTTTTCAACTTCCACGATTTGATCCTTGGCTCTGCCCTCACTCTCTTCCTCTTCTTGATCTCCAACGTCATCCTACAGACCACCATCCTATGCTGCTTAACTGCACTTTCCCCTGCTACCACTTTTCAGTCTTCAATCTCCTTCAGATTGACTTTTCTGCATAGGATGTAATCTACCTGTGCATTTTCCTCCACTCTTGTACGTAACCCTATGTTCCTCCTTCTTAAAATACATATTCACCACAGCCATGTCCATCCTTTTGGCAAAATCCACCATCCTTTGACCTTCTTCATTCCTCTTCTTGACACCATACCTACCCATCACCTCCTCATCTCCTCTGTTCCCGTCACCAACATGTCCATTTAAATTAGCTCCAATCACCACTTTCTGTCCGTTGGTTACACTGTTCATCACTTCATCCAACTCACTCCAAAAATCTTCTTTCTCATCCATTGCACACCATATGCACTAACAACATTCCTCATCACACCTCCAATTTCCAGCTTCATAATCATCACTCTGTCTGACAATCTTTTCACCTCCAAACACTCTTGACATATTGTTCCTTCAAAATAACCCCTACCCCATTTCTCCTCCCATCCACACCATGATAGAACAATTTGAATCCACCTCCGATCCACCTCCCCTTCTATTTAGTCTCTTGCACGCACAATATATCAACCTTCCCTCTCTCCATCATATCTGCTAAATCTCTCCCCTTACCAGTCATACTGCCAACATTCAAAGTTCCTACCCTCAGTTCCACTCTCTTTACCTTCCTCCTCACTCTTCTTCTCCTTCTTCGGTGAACAGTAGCCCAATTTCCGGCAGCACCCTGTTGACTAACAGTACTGGTGGCAGTCGTTGTTAACCCGGGGCTCGACCGATCCAGTATAGAAATTTGTATTGTTGCCCGCATACTGATTTGGCAAAAGTTTACACCAGATGCCCTTCCTGATGTAACCCTCCCCATTTATCCGGGCTTGGGACCGGCATAAAGAAACACACTGGTTTGTGCATCCCCTGTAGCTGGGTTGCCATTTGCTTACTAAGTGAATAAAAAGAAAATCCACCAGTCAGTAAACGCCAAGACACTGACATCAAAGTCACTCAGGAATACTGATTATCACACACACAACCTGACTGAATCAACTATTGTTAACTTGGACTATTTTGTAAAAATAATTGTTTTGCATAGCACTCATTGAAAAATTTGCTGTATCAAATGTAACCACCAGGGGGCATAGTAGCACCCCAACCCATTCCCCCACCGACACAACTACACAACACAGGCGTAAGTTCTAACACAAAATCTCCATTTTTTTACAGCTACCACTTCTATATTCACTTCCATATTAAAACAATATGACAATAGATCTTTCCTCCTTCCACACCTTCCTTGAAGCTGTGTCCATACTACTTTCGATTCTGATTCCCTGATGTGAGGCGGCAGGCTCCTTTTCAAGTAACACCCAGGAATCCTTCCGGTGTCACTGCATGTCAGGAGCATTTCTGGATCACATGGAAACCAATGCTGTTCACCCCCCAGCAGCTCCCTCTGGCAGCAAACAAGGATCTCAACAGGGCTGCACTTCTACACTCCAATGGTCATGCAACCCAGTGTATTCTTCTGATTGGGATCAGCAATAAAGGAACACTGCAACTTTTTGTGTGGGGATATGAACTGCTCCCAGTATCCATGTTCACCCATATACCTCTATCCCAGCTGGGATGAAGATTACATTGTGTCTCCACAACTGAAGTTCTTCCATTAAGACCTCCCCTTGTGACCAGAAACGAATCTTATTCCAGGTTGGGATGGTTGTCTATCTAAGAAGGCACTCACACTAGTTAAAATCATTTCAGTAAACTGAAATGCAATATAAAATAATAATGCAGGTGATTTTCTGCAGGCAGGCTATAACCTAATACTATATAGTTTCACTACACCAATACACCAAATTTTGGACGAGAAGACAGGAAGAAAGCTACAAAGAAAAATTCTAAGGTCAAAACCTTGTGGCCCTGATAGCATCAAAGTGTACTGGTTGCAAGGTTCAATATAAACAGTGCAGAATAAATAAATAAACAAAAAGATTTGTAAGAATAAACAGGACAATTCTAATGTGAAGGATGACTCCTGTATTAGAGAATAGAACTTTAAGTTACTAATTTCAGTCTCCTGGACCAACCTAGCCTTCATATTCTATGCCCTCTGACATTCATGTTGCTTCTCAATATTACAGCCTAGAATGTCATCTTTACTAAAAATTTGCTTTTATCACTTGATGCTACTAGGAGTGCTGTATCAAGTTATGGATCATCTAGGGAAAGAAGACCAGACACACCAGATTCACTGCATATGTCCTTACCTTGATATCTATTGTGGAGTTCTGTCTGTTTTAATTGTTCAAAAGAATCTGAAACTTCCTTTTACTGAGCCAAGACCTCTTCTGAAAAACAAAAAGATTTATTAGAATGAGCATGCCTACTATTTGTACTTGCCAAATGCCTTTAAGGAGACATCACAGAAAGTAATTTAAAACCATGAAAAAAAAAGTAGGACTGATTGGGGGATCACCAATAGAGGAGGGGGTATCTGCAGAATTGCCAATCTGTTCAATGTACAGTATAAACTCACAGGTGATAGTCTAATAAACACTTCTCCATAGACCTTAGTCCTTTTGCCTTCATCCATAGACCGTGTCTGCTCAGTTGCCTCTTCTGATTCATCATCAAGTCTGAAGGCCACAAATGATACTGCCTCTACTACTAAACCAGCACTACTTTTGGACTGCAAGATTCAAACGATGTAGCAAGTATTTAGATGTTTAACTTGTGAGCATCCTCTGTGTGCTTCAGACACATAAATCAGCAACTGACTCAAAAAAAAAAAAAAAAAACATTTTCTGACTGATGGAATTTATGGGTCACATCAGGACAATGACCTATTTGGTCAAAGTACTGACCTCTACAAATGACCAACAGCCACAGCCCAAATAATCAAGATTACAGAGGTTCAAAGTATCTGTAAGAAATGCACTTTTTCAATCCCAACACCAGAAAGCAAGCACACTTGTATGACTTTGGATTTTATGATCCAAATCTCAAAAGAAATCCTTATGAAAAAAATTTGGGATTTAAACAAGTGATTTCCAAGGCCTATGATTAAAAAAAGAAAAATGTAGTTTTTGATGGTAGATCATTAGAATCAAGACACCATTTTGTTTAAAAGGATAAGAGCAAGCTTGATAAATACATTGACTAAAACTGAAATGGCAAAGTCTGTTTAAGACAGATGGAAAACCAAAAAAGGCATTCAGAATCTCTAGTTTTCTAGAGAATCTTTCACACTAGACACTGTCACAGAGAGGAAATAGGACACTAGTAGTGCTAGCTTGTGATTTCGTCTACTAGTGCTCACAGTATATAAATATTCAACAACTTTTATAAACAATGCTGCAACAGAAGAAATAGGTGACTATTCACTATTATAAAAATATGCATTGTGAGAGGACAAATAATTGTAGAATTTAAAGTCACTAAAAAGAACAGAACAGAAATCATACTTTCCACTCTGGACTTAAACATATAAGGGTTTTGGAACCTCTCTCCTAGATAGTTTAACTGCATAGTTTAACTTTCCCAGTAGTCCACTGTCCAAAATAATATGGACAAGCATCTCACATTACATTCTAACAACACTATCTTTCTGCCAATAGTTCCTCTTTTCTTCTTTTGTCCCAGTTTGCCTCTTGACTCTAAGTTCAAAAGGCCTAACCTACTTTATTGACTTTATAATTATATTTGGAGCTGTTTTCTTAGGTATTTCCCTGAAAACACTTCACAGGTCAGGGAGTTGAGTGGCATTACTGTTTATAGCTCCTTGTCATGGCCTCAATTCTCCCTGCAATCCTGACCCATACTTACATAAGAGCTAAACACTGTTATTCTTTCACATATCATCTATTATTCATAGTGAAGTATGTAGAGGTTTAGGGAAACACATTCTCTACCCTTAAAGCCGATGTCACATTAAATGACTTGTTGTCATAGAACATATCAAACTTAATGACTGCAATTGCTGTATCTCGTCACCTTCAGGATTTCATATTAAATTACTAAAAATCACAGGGAATAACAAATTGCACAACATATTTCACAAATTCTTAAAACAATTTCAAATTTCCCAAAGGCTATCAGAATACTCCACTCCCACTAACAATCACCAACATACTGACCTATTGGGACTGTTAAAATCCTGAACACACACACAGAATGTTTAAACCCATATATTCAGAATCTCACATCTCCTAAAATGCTATTATGTCTGTGGATTAGGTTAATGTTTTTTGTCACTTGAACACTTTACAACTATTCAACAATTTGTGTATTGGTTTACACATATATTCTGTCTGTTTATACTGTCTATAATGTCTGTCTGTCTTTGTATAGTCTAAGTCAGGGGTGGTGAACTCCGGGCCTGGAGTGTCACAGTGGCTACAGGTTTTCATTCTAACCGTTTTCCTAATCAGTGACCAGTTTTCACTGCCAATTAACTTTTTCCCCACCATTTTAATAGCCCTGTTAGAAGAGTTCAGCCCTCTGAATTGATTCCTTTCTTCATTAAATGACAGCCAGCTAAAACTGGGGCTTCAAACTCTGACCAATTTCACTCCAATCACTTTCTTAATGAAAAGCCAATTCTTGCTGTTAATTAAACCCGTTATATAATTTCATGGCTTGTTGCTGCTCTCATGCTCACTGTTGTTTTTCTGTTCTTTCTAATAGCACCGTCAAAATGTTTTGGTGACTTGAGAGATCAACCTTACCAAGACCATCACCTCTCTTCAATTTCAGATATTGTGTAATGGGCACAGGGGAGCTGGTCATGTGGTGGCTTGTTTTGTGTCTCATTATTGTTTGGCTGCTAATTAAAGAAAAAGAAAAAACTATGGGGCTTGAGTCAAGTTAATTAAAACAAGTAATCTGCAGCAAAAACTGGTCACTAATTAAGAAGGTGGTAAGAATGAAAACCTGCAGCCACTGCGGCACTTGAGGCCTGGAGTTCGCCACCCATGGTCTAAGTTGTGTTTGTACATTAAGTCTAGAGAAATGCAATTTTGTTCAGTTGTGCACTCCTTGTTGCATGGTTTGAATGAAAATAAAGTCAATCCAATCCAAACTTCCAAAGTATTTCAAGCTCACTGTTCTTTCACAGACATGTGAAATAATGCTAGACAGTGGCAGTGACTACAGAAATGTTTTCTGGGTGTGGTGAGTTCAGTTGTGGTCATTGCCCATCTTTTTCCCTTTTATATTCTGTCATGGTATGACAAACACAAAAACATTATATAGACATGCCTCTCTTTTTGTAGTCAAATTTTTTTCTTCTTTTCTATGCATTGAACTTTTGAATGACCACTTGGCTGTTAACTATGGCTGTCTGTTCTTGCACAACACCGAAGATCACTCCCACAATAAATCTGCTTGATTTTGTCAGGGTGAGTTATAGACTAGCCTGAGTGAGTCACTTGGGGATGTCAAACTACACTGCGATTGTAAGATTATGTGAACAAAATCTATGACTGAAAATCACTTGAAAAGTGACAGAAGCTAAAGTAGTGTTGTGCCCACACAGTAATTACTTTTGAGCACTTTATCAACTTTTGAGGCACACAGCTGTACAATGGCTGCTGTCCTACCTTGCTACTATAATGGGTTCCTCTAAAGAGCTCTTCAGGAGACAAACAGACCCACTTGTGGCTGTTGACCCAAATTAATAGAACTGTGGATCCACCTAATCAAACCTGGAGGAGCAGAATGACTGCTCCAAGACCAGCTCTTAACAGTTACCTATGTGCATAGCCATTTTTTGTGAACCTGCACTAAAACTCCTATTCCTAGTTCATGTCCTGATGCCTCTCTCCTAGCCTTGACACTCCCTTGTAAGCTTTGTTGCCTTCCAAAGTCCAGTATTGTATTCAAACCTTCACTCTAGTGCTTTCAAGTGGATGTAGCAAGACCTTTATATATCATTAGCTTAATTGCCATAAAATTTATTGCTAAAAGGCACGAAAGGCCTCCAAGCAAAACAGAATTTTTTCATCAAGTCGAATGAAGCTTTGAAGATGGAGGAAAGTTTTTTTTATACATAAACCTTTAGAAGATCACTTACAGAGCTTCATAGAGTTTTCTTCTGTAGGAGTGATTTAATTCTATCAAGTGGGTGAAATGCCAAGAATTCATCAAGGACTTCTGGACATTCTGAAATGTTTATTAATCCTGAACCCAGAGGCAGGCTGCATGATAAATGAGCCTGAGAATTGACTTCTGTGCTCCTGGAATGAAAATGGCTGAGATTACATTCAGCTTTTAAAAAGTTCCTGATGGCCTCTGCACAGTTTCACATTTGACACTTAATTGGAGCACAACAACACAATTATCTGAGGGTCTGGCTCTAGTTTATTTTGTTTTGTGCTTCTCAGTGCAGTCTTCTTCGCACAACCTTTACAACCCAATTTATGATACAGTGTCTTTATGTCTCTATATGTTGTGTTGTTCACATGTCTTCCCATGTCATTTATGCAAATTGTAAAGGAGGAGAAGTTTTGGTCCGATACTGCACACAGCACTCTGCAGCACAAGGCAGGATACCAATGTCCTAGTTGAGTGTAAGACATTGACAGTAAATCAGTTAATCAATTGGGCTATAACTAATATAGGTGCTATACTCTGTAATTATAGGAGGCACTCTGAAAAGGACATGAAAATAGATGGTGGTTGGTTAATCTTAGACATTATGATGATATCACACATGACCCCTTTATAGAGAGCAAGGATCTTTAAATGAGGAGCAATATTCTTGTACTTTGGAGCCTCTTGGTAGGAACACAAGAGGATGCCCTAGTGGCTTTCAGAAGACAATACTGGTCCTAGAAATTGCTTAAAAACTCCCTCCAGACAAACCTCACTTGAGTGTAGTGGGAAAAGTAGTGGATGGCTTGGCAACGGAATGGGAGAGGTGTGGTGCCAAAGAGAAGTGCAAGCTGTAAAGGGAGTACTATTGTGTCTTATTCAGGCAGGGAAAGTACCCATCCTATCAGAGAAAGTTTCATGACTCACTGAGAGGCCAACAGAGGTGAAAGAATTTTGTTTGTTCCTGTTTCTTTAAAGAAGTTTTGTTATTCCTAAATGAATACCTAAAGATGGCATCAATCTAATACAGAGTCTCAGATCAATACTGAGCCAGTATAGGTATAAATTCAAGATCATATTGGATTACATAAACTTTATTAATCACATGGGGAAATTCAGATGCCTATAGCAGCAGAAACATTAAAAATAAGGAAACATACTCACAGGACAAATACTGCCAAATCAATTTTCAATCAATTTGTTGGAGAAAAGTAAGAATCCTATCCAATTCTCCAACAACTCTAACTCAAAGCAATTATAGAATTGTTTGTAGTGCAACAATCTCTAAAAGTAAAGTAAGCCATATGATTAAAGATCTCACTTATAACTTAGAAATATTTGTGAAGCACTTATTATCTGCAGGAAAATGGTAGGTCATTTTAAACATGACCTACTCACTACTACCTTATTCACACCTAGGGGACCTAAAGTTTTAACTCTACATGATGCCTAAAAGTTTGCAGTGACACATGCAGACAAGGTGCAATAGTATGCATTATATAGCATTTCAATATTGGTACTGGAAAAGGAAAAGTGGCATTGTGCCATCTCTACTAATATCCCACTGTTACGCTGTGATACCCTGGTTTATTTAGGGTTAGTTCTATGTATGGGGATAGTTCAAGAGTGCTATCTTTAACAATATGAATAATAATCTATGCTAAGCAATGTCGCATTAGGACAAAGTAAGCTATCAATAATTCCAGCCACGTTAACACTGCCTACAGTTCAGTCCAGAAAGACTGGGGAGGAGGTTCTGTCCACAGTCCATCCACATGCTGAATAAGGAATGTGTCTACAACTACACAATGCCCTACTGTTAACTCTCTGACATGTTATTTATTTCAATATGATTTATTGTTTAGCATATAGTCAAAATTCAATTAATGATTTTTGATATTTTTAAAGTCATGTATAACTGTTATTGTCCTTTTATATTCTTCTTAAAGGTACAGTCATTAGAGTTGAGCAACTAAGCATTTCACCACATATTGTACTGAATGTATAGTTTTTATGTGACAAATAAAATTTGATATCTTTTAATTTGACCTCTTGTACTGAATTGTTTAGCACAGCATTATTTTTGATTTGTAAATAACACAGGACTATCTACGATAAGCTCTATACAAAATCAAGCTTTGCTTTTGAAATATGTCAAGCATCTCTGTATCAATGTGGACCATAATGGGTGCCATTAGAGGTACTTTATGTCAAATCACCATAGTGTCAAGACAGGAAAATAAACAGGATAAAGAGAGCATTTGAGTAAATATCAGGTCACCAATGTAGCTTACCAGAATGAACCACCACAGAAACAAAATATTATGAAAGAAAACAAAACAGCAGTAAGCATAAGGAATTGAAAATCAAACAAATGATGAAGAGATCATACTGTTATAAAATAAAATGTATTAACTGGTGCATAAAAACTATGGACAAAAGAAAAGATATAAACTGAGGAATACATGAATCTGTATAAAAATACAACTCTCTAACACAGAGAGCATGGTGTCAGCAGAGGGTGCTGCTGCATGTGCTACTGGAGCTGTTTTTCAATGCTGTGAGGCACTTATTAATGCTTTTCTGCTTACTAATATAAAATCAGTCGATATATGTGTATACAATCTGCTCCACCATAGCTTCTGCAACATTCCAGGCTCATTCCTCCATTATGTAGGGAAGGTGGTGACAGCAGAAGGTCCAGGATAGGAGCAGTAACATTCATTACTAATGTGTGATATACTGTGCAGTATAGTGGAAGCCTGTCGGACACTCCTCTACATCTCATTCAATGCAAAAAACTACTACATTAAGATTATCTTGATTCATGACAAAACTTTCTATATTCAAAAGTAGGTGTCTGTAACTGTGACTTATAAAGGTTAAGGCTTCAACTGCAAAGGAAAAGGTTAACAGTCGATCCTTCACACTACCATTTTATTTAGTTCTGTGCAAGTAAGTTCTCCTTCCTGTCCTCCCACTGTAAAATGAACATGTTACTAAATTAACAACGGAGCTCACTGTAAAAAGATGCTGTACAAAATAAAAGACTGTTTGTAAATATATTTTACAATCTACTTAATCAAATTTAGCAGTGTCATCGGAAAAAAACAAGACAGGAACCAACCCTGGATGGAGTGCCAGTCCATTAGTCACTCACCCACAAACACATTTGGGTCAATTTAGAGTCACAAATTAACTTGTCTTTGGAGGTGTGGATGAAAAAGCAGAGTACCATAAGAAAACCTAGAGAAAAATACTTGGAAAATGCACAAACAGGAGCACAATTCAAGCGCAGGACACTAGATCTATGAGGATGGAATGCTAATTACTGTGCAGCCTCAAGATATATACTGTGTACTTAACACTAAAACATGTTCTCCATGTCGTCCTGTTGGGGAAGGTCTCAAAAGGTCTCACAGTGGAGAGAAACTATGAAAACAGCAATCAGGCCAAGATTCACATGCCCCTGGAGTCAAGAGGCAGCAGTTCCAACTGATTACTCACAGTGTTGCTCCCTAGAGAACATATAAACATTACAATAATTTAAAAAAAAAATTCTCACCAAAATAAGCAGGTCATGGCATCTAAGCTCAAGTTTTGAAATCTATATTGTTATCTCATATGCTTTAAATTCTCCTTTTATGTGGTTTATAAATTATGCACAATTTTATAGAGTTATTTTTTATTTAAGAGAGCAAAGCATAAAAACTAACACCAGTTCAAAGATACACTCATGTAAGCAATACAGAGGGAACAGCCATTCTGTATACCACATTAGAGGCTTACATGGAAAAAAAAGGTTCCAATGTTATTCCTCATATTTATTAAATCAGTTAAAAAAAAAAAAAGTCAAGCAAAGCCCCATCAAGCTATTTTACAATAACACTGGCGTCTTGCCAAATTCTAAAAGAAATCCTGAAATGATCCTCAGAGACAGAATTTTGTTTAATTCACAACATTAGATAAAGTAAGACATCACTTTCCAATTAATTGTTGCGAGGTGGACTGTAGTATTTCCACTCAAGCAAGAGAAGTTTTTGTAAAAGCAGTGTATGCAGTACAGGGCAGCAAAATAGATTTCCCTTACATAATATCCTCCTATCTGGAGTTGCTCCAAAATTACTGTTTGGTAGCTGGGAGTGAGTTTAGATTTGAGGCAATCCTAAACATATGTAAAATTTTAAGCCAAAATGATTTCTCTGCATCCAAAACATAATACCTAATAAGACCGACACCTGTGGATACTGCTAACTATCCAGTTGTCCCGGATACATTTTATTAAATTGTAAACCACATATGTGCCAAAATTATAGTATGCTTTGTACAAATTGAAGAGAAATGCATTTTCTGTTTTTTAATCAAAGTATGTTTTCCTATTGTCTACTAATATTTCACAGGAGTAAATTTCTTTCAATCTGATGATAAAATCAAGAAATACTACTCATTGTTAATTTAGAAACAGAGATTAATGGAAGGTGAGGATATTTAGGCATATTTTTTTCACTAAATTTTCAACTTGTACATATAAAAAATAATGTGTTGCTGGGATTTTATATTAGTGAATAAGACTGGATGCAAGGAGCTGGTATCTGATATACTATGAAGGTGGTAGAAAAATGTTATAGAGTACAGTGTTCTTTTTTTTCTTAGTAAATAAAGTACACATTAACATACTGTATAACAATAATGGGTACATACATATATCTGTAGCTGTATATATTATAATTTAGATATGTAATGTACAATTATACAGCTGGCAAAGCAACTGGCTTTATTTAGAACACATGTTGTGCAGGAAAATAAATTTGCCCACTCAGGCCATTGGACATATTGTTCGATTAGGCATTAGGGCAGATATAACATAAATACTCTAGATATACTAGTTGAAACTAGTTAGCTCTGCAATAAGGGAGTTTACTATAATAATAACTGCTGAAAAATAAAGCAATATTTGTTAAAAGTATATCTGTGGTACAAACAAATAAACATCAGTTTATTACAGTAAAAGAATTCAGAAAGATTTCTTGCATAGCAATCCAGATCAAACTACTTGATAGCATTTATTTTTATTTAAGACTGGTATAAAGCAGTTTTATCCATGCACATATATTTGGGCCAAATCCAGATTTGTACAATGTGGTGAATAGGTAGTCCCATTCAACTCTGTCAAAGGCCTTTTCTCCTCCAAAGATAACAAGAACTCTGGTGTATTAGATTTTATAGGTAAGTATACTACACTAAAAAGATGCAGAAGATCTGAAGCTAAGTGCCTGCCTTTAATAAATCTGGTTTGGTCTTGTGATAGTACAGAAGAAAGCACTTTCTCAATCCTTCTAGCTAGAACTTTGGAGAGTATCTTAACATCATTATTAAGAAGTGAAATTGGTCTATATGATGCACATTGTAATAAGTCCTTATTTTTCTCTGGAAAGACAGTAATTAATGCTTGGAAAAAAATTTGAGGTAGAATTTTGTTGTTTCTGGCTTCTGATAACATTCCTAATAATAATGTAGCTAACCTGGTTTAATTTTTTTAAATAAAATTTCACTGATTATCCATCAGGGCCTGCTGCTTTCTCAAACTGTAGAGAGTTTAGAGCATCCAGTAGTTCTGAGTGTGTTAGAGGTTTGTTCAGTTCTTCTGAATTGATACCTAGCTGTGGTATTTGTATTGTGTCAAAAAAACTCCTTAGATTGTGTCTTATCTTCTTTACACTAAGCAGAATGTAAGTACTTATAGTACTCTCTAAATGTGTGGGTTATATTTTTATGGTCAATGATATTATCTCCATCTCTGTTGGTAATTTCTGTTATTGCTTTGCAAACATCCGGCTTGTGGATTTGATGAGCCTTCTTATTAGCCTTTTCTCCATGTTCATAGTAATGAACTAATGATTTAAAGAAAAGAGCTAGTGTATCCCTGATCTATTGTGGTAATTTAGCTGATTAGCCTTTGATGCGTTCTTGGTCTCCAATTTATGTTTATGGGAAATATATGAAATAATCTGTCCTCTTAAAAACACCTTCAGAGATTCCCAGAGACCTCTGAAGATGAATTTGACTCTAAAAAAATAATCAATTTGTTTGGAGGTGAATTCTGTAAAGTTCTCATCTGCTAACAACAGGGGGTTAAGACTCCAACTACGAAATGATTGTGTAGGGCATAGTGATTCAAGCTCAAAGATCAGAGCAGAATGATCAGACATAACAACAGAGTCTGAAGCCTCTGTATTAACATGATCTGAAATTACTTGAAATCTAGAATGCGGTACTTGACAAGGATGCCCTCTATCACCATTGCTTTTTGCCAATGCTATTTAGCCATTGGCCATTCACTTTCAAAATGCATTTAAGATAAAAGAGACTATCAGAGAAGGGCTTGAACAGAAAATTTCACTATACATAGATGATATGGCACTGTATATATCTGAACCACAAACATCTTTACTAGTAGTCCTTAAAGCACTAGCAGAATTTCAAAAGATATTTGGACTCAAAATCAATTTGAACAAAAGTGTGCTTTTTCCAGTGAACTCTCTTGCACAGAATACTAGACTGGACATCTCTCTTTTTATTTGACCAGAACAGTTTAAATATCTAGGTTGTAAACAAGCAAATATAAACATACTTTAACAGAATTTTGTAATTGGCTTCAAAAAAATCAAACAAGACGTGAACAGATGGATCACCCTCCATCTCATATTAGCTGAGAGAATTAATATAGTCAACATGAACATCCTTCCCAAGTTTCTTTTTCTATTTCAGACCATCCCTATATACATTAACAAATCATTCTTTTAGAAATTAGACTCAATTATAACCTGATTTATATGGAATTCGAGATGACCACATGTTCAAAAGGCGAATCTAGGAAGATCTAAAGTATAAGGTGGCATGGCAAAACCTAACTATATAGGTCCTGGAAATTGGCACAAATTGATAAATATGTACAAAGCTGTGTCTGCAATAGAAATAAAATCTTGCTGTACTTGTGCTTTGTGCCCTAGTAAATGCTAAACATTGTCAATATACCAATAATCTAATTGTATATCAATCACTCAGAATATGGAACCACTTCAAGACAGAGAAGCCTTCAGCTGTTGCACCTCTACATGATAATCACCTTTTTCAGCCCTTTCAAACCTACACAGTATTTAATCTTTGGAAAACATCCAGGATTAAAACATTAAGAGAACTATATATAGATAATGTTTTTGCATAATTTCCCAGCAACACAATTTTTGTACTTTCAAATGAGAAATTCTGCTAAAAATAACCTACCCAATTTTCCACTACTCCCACCCATTTCTATTCCAAAAGGAATACTGATCTATCTTGAAGACTCAGAAAGCACCTCAACAATGTATAAAAACATCTTCAAGTCTACACCCTTTTAAAGATCCAAGGGTACGGTGGGGAAAGAACCTTTCACTTAATATCTCAGAGAAGGAGTGGAAGGCAGCCATGCATAGAATACAGTCTAGCTCCATTTGTGCATACCATTCAATCATTAAACGTAAAACCTTTAATAGATCACTTTTATCTTGTTTAAAATTGTTCACTGCAGTCTAGCTCCAGCCTCACTGGGCCACATGTTTTGGGTGTGCACCAAATGAACACCTTTTAGGACAAAAATTTTTGAATGCCTTTCAGACAGCCTTGGTGTCACAATCACTTCAAACTGATAAACAGCTGTGTTTGGTGTACTTGATTGTATTTGCCTATACCACACTACTAGCACGCAGGCTTAACCTGCTTAACTGGAAGAATCCCAACGTACTTTTTAAAGGTCAGTGGGTAACTTATGTTCCATACTACTTGAAACTGGAAAAAATCATTCTCGCTTAGGGAATCTGTGCAAAACGTTTTTAAAATATGGTAAGACGTAATTATTCAAGTTTTAGTATAAGCATTTATTTTGGGGAAAATGACATTCTCCCTTCTGTTTTTTAAATTTTTGCCCATGAAAAGATAGATAAGATAGAACAGAATAGATAAGATGGAATAGATTTTTTTAATTAAATAAACCTTGTCTGTAGTAGTAGGTGTTGCACCATGTTAGCCACTATGAACACAATGAGAAGTCAAGCAAAATGACACCTTTAATTTAGTAACCGAACTGATTACAATATGCAAGATTGAGGCAACTAGTGCCCCTTCTTTAAGCAGGTTGTAATCTCAAGTGCTCAATAAAATTTGCCAAAAATATGATTAACTTGTTTAAGAAATTATAAGTTTTCATATTAAATGATTAATTAATCTCCCATAGTAATTTAATAAAAAAATACTTTGCATTAAATAAAATAAAGTTGCAGACCTACATATTATTTACTTTCAATTTCATACATATTTGGAATAAGAATATCAACAATGTTTAAAACAAAAATGTGTTATGGAAATCCAGAAAAATTAATAAATTGAATAATTATAATTAGGATTACAAATCCTCAAATTGTAAGCAAGGTTCACAAACTCCAAAGAGTTAGGGTGTTCATTACAGCCCTACTACATTTAAAAATGGCATTGTTAAATAAAAACCTAGTGTTTTCACATTGTTCACAAAAGTTTCTCCATCTACACAAAAATGTATTTGATGTAGTTGTTTGTCTAAATTGTGCATAAGCACATCAGTGGAAAAAGGAAGATGAAATGTCTCCCTTAAAGGGGCCATTACATGGCCAGCCAAAGGATTTGTTGTTGTTGTTTATCACAAAGCTATAGTGACCAGTAACTTATTTGCCTTTTGTGCATGTATGCAACATTCAGACTGTACAAAACACAAACTAGATGCATACAGGTGTGCAACACAACAAGCAGTATAGAAAGTAGCTCATCTATTGAAATATGGTTTTCTTTTGTGAAGGTTAGCCAAACAGGTAATGAGATGTTGTAATGAGCAAGTGCCAATCAGAGAAAGGCCATATAATAAGCATGAACCTATCACAATGTGATTTGAGTCAGTGTTTTGAAAAATCTGGATTTTTACCTGTCCACATTGCAATACTGAGGCGGCATTTTCAAAGGTGCAAGTCTTAATTTTCGAGGAATGAAAGGGTTGGGATAATATGGCCAAAAAATTAAACTGGAGACTAATATCTGCATTTTTAAAATAAATCATGGTAGTGTGGACGGTCCCTAAGTGGAACACTTCAAAGGACTTAATTTAGGCAGAAAAACTTTACTTTACAATGTGTCTAATAGGCAAAGATAACCACACAAAGTCATGGCAGCTCTCTCCACAGTAAAACTCTGAATACCACATTGTCCAATCGGTCACCTGTTCCTGCCATTTCATTATTTGCATAACAGGACAAACAGATATGGATTCCATTCTCAAACACCAAGCCACTGCACATGATTCAAATGCAGCGGCACATTTTGTGTTCAACCAGCTAAGAAGGGAACATGTTACTCCTCTTTTTATAGTCGCTAAACTAGCTTCCTGTTTCAGCACACATTAAGTTCAAAATCTTGATGCTTGCCTACAGAGTATTCAGTAGGTCAGCACCTATCTTGTGAGGTCCTATTCGCCCACCAAAGTCTGATAATGAACAGCTTTTACTGATACCACCTCTGCATGGCATCAAATCTAAATCCAGACTCTCTTCATGTGTACTTTCCAAGCTGGTGAAACAAGCTGCCCACCTTTATCTAAATTGTTTCAATGTGTTTGAGAAGAATTTGAATACTCTCTTGTTCTGTGAATATCTGTCTAATTGATAATGGCTTGGATAGACTGTTGTAACGAAGGACAGACTAAGCAGTCTTGCGTTGCTCTGTTTGGTTTAGTCTTCATTTTTGATGATCAATTTTGTAACCTTGGCCTCTATGACATATTCATAAACAGCCCCGAGACTGATGTTAACTTGATTATGATGACCTCTTTTATAAGCTGCAATAGATAAAAGTGTCTCTTAAGTGAGTAAATGTAAAATGTTAACGTGAACGTCCAGTGCCTTTCTGGAAAGTTCACTTACCTAGAAAGCCACCATGAAAGACAGCTGATTCAGCAAAGCACTTTACAAAAGGACTATCAATGAGGGTTCACATATAATAGGTAAGTGAAATGCGTAGGATTGGCACTTGCAGTGAGAAGTAGTACACATTACTGATGTCTCAGAAAAAGGAACTTTGTAATAGTGAGCTTGTAGAAGGGCACCATTACAACACTCACAACTCTCTTACCACTTCAAAACGTGGCTAAATATATGGCAGATGGAAAACTGGAAGTCTGAAACAATCCTTTGCAATTCATGACTGATTTCTCTGGTCAGCTCCCCACCTTACAGCAGTGTGGAAAAGGCAACAAATTGGATTGTTCTACAGTGATTACAATGAAAAACACTATAAATGACTAATTACTCAATAAAAATTAATGCTGTACTGCTTATAATGTGAAAAGTACCATAAAACAAAGAGCTCTTTACTGCACTCTGTTGCGACACTTACTATCAAAGGTACTATATAAGTCTGCTAGCACAGCAAAGTGTTCTATGATAGAACTCACTATGATAAGTTAAATGTGAAGCAAAGACTGATAGCTGTTGTATTTTTTCACTGTCATGAGTTTAATATCTTCGTTTTCAAATGCTTGTGTTCCATGGCTCCCTTGTTGGTCATTAGTAAACAGAACTTCTGGCATTAGACCAAGGAATGCATATGCTAATGTAGGCAGGCCCTGCTCATAGAGGGCCAAGCTGCTTTCTCTGTCAGGAGTTCTGCCTTATTTGGATAAAGGAAAAGCAGATGAATCACAGGCCTGGCTCCAACGTGGGAGGAGGCGATCAGACGGGGGAGGATTCCCGCACTCCTGTGTTTCATTGAGCAACAGATTGTTAGGCAGTTACTATGGAAACCACACCATTGTACTGTCTCAAATGAATAACATAACGTCTTGGTCTTCAATGATGACAGAATCCCATAAATAGAGTCTCACTGAAATTGGAAAATATGCAGGATGACGTTGGGGGTGGGATGGGGGAGTGAGCGAGTGACATCAGTGACTGATAGATACATTCAAAACTCAAAAGAGAGAATGAGAGTCTGGGTAAAACGACTTTAAAGTAAAAGGTGTCAATTCTTCTGTGCAATTAGAAATGTCTCAACATAAAACGTGTTCAAATATGATCCAACCAGGCGGAATACAGGGTTTAGAATAGCTTGACTTACAAACCAAAATGATTTATTATTAAAATTATTAAAAAATGAGTCAGAATAAATTTATATCATCAAAAAGCTACTGCGCTTTTTTTTTGTGAAACACTTTGGATAAACCATATACATACTGTACTATACATACTGTATATATATATATATATATATATATACATACTGTATATATATATATATATATATATATATACACATATACATACTGTAATATATATATATATATATATATATATACATATACATACATATACATATACTGTGATGGACAGCCGGGTCCCATGCCCGGCAGGGACGCCCCTGCTGCATATGTTCTGGGGGAGCCACCATGGACAGCTCAATACCTCCCCCGGGACGCTAGGTGGCAGCCTCCCTGGCCAATGTTTATTTCCCACTCTCCCGCGTGGCTCCATTGGACATGGAGTCCTCCACAGCCTGGTTGGGAGATGGGGTGGCCGCTAGGGGGCGCTGCCAAGACTCAAGGACGAGTCATCAGCCCCACCCGGAGGTGCAATTGGGACCAGGTGGTCAAGCACCTGGAACACTTCCGGGTGGGGTATAAAACGGGCCATCCTCCACCACTAAGGGGCCAGAATCGGGAGGAAGAGGACGAGGTTGCCTGAAGAGGAGTGGTGGTACAGGGTGGAGAGTTGTTGTGCTGGTAAAGTGCTTTTGGGACAGTGTTGGGCCTGTGGAACACGGGGAAGACGTGCCCCACGGCTGAAGAACTAATAAAACGCCTGTGTGACTTTCACACGTGCCTCTGCGTAGTCTGTGCCGGGTCGGGCGCTATATATATATATATATATATATATATATATATATATATATATATATATATATATATATATATATATATAGTGAGCTGGGGGGCTGATCGCACCCCTAGAGATTACTGACGCTCCTGGGAAAACCCCTGATAACGTTGACAGACTACATATATTCACATTGCTCCTTACCTTATATGCGCTCTGTCACATGACAAACCTCTCGCGCGGTACTCCACACACTTAAAAGCATGCACCTGTCAGTTCTGGTTTTGTTTGCTTTGCTTTTTTGCTCTCAGACTCAGACATTTTCTGCTCCTGACGCGTTTGAAGAAGAAGATACGTTTGCATACTTTTAACTGAGAGATGGAACTGTCATCTCTGTCCTGTTAAGGAGCACATTGTTAAACCTTTAAAAAGAGACAAAAGTTTATTTGCAGTGTTTGAATAAAGTCCCTCTCTCTTCAACCTCCTCTGTTTCTGTGCAAATCTGTGACTCAAGCGTGACAAGTGGAACCAGGAGTGGTTGCACAGATGGATGCTGAAGAGTTATTTCAAATTCCTCAGAATGTTCCACTTCCTTACGATCCGGAGGATGATCCGATTCCTCGTTATAATGTCCCACCTCATAATAATCGGCGGAATGTTCCTCTGCCTCCATTTCCTGAAAATTCTAAGAATGTGCTGACGAAAATGGGTCTTTCCGATGACCCAGAGATGTTTCTTTTGGCTTTTGAGCAAGTTGCAACTTTGTTGGGATGGGACAAACGACACTGGGCTGTTATCATCACCCCTTTTTTGTCTGGGGATGCCTTGCTTTCCTTACGGAATGTGCCTCGCGATAAGCTCGGCGATTATGATTTCCTGAAGCGGCAAGTTGTGTTGTGTAAGACTACGACATTTTTGGCAAAAGGTATTGCACTTAATGGTTGGAAACTGGATGGTCCCATCCGGGCGCAGATACAAGATTTGATTCATAAAGTACATTGCTGGTTTGAGGGGGGCGAGATGAGTTTCTTTGTCATGATGGTGAATCATTAATGATTTTGGCCAAATGCTTAGACGGTTCTCAAACCGCTGGGAGAAAAAGCGGTGGATATGGTGCCCTGTATGCTGTGTTACAACCTACGGGAAAGTGCCCAGGACCTTCTCGTCAATTTGACCGAAGACTAGAACATCGACAGGCTTCAGGACGTGACAATCGGATGTCGTCAGGAAGGCCTCCGGGGTACACAGTTAATGATGAAGTGCCCGTATCTGGAGAGGCAGGAGGAGGCCGAGACCGTGGACATCGCCGCAGATATTTCAGCAGTGGTGCTGAACGAAGATGTTTCCAGTGTGATCAACCCGGTCACTTGGCGAACGAATGTCGCCTGTCTCCAGCTCAATCGATCACAAACCTCAATACCACATGCCCTAATCAAAAATCTTTTGTTTCTTGTTTTCCCGGTGCTCAAGTCCAAGATGTGATGAGACGTGCGGCGGCCATCTACGAGAAGCACAAGAGGGCAGTTGGATCCATTATTTTACACGCTGGCATAAACGACATAAGGCACCGATAGTCAGAGATTCTCAAGGCTGACTTCGCAGCACTAATTAAAGACACGAAGGAGAGGACCCCATCGGCAAAGATCTTCATCTCGGGTCCACAACCTCTCGTCAGACGATCAAATGAATACTACAGTCGTCTGCTGGGATTAAACAACTGGCTGAAAGGCTTCTGAGAGACTCAAGACATCGGGTTCATTGACAACTGGGACCTCTTTTGGGAAAGGCCGCGTTTCTTCAAGCGGGATGGCCTGCATCCGAATAGATTCGGCGCCCAGGTCCTCTCCGAAAACATCGCTAAGGTAATTCGTCTATCTTGATTGTCTATTTCTACTTTAAACCCCTTCCGTAATGCTACTGCTTTGCTAGGACATGATACTGGCTTAACAAAGTCTTCCGTAAAAGTGCACAACATTAATACCGTAATAAACAATCTCAATGCATGTAAAAAAATCTAGGCAGTGCGGCATAAACACCAATAATTTAATTGCAATTACTACTTTAGATCAACAATAATTAAAACTATAAAAACAGATTGTAGATTACATAAAAAATACACACAGAGCGGCGCTAACAAAAATAACTTAGTTTCTGTTCCAAATACCAATAACGTGCATAGAATTCAGCTCTGCCCCTCCGAAACATTAAATATGGCACTATTAAATGTTAGAGCTTTAACTAACAAGACGTTTTTTATTAACGATCTTATTAGTGATAGAAAAATTGATTTTATTGCACTAAGTGAAACGTGGCTTAACTCAGATGGCGCGGCTGTTTTAATCGAATCTGCGCCTCCAGATTACATTTTCACTCGTGCGGACCGCCAGGGAAAGAAGGGCGGCGGCTTGGCAAATATTTACTCGAGCCGGTTAAAGTGTAAAGATGTTAGTTTTAGTAAATTCAAATCCTTTGAGTATCTTGCCGTTGTTATTCTTGGAGATTCTCACGTTCTAGTTTTATCTGTGTATAGACCTCCTAAATTTAACACGTCTTTCTTGGAGGAATTCTCAGACTTAATGTCAATTTTAATTACGAACTATGACACACTCAATACTAATAATAATAGTCTTTTTAATGCGACTGGTGAACATTCTTCATTCTTTCATCACTTTGAAAACATCTTCATCTTCATCTAGTGCTTCTTTAGTTTTTCTTAGCTGGCACATTGCTCTCATTATCTGACATGATGTGTTGTCCTGTCTTACAACAGCATGAAAACCCTGCATCACAAACAGCAAACAACGGTAGCATTCGCAATAAAAACAACAGCACAGTGGCAAGACATATTTAAAAAAATAAAGCTTTTAAAAAATGTTCTAAATCTAAAACCAACCTGACCAATATATTCCTTGACATCTAAACCCCCCAATATGATATATACATTTTTAGAACCCAAGGAAAAGCTTAAAAAATATGAAATAAAGTCCATATCTAATAATCAAATTGGAAAAGGATGTCGTATTGTTAACTGAAATTAGATAGAATTAAATTAATTTTAAAATGAACAGTTCAGTGTTTTTTAAAATCTGGCAGGTATCATTATTATCTTAATTTAATTGAACATACTGACTTTACATAATAATAAACAAACAAACAACAAAAACAACTGAAAACAAAAGAGGACCATTTAAGAACATTTGTGTTAGGTAGAATGCCTATTGGGGGGCAGGACAGTCTTTTGGCCTTGGAACCCCAGCAGATTCTGTTTTTTCTCTAACCTAGTGGAGTTTTTTGTTTTTTCCATCTTCCTGCCCATCTGACCTTACCTTTTTCTTTTGTTACTTATTTTTTAATATTATTGCCTATTCTTAATTGTTTTTATGTAACTTTTGATATCCTGTAAAGCACTTTGAGCTACACTGTATGAAAATGTGCTACATAAATAAATGTTGCTGTTGTATTACAGTATTTGAGTGATTACTTAGTATTAAATATGGCGGAGGGAATATCTGATCTAATTTAAATAAAATCTAGTATTATATATGTTATTAATATGTAATTTATTCATTGTTATTTAGTGTTTAAAATTATTACAATGTTAAAAAAATCAATTTTAAGATAAATCAGTAGACACATTATACGTGACAACCTTGAGGCTGCTTCTAGATAGCTGCACAATAAAGATATGAATGCTGGCAGTTGTCTCACATAAATCGGCCACCTAAATGGTTATTCCAATCAAAACAATTTATATCCAGACATTAAAAAAAAATAATGTGCTAAAAGGAAAGTTCCATACCCATTGAACAATAATTTAAACTCAATATTGCGCTCAGGAATAAAGAGATCAAATAAAAAAGGATTTCAATAAAAGTCTGAATTAATATTAACTGGAGGCCTCTAGAGAATAAAAGAAATACCCCTGCTCTATGAAATAAAGGTAGAAGTCAAATGGCACTTAATACTACCTGCAATCCTTCAAATGAAAAAGTGGCTAACACTGCGGTGAACTCGGGAATAAGCCTGGCAGTTTCCTCTCTCCTCACAAGTTTTTAAAACAACAATTTATTTATGTTGTAGTTGCTCAAGCATCCTTTTTCAGAAGCAATCACTTGCCTCATTCTCTGCCATATCACACAGCATTTCATTGGACAGATCAGGTGACATCCATAAGCACATCACTTCACAAAGAGCAATGCAATTAATAGCATACATGTCTAGATACTTACTATAAGCATAATTGATTCTTTCTCCTCTACTTGCCTCTATTTTACTAAAATTCAAAGAAATTCAAGCTCCCCTGCATAAGCTGAAGATGGTGAGGAAGCCTGCAGAAATTGACAAGTTAGGCAATGTACGTATGGCGTAACATTCAGGTGCGTTTAGCAACTAAGTTAACTAATATGAGAATCGGAGCAGATTACATTTTATTTACTTCATCTAGTTATTACATTTTTGTTTATTAAATAGTTTTGTAGCAATAAGTCATATTCAAAGGTAATAGTGATAACAGAATTCAATTAAGCCTCCATGTGCTGGTAGAATCTATTAAATACATGCTTTTTAACAGCACTTTACAATGGAGTTAAAATGCAACACAAAAAGGTTTGTGGCAGCTCCACAGCTTTCATACACAGCAGTTTCCAATTCAAGTGATGTGAAAATGGCATTGATTGATGTGTGTTAGTGATGGAGGGTCTGTGACTAACTGTTGTTTTTTAAGCATTTCATTTGTAAAAGCACACCCAACAGAGCAGTGTTCAATAATTAGCACTTAATTAATACCAATTAATAGTAAGACAGAACTTGAAAAGTAACTGATTTATTATACAATGTATAATAATAACTATGTATAATAACAATGCCCTCTCAGGGTTGGGAGCGAGATCCTGCCCCAAGTGGAGGAGCTCAAGTATCTTGGGGTCTTGTTCACGAGTGAGGGAAGAATGGAGCGTGAGGTCGACAGACGGATCGGTGCGGCGTCAGCAGTGATGCAGACTCTGCATCGGTCTGTCGTGGTGAAAAAGGAGCTGAGCCATGAGGCAAAGCTCTCAATTTACCAGTCAATCTATGTTCCTACCCTCACCTATGGTCATGAGCTATGGGTAGTGACCGAAAGAACAAGATCGCGAATACAAGTGGCTGAAATGAGTTTCCTCCGCAGGGTGTCTGGGCTTTCCCTCAAAGATAGGGTGAGAAGCTCGGTCATCCGGGAGGGGCTCAGAGTAGAGCCGCTGTTCCTCCGCATCGAAAGGAGTCAGATGAAGTGGCTCGGGCATCTGATCAGGATGCCTCCTGGACGCCTCACTGGTGAGGTGTTCCAGGCACGTCCAACCGGGAGGAGGCCCCGGGGAAGACCCAGGACACGCTGGAGGGACTATGTCTCCCAGCTGGCCTGGGAACACCTTGGGAAGTCTGGGCATCTCTGCTCAAGCTGCTGCCCCTGCAACCCGACCTCGGATAAGCGAAAGAGGATGGATGGATGGATGGATATTATACAATGTTGTATGATTAGCAAGATGATCGGTGTCTTGCCACAATTGTTTATGTATATGTGGGACTAAAAGATCAGGGGCTGGACACCTGAGATTGGGGGCTTACACCACTGCAGTTTCCCACCTACTGCCACCACTATCCATTTTTAAACCCATCATATGTTCATATCAGCTGGGGCAGCTGTGCCTGAAACAGTAAACTAATTCCTAGTTGAACTCGCACAGAACATTTGTCCATTTTAAGATCGACGAGTTTGCAAATCCGCCAATGCTCTTCACAAGGAAATTTTGAATTTTTAAAATTTTGTACAGTGCAATCTGATCTATACTCAGCAAAAAAAGAAACGTCCCCTGACTTTCAACTGTTTTTACTTTCAGTAGACTTAATGTGTAAATATTTGTATGAACACTAAAAGAGTCAACACCATAAGACATAAACTAAAAATGTTTCACAATGTGTCCCTGAATGAAGGGAGGCTCAAAATCAAAAGTACCAGTCAGTATCTGGTGTGGCCACCAGCTGCTTGAAGTACTGCAGTGCATCTCCTCCTCATGGACTGGACCAGATTTGTCAGTTCTTGCTGTGAGATGTTACCCCACTCTTCCACCAAGGCACCTGCAAGTTCCTGGACATTTCTGGGGGGAATGGCCCTAGCCCTCACCCTGCGATCCAACAGGTCCCAGACGTGCTCAATGGGATTGAGATCTGGGCTCTTCGCTGGCCATGGCAGAACACTGACATTGCTGTCATGCAGAAACTCACGCACTTTTTGCCACTCCTGTCTGGTCCAGCGAAGGTGGGTTTGTGCCCATAGGCGGCGTTGTTGCTGGTGATGTCTGGTAAGGACCTGCCTTACAACAGGCCTGCAAGCCCTCAGTCCAGCCTCTCTCAGCCTATTGCGGACAGTCTGAGCACTGATGGAGGGATTGTGTGTTCCTGGTGTGACTCGGGCAGTTGTTGTGGCCATCCTGTACCTGTCACGCAGGTGTGATATTCGGATGTACCGATCCTGTGCAGGTGTTGTTACACGTGGTCTTCCACTGCGAGGATGATCAGCTGTCCTTCCTGTCTCCCTGAAGTGCTGTATTAGGCGTCTCACAGTGTGGACATGGCAATTTATTGCCCTAGCCACATCAGCAGTCCTCATGCCTCCCTGCAGCATGCCTAATGCACGTTCACGCAGATGAGCAGGGACCCTGGGCATCTTTCTTTGGGTATTTTCACAGTCGGTAGACAAGTCTCTTTAGTGTCCTGCGTTTTTAGAACTGTGACCTTAAATGCTTACTTTCTGTAAGCTGTTAAGGTCTTAACGACCATTCCACAGGTGCATATTAATTAATTGATTATGGTTAATAGAACATGCATGGAAAACATTGTTTAAACAATTTACAATGAAGATCTGTAAAGTTATTTGGATTTTTAAAACATTATTGTTGAAATACACAGTCCTGAAAAAGGGACGTTTCTTTTTTTGCTGAGTATAGTTATCTGAATGAAAGTTGAACTGTCTCAACAAATTTCTCTGAAGAATAAGCATGCTACATCTCAACAAAAGTGGTCTATGGGGATGAGTTGTTTCATGCGGAGAGACAGACGGACAGACAGACAAAGGCTTTTACAATAGGTGCTTCATGCATTATATGCGAATACACAGAAAATTTGACAATCACATTTTTTTATCTTTTAATTGCTAAAGGTATTCTTTTATGAAAAAACATTGGGGAGGGGGGATTTTAGAAGGGAAATGATGCACTGGATCATTGGAAAAAAGTGGCTCAGTGATTTTACTGGTCTGGTATTAGGTTGGTGGAAACACTCATCCTTTAACCCATTTCTGCAAAATACTAGCAAATAAAGACTTGCATTTATGCAATAGAAATTGCCGTATTTCTTGAAAGACATTTTACCTTTTTGGAGATGACAGAGGCAGAAGACAACTTGTATGATTTTCGACACAAGCATCTATATATATAATTCACTAAGGCAAGACACCCATGGAAAGCACGCCGGAAGGGGCGTGGATTCACTAAGCCGCCGACAAGTAAGACACCTATGGCGCACGCAGGGAGGAGCCACGCCCACCAACTCCAAGACCATTGGATATGATGACAACTCGCAGAGCCACGCCCACCAACTCGGACGCGACGACACAGAAAGAACGGCGTCATTTATATTCGTCTGTCGTAGAGGCCTCATGTACTTCCGAGCTACCTTAACTGTTCATAGAGGCATGTTTCTCGCGGAGGTGAGTCGCCATATGCAGCGTGTAAAATGGTTTGAGAGGGGTATCCCATGGGATCCTTAAAACAATCCTTTACAACTGAAGTTAAAACACAATGAAGTAAGCAGTCTTTAAAAACCGAGTTTTTGGTTACGACGCACGACCGCGTGCACCATAGCAAACTGTTTTACACACTACATACAGCAATTCGCATCTGCGACAAACATGCGTCTTCTTTACTCACGGACAATTATATGTTGCTCTCTCCAGAGTTCCATCTTTTCATTCACTTTCTGTTGTATTCTCACACCAACCCGTTTTAGACAACCGTGTCTTTCCAGAAGTGTTTAGCATTCAATAAATAATTATGCATGAGATTGAGTGTGTGTCTACCCGGCGCAGAGAGGCGTGGGTAAGCCGTTGAACCCCATTCGGGCTGCAAACCGTGGAATTCCCACTAAGTGCGACTCATACGCTCTCACTGATTACGTCCCTACCCTTTGTTCACACCCCCCTCCCACCTCACTACTACCGTGGTTGGGTGTCTTGATGAATTATATATAGAAAAGCAGCCAAAACCGCACAGAGCAATGAAACGTCTAAATGAGTCAAAGGTGCATCTGGACTGTGTAAAGACGACAACGACTCAAGTGACGAGTTGGAGGTGGGCACATGAGTGGGCAGTGCATACTGAACGAGAAATCAGCAGACTAGCATGACGGAGGGAGCTGAATGGACATCCTTCTCCTCTCCTACCGTTCCACACTCCGCACCCCAATCCCTCCGTCTGGTTGGAGAAGGCACGATTGCGGTCCGCCAGTTTTCAGTCACGGACGATTGTGTGTTGGTCCGTTCTGTGCATTGTTACAATGTTGCTTTTCTTGCTGATTTATTACATTACCGATTTTTCAAATGTTAATTTTCTCCCTGTGCTTAAAAATTATTAAAAAACCGGCCTGATTATGCGGCGTATGGTACGCCACGGGTTGGCTAGTGATATCATATATGCACAAGATTTCCCTAGTATTCATGGCAGTGGCCGCGTTTGTGTGTATGGCTAGCTGTTGCTAATTATTTAGTTAATTCTTTTTAAAATCATCATGAAGATCTATCCCTGTCTCCTACTTGGTACAAGTGGGAAAGGATATGCTGATCTGAAATCTTCACGAAGAAAATGTGGTTACTTTCAAAAGAGAAGCAATTCATCATTCTGGAATTTAATTATTTATATTGATCAGAAATCAGTACTAACCCAACCACCTTATTCCAACAAATGAAACTGTAATAGCCTAAGACCACAAAAAAAACTAATATTTGTAATCAACTGTCAAATCAACCACTATTATTGTTATAATCATTATTATGTCATTGAAACCCTTAAAATCAGTTATTCAACATTTGAGTCACGCAGGATATTTAAACATTGCCTCTGAATACTGCATATCCCTTCAGAGCAGCAGAGTGCTTAGCTGCAATTGACCTTTATTCTTCATAGCAGAATATTCCATGCCATAAAAAAATAAGTATGATTATGATTGCAGACACATGAGGAAGTTGAATGATCTTCCCAATCAACATATCTCAGTGAAATTAAGCATCCATGGAATGGCATGGAAAAAGCTATTTAGATTACAGAAACACCATTTGTGAACTTAGTGACACACTGAATTTAATGTGGTACAGGAAACCTATTCCAAACTTTAGATAACTACTGAATGCAGGCATGCAGTTCTAATTCTTTTAAGCAGGGATATCTAACAAAATGATCATTCAGTAAAAAGTGCTTGGGAGTTACTATAAAAAAAAAAAAATAAATAAAAAAATAAGGACCATGAGACATACCAAAATGATTCTACCTTGTCAACAGAATGGGAAAACCACCTAGTAACCTAGTACCTCATCCACCACCACCCCCCCAACCAAATCAAAGGAGACTCTATGAAATAATAATAATGACAGAAGGTTTATCACAAAGTATAGCATATGAAGGTTTTCTTAGCATTGGGAGAGTCAAGAGATTAAATAAGTGAATCTTTTTAAATAAGATTTAATTTATATTTCATACACAGATTTATCCCATATGAAAAGTATCCCAAGTAGTCAAAGTAAAAGGACTTCATGATTTTAACTAGTCTTATAGTGGTGTTTTTCAAGAGAAATAAAGAATCTTTCATGTTCTTTACTGTTCATCATTTTTCTTGACTTTGTTCTTTAGGTTTACTAAGATGATGTTCTTCTTCTTTTTTTTTAATAGTATATACCAATTACAAAATGACACTATTACTGACATGGATGAACAAGTTTTTTTTTTGTTTATAAAGCACAAATTATGCATTAAGGCTTGGAGAATAGTTTCTTGTAAACTTCTTTAAATCTTTTAGTTCATCCATCCATCCATTTTCCAACCCACTATATCCTAACTACAGGGTCACGGGGGTCTGCTGGAGCCAATCCCAGCCAGCACAGGGCACAAGGCATGAACAAATCCCTGGGCATGGAGCCAGCCCACTGCAGGAAACACACCCACACACCAAGCACACACTAGGGACAATTTAGGACTGGCAATGCAACTAACCCACATGTATTTGGACTGTGAGAGGAAACCCACGAGGAGAACATGCAAACTCCTTATTGCGAGGCAGCAGCGCTACCACTGCACCACCGTGCCACCCTTAGTTAATTCATTCATTTTAAATGTTTTGTATGTCTTAAGATGTCAAAATTCTCCTCTATGCTCCATATTTTGCCTGTTATTGAGAATGAAGAACTATCCAGTATAGAAAGGTATGATACTTATGATATGTATCCAAGTACTGTATAAGACTCTCATTTCCAGGTTTGTCTTTTGCTGTATATCAGCCCACTAAATAACTTAATTTGTCAATTGTAACAAGTGTGGAGAGTAATAGTTGACCATTGTGTCTTGCTTAAGCTGGAACACAGGCTTTTTCAAAACATGTATGATGGGATGGATTTTATATTTTTACTTATTGTTTTGCTGAACATACTGTTTTTTGGTGAACTTAAGTGCTTTTTCAAACATTCAGCTCCCTTTGTTCCCATGTTGGGAAAAAAACAGCAAAAAAAAAAAAAACTTCTAAAGGGGGAAAAAACTTTAAAATGTCCTGCATGGTTCCATAGTGGCAACCAAAAACATTTTTTTAAGAACAAAGGTTATATTTTAATTAACCCTCAGAAAGAAGTACCGCACAGCACTCCACACTATTTCCATTTCAACACACAATAGATGATGTCAGCATATCAGTACATCAGTCTCAGCACAGGGTCAGGTGTGACAGTGTTATTTTATGAAAGTTGTGTGGATTGAGAGTCTAAACCTGAATCTCACCCCTATGTCTAATGCAAAATCAAAACTAATGAAAAACAGAACCACCTCAAAAACTTGTCAAAGTCAAAGTGAACTTTATTGTCATCTCAACCATATATAAGTATACAGATACAGAACCATATTCTTATATTTTGCATGTTATTTGTAACATTCATCTTCATTTGCAAATGACTAGAAGTAATGGTGTAGGTTATTAACATATAATATATGAAAGACATGAAAATATGAAAAAATTATGTTCACATCTTCATGATTACACTATAATCACACTCTTCTGTCACCAGCACCAGCAAAAAACTAAGCAGGAAAGTGAATAAGCTGCTGAGAAATCAAAGTGCAATAAATGAAATGAAACTGTCCAGGCAGTGTAGGCAGGATACCAATGCTTGTTAAATAATGAGCAAGATGGTACATAAAAATCATATAACACAATATCAAAATATAACTGCTAAAACAATAGAGGAATTCAATGACCCATCCCATTCAGTGGGGCAGTGTCATCAACTAAAATAAATCTAAAAGTTTTGTTTGAATGATTTTTTTTTTTTTTTTGAGTTTAAACATTTTCTACACAGGCTTCACTCTTCTGTCTTCTGACTACAGTAAAGATTACGCAGAGTTAGCCATCAGAAATGTCTCCAGGGCAGAAGTATTGCTGTTTTTTTTTCTCAATTGCGTAAACATTTAAAGAACAAAATCTATCATTGGGTCTTGGGCCTCCTTCCAACAAAAGCAGGCAGAAAGCCATGTCCTGAATCATTCAATGCATATTTTGCTTTGCTTCATGAATGACTGTGCTTTTCCACTGTGCTAATTCTTCATTAATTAACTAAATTGGAGTCTGCCCCACTCTGGAAAAAAAAGTTATAACTGATAAAACTTTATACAAGAACACAGAAAATTGCACATTGTTCCAATGCCCCTTTATGTAGTTGGAAACAAAACTGCAACCAATACTGACTTCCTTTCTTGTCAGGACACCACACATATTTACTATTATTTATGTAATACTGTACACCTTTCAGAATGGACCACATTCCCAGAAGTTTCACATGAAAATGACTACAAAAACGCTTTAAAAAAATGCTTCATTCAATGTCCTTTTATATATACTTTGTTTCATTATAAACTCCAATTATAATGCATCAGCATTAAAAAGTGCAATGCATCAGCACAGACAGTTTAGAGTGTCCTCGACATAGCAGTTTCAATCATGATACTGCACTTTGAATCTCCTGCCCTTAAAGGACCTACGTACATGGTTTTTTTTCTGACTTTTGACTATGATCTTGGTATTCCCTCTTTGTTTTGATGAAATATATGATTGTGCATCTCTGACTGTGTTCTTTCTTCTTTGATGTAATGGAGGCACAGTGGTGCAGTGGTTGGCACTGCAGCCACACAGTGCAGGTCACCTTTTTGGCCACGTGCAGATAAAAAACAAACTTTAAAGGAGCCTGAAACCCCACCACCCCCACCCAATCAAAGAGACTGTATGATACATAGCAATGACAGAAGGTTTATTACTATTTACAATACGTTAATATATTTATGACATAAGAAAAAGTACAAAGATTCAGCACAGACAGTTTGGAGAGCCTTCTGCATGACTTTAAAAAATAGAATGAGCCAGTAGCTTTAATCATGGCATGTCACTTTGAATTTTCTGCCTTTAAAAGACCTATATATTTTTTCTAACCTTTGACTACAATTTCGGGATTTCTGCTTTATTTTGACGAAATCTACAGTATGATAGTGTGCCTCTGACTGCATATTTTCATTTTGATATCACAGAGGCATGGTGGTGCAGTGGTTGGCACTGCTGCCATACAGCTCAAGTCACTTTATTGGCCACAACAGTTGGTCCTGTATAGTTGGCAGATGTTTCCGAAGCCCTCTGGGACACATTAAAGATGACTGTACCATTATAATTCAGTCAAATCTTGATAAGTTAGTCCTTCCCCACTGACTTTAATACAGTTCGGCAATATTGGCAAATATCGCAAGTATTTATGTGATTTCACATCACTAAACTCCATCAAACCCATCTATTTAAAAAAAATCCCTCAGACATATACAGTACTTTATATACCATACTGTATATACACATATACTGAATATTTATATATATTGTGGAGGATTCAGACACGGACACAAACAGGCAGACACAGAATGTACCAAAACACACGTTTATTTACAACCCCCACCACAGTGCACATAAATACCACAATAATAAAGGTCTTTCTCGCTCTCTTCTGCCACCTCCAACTCCTCCCTCACAAACACTGTCCTCTTCCAGCTAAATCCGGCCGTTGAGTGTAGTGAGGTGGGCTCTTTTATACAGCACCCGGAACTGCTCCAGTTGCTCAATAATTAACATCTGGCAGCACTTCGGGTCGTGGCGGAAGTGCTGCGGACCACAGTTCCAGAGCTGTCCAGGCACCCCCTGGTGGTGGCCACGTCCCTCCATAGGGCTGAGCTCCCAAGCTCTGTGGCCCCCATATAATCCAGAGAGGTCGCCCCCTTATGGTCCAGGAAAGATACTGCCCTTTTCCCGGTCCTTCCTTTCTTCTGACTCCCTGGTGGGGCAAGGTCCCTGGACATATTATACTTTAAGTTTAATATAAATAAAGAAATACATTTCCTGTCACAACCACCCTTTCACCCCTGTACACTGGAGAGGGATCTCATTTTCACAGCAGGTGCAATTATTCTATAAAACACATAGGAGTTATGTGCACAGTTTTTCATGGTAAATTAAAACTCATCAAATGTATTTTAAAAACTTGTAGGAAGTAGTCTGTGGCATTCCTTATCTGCTGTGGTCCCTTACAAAATGAACACCAGGCATTGTGCACAGTTTCTTTAATAAGCCTATCAGACAGTCTTTTATAGCACTTTCATATCAAGAGTGTCTCTTAATCCCTTCTAGCAGGGTCTATGCTGTAGAAATGTGTGCCCCCTGTCTTCTACTTGCAAAATTAATACATGAATTATAAAACTGTCCACAATTCATTTAAAAGGATTGAAGGAAGTCTTCTATATCACTTTTTCTCTACTATGTCATTACTCATCCACTGGTGGGGCCCTTATTTCCTCAGTGGAGCCTTTGCCATAGAAACATGTGCCACCTGAATGCTGCTTACAACATAAACGCTAAACAGTTAAAATTTTTGAGCTTGTATTTTAACAATTTTATATCATCATGTATATCTTTCATGTCTACTGTGGTGGTCTGTACCTTCCACTGGAGGGGACACTAATTTCTACAGCTGGAACAGAGCTATACAAATCTGGGCCCCTGTTTGCTGCTTTTAAAATGAACACTGGAATTGCAAAATTGTTCAAAATCCCTTTTAAAAGTTCACAGACACCCTTTAGTATCGCTTACCTTTCTATTGTGGCCCTTTGTTCTGTTAGCTGGCAGAGATACTCATTTTCATGGCCGGAGCTAATCTTTAGAATTCTATTTCTGTTCTGAAAAATTAGGCTATACTATTGAACATTTTTAATAAAAAAAAAAAAAATCAAGCTCTTACACTGTCTTTTTTTAACTATGTCTATGAAAATCGCTGTGAGTAGCCAGAAAAATGCTATATAAATGTAAGATATTATTATTATAATGTCATTTTTTTAAAATCCAAATAAAGCTGATAGGACTTCTTCCAAGATATCTGCCACTCTAGGGTACCAACAAAGTCAAACTGATTAGGAAATTTTGTGATCACTTTGTTTAAAGTATACAGTATATTAAGCAAAAAATAACTTTTCCTCATCCTCTCATTTCTAATTTGGCATTTAAGGATACAGTATATACTACAAATATACAGTAAATTTAAATTGTAACCACTGACAATTATTTACCCATGTGCGTGCGTTTTCCATAAAACAGCTTCAATATGTGTACTAAGTAGGTAATAAAACACACAAATTCTGACATTAGCATGACTGTTGAAGGAAAAACGTGTGTTAGAATCAATTCTATGGAGTTGTCATAAATTTATCATTATGTACCTTTTGAGGTTTCTTGATATATTTTGTAATCAGATTTTTAAAATATTTTTTTGATTTTTACTGCCACTTCACAGATCAACAAACCCCAATTTTGTCAGAATAAGTCTTTTTACTTTTTTTTCCTGTGTCCATTAATACATTTTCCGTGTTTCACTACCCATCTGAAAGAGTTGTTATCAGGTTCGGTGGCACTTTTAAACTGTAATAGTATGAGTGAGTGTCAGTGTGGCAAGCACTAGACTGGCATTTCTTTCAGTCTCATTTTTTGTCTTCAGGGCTAAGTCTGTAAACCTCTTTTGCAAACGGGTGGCTTGGATAAAGGACAGATACTAACAATATTCAAGACTATTTAAAACAATACTAAAAGATATTTGTGTATGTGCGTTGTAGTGCCCCATGTTGTAAATGTTAGATCTATTAAAGAAGTCAACTTAAATAAAGAAAATGTACATTTTGGAGGTTTGTTTGAAGTGTTTTACATTATAACCATATTATCAGTTGCTGCTTGAATATAATGTTTTCAATGGGATGACCTTTACTATTGTTAAAATAAACAAGCAGGGCAACAGGAGGAATATGAAAGTTATTTGTTGAGTTTAGGCGACAAAAGATTCTTATAAGGAAATTCATGCCAATGCTATTGGTGTACATTGTGGAATTTATAAAACTGCTGAAATTATTTCACAAAGATGTTACTGGCCTGGTTTTATGTTGACATTAAAATGTCTACGTTTTCTGATAATTATAATCATTATTTTAATTAAAAGACTATAATTGTCAGAACAGATTCAATAAAATGTTTTAATATCTCAGTTGCTGTTTGTTGGACTCTAATTGACTTGTCATACAAATGTGTATCAGTGGATATTTGGTACATCATTTGACAAACAATATTAATGTTTCAAAGTCTCATATATTTCAGCTAGATAGATAGATAGATAGATAGATAGATAGATAGATAGATAGATAGATAGATAGATAGATGTGCCCTGCGGTGGGCTGGCGCCCTGCCTGGGGTTTGTTTCCTGCCTTGCGCCCTGTGTTGGCTGGGATTGGCTCCAGCAGACCCCCCGTGACCCTGTAGTTAGGATATAGCAGGTAAGATAATGGAGAGTCGAGTCAGAAATATCATGTGAATGCTCAAAAAACTCTGAATTATGACTTGGGTAATTTAGACAATAAAATGCCATTTTCATGTGCTCTAGCATAGATGGTAAATCTTAGTTGTCGAGTTGGAAATACCATGTAAATGCTTAACAAACCTAGAATTACAAATCAGACAGTTCAAACAAAGTGCTGCATTTACATGATCTCAAACAGACAGTAAAAACAAAGCTGTCTGAATTGTTCAAGTTGTGACGTAACACTGACATTTCACTTTAGTCAATTGCTTAAAATAAAACATATAACCTGGTCAGCCCGAAATGCAACTTTTTGACTGGAATGCATTTGGAGAGAAGGGGCTACATATTCAACATTTACTTTGCTCTTTACTTTTACAACAAGTGCCATTCATCTTTAATTGCTTTTTTTGGCAGACCAAATAACAAATAGTCCTACCAGAAACCCATGTGAATGCACTTAAGAGGGAAGGTGAAATGTCACAAGCCGAGACGGGTCTGGCTGCAGATATTCACTGTGAAGCTATAACCAGGGAGAGGGTGGATGTACGGCAAGAACCAGGAAATGGCCTCACAGTGAATGTCTAAAGCCCGACTCTGTTGGCATAAGTCAATAGGAAGCACATGAATACAACATCAGAATATGATGTGAACTAGTTCTTTTATTTAGTGATTGGTACAATCTAATCTTCCATTTTGCCTTGGGAGTTGTCACAGTGCTCTGCACCTGAACTTGATGAGGAGCACAGTGGAAGAATGGACTATGTTTTATTACTGTATTGTATTTCTGAGGTGGCAATGACAGATTTGCTATCTAGTTCTAAAACGAGAATTACTAGTGATCTTGTTTGTGTATTGTATCTGTCCCATTTTTTAATATCCATTGCAAACCCAACCTACCTGAAAGAGGGTCTCATTTTGAATTGTGAGTTTTTTGTCTTTGATGCATTCTTTGCTGTGTTGCTGTTAGAACATTAGAACAATCTAGACAAGAACAGGCCATTCAGCCCAATAAAGCTCACCAGTCCTATCCACTTAATTCTTCTAAAAAAACATCAAATCTAGTTTTGAAAGTCCCTAAAGTCTTATGGTCTACTACGATACTTGGTAGCTTATTCCAAGTTTCTAAGGTTCTCCGTGTAAAGAAAAACTTCCTAACATTTGTGCGAAATTTACCCACAAGTTTCCGACTGTGTCCTGTGTTCTTGATGAACAGTTCAATCTAAAATAAATAAATAAAACTTGTTTGGTGAATACATGCTGCTAGTTATTTTTGTATTATCTTATTTGCTCCTACAGCCCTTTGTGCCTGATCAGGTGTCTTAAGGTTGGCCTGCCTACGCACTGCTGAGCCTTCCACTTTATTGCTTTGAAGTTAGCCATGGCTTTTTTTTAAACTAAGGAATCGTTACTTATTAACTATTTATTGCTACAATGTGGTTATTTACTTACAGATGTACTGTAGATATCAGTTACTGCTGCTTTCTATCCTGCCTCTTCCACGCTAGTTCAAATACAGATAACAAGAACACGTACAATTATAAGCAACTTTTCCAAGCTCACTTCCAAACACCCAGCTACTTTTGCTACTGTTGTTTCTAGCCTGACTGGTTTTATATTTAGATACAAAGAATCTGATCTCTGTTTAAGTACTCATTGTCCTATAAAAAGTATATTTCATAAGAAGAAATTTTATTGTGCTTTTGTGTCCACTATTGATGAGGACTTTCATTTCAAGTAGAATTCTTGAAAGATCAAAAACTTTATGGATATACAGTATAGCATTGTAATGCCTACCACCATATAGGTAGCATTAAATAACACATCTCACAGAGTAATCTTACAAACACTCAATATTTTGACAATCAAAACTCAATGATCAAAACATACATAGAGACTGAAGAAAAATAATAAAAGCAAAGGCATTCAACATTGTCTGTTATTGTTGAGATTCAGTAAAAACAAACAGACCGTGTTATAACAAATTCAAGGCACAACCAAAAATACAAGTACCTTTATTATTCCATCTGAAATAATCAGCCTTTTCAGTATAATGTCCTATGCAACATGACAACTACTGCAAATTGCTACAGTCAACAGGCATGGGGAAGTGTGCTCTAATCGGCTAGGAAATGATGAACTTAGCCGTTTAAAACATTCAGCCTCAGAATAAAAGGTGTAGCTAGAATATGTGTGGGACCATACGGGGGCAAATTGTCAAGCAGATTCTTATGACTACAGATGTTCACAAGGCCACCAAACACAGGGGTGACTGCCTTCAGGCTCTTATGAAAATTAACAGGGTATGAAAGGCATGTAAAGGAAAAAGAAGTTAAAAGGAAATCCAATTTTAACCTTTCACTAACTACAAACCTGAAGTACCTCGGACATATACATACCAGCGATGCAACTAGAAATCCAAACAAGTTCAACATATAAATCAGGGACAATGTTTTTCCAAAACAACTATATAGTTTGTAAATTTTCAGTGATAACAAAAGTTCAGTATTTAAACCGTAAGTATTATTATCATCCTTACTGAATCATTTTGCATGTTGTACTGCATTTACATTTAGATGAGCTGGCAGTGTTTTCTGGCCTTGAACATAATTTTTTTTTCCTTACGTTTCCAAATAACAAGGTTTTATTCAATCACTCTTATTTACTCATTTTTGTATAAAAACCAACATAAATGGCAAAATACTTTACTTGGAAGCACCCCACTATTAACTGCCCTAGCTATTTACTATCAAAAACTATTACATTTTTTTAATAGTTGTAAATAAAAATCAGTAAATACATATTAACACTAGAATTACCAGAGCCTACGAAAAAACTCGTAGATCCGTCCCACCTTAAATCGCTTCTTAAATCCGTTCACACCGCTCCGTCAGCATCTTTTGTCATCTAAATGTGCTGATAAAGACAAGCTGCAAGCAGCCGGCTATTCCATCCCCCCACCGACTAAGAACGTGCACGAACTTCTCCCAGCTCATGCCTTGATTGATTATCTGGGAGTGAAGTGGAGTTTTAGAGTGGAAATAATAGATTGTTATTTGGAACACACGCATTTCATGTGTGTTCCGTTTCTACAGTAATCTGTGTAAACAAATTGTTAAAACAGAAACTTTTTCATATTTTAGTAATAAATATTACAAAATGTAGGCATAAATTCTAATATGTGTGAAGCCTGAAGTCCAAATATCAAATAAACACTTTCGCCAAAGGTTCAAGAATGATACAACAGCTTCTTCGGTGTACTGTTAAGATTTGCTGTCTCAGAGCACAGCAGGCTTACCGTGCCTCAGAGACACGAGTTCGATTCCCTGCTGGGGAGAAAATGTTGGTTTTTTTTTTTTTTTTTAACCTGCACCGCTCTGCCTGCCTGCCTGAACTCCCTGTCTATCTATATAGTAATACCAGTAATTTTATTATTATATAACAGCTTCCCTGTCTACCTATCATATAGTGCCTTTCCCTCCTATCTATCTATATATTAATCCCCTTAGCTGTTTTGTTATATATCTATTATAAAGTGCCCATGGGGTGCCAAACAGGCAATTACAGTGATTCTCGAAATATATAAAATCATTCCTGAATATATAAAGTCTAAACTTGAATATATAAAGTAATTCCTGAATATATAAAGTCAGCGTCAGAATATATAAAGTCAGAGTTAGAATATATTAAGTCATTACCGAATATATAAAGTCAGCGTTGGAGTATATAAAATAATTTCTGAATACATAAAGTCAGTGTCGGAATATATAACCTCATTCCTGAATATATAAATTTAAAGTCAGATTATATTGATATTGATTGAAATGATTCAGGCACAGTTTTAGTAAACTCAATGAGTTCCTAATACAACATAATGAACTAAGTTAACAAATAAATTTTCAGAAAAATATTTACAAAAAAAACAATGTTCAGTGAATTCATTCAAAATGATGTATGTGCCCGGCATTTTGAACACTATATTTATTTTATCTTTTTGTATGGGCGCATTCTTGGATGAACCTCACAAGCCCGACCGACTCTGAGTGGTTTCTGTTGAAGTTTACCTTTTACTAGTACGAGTGAAATGACAAGCACGGAAATTTTATATATTCGGGAATATTTTTATATATTCCGATGCTGACTTTATATAATCAGGCTTTGACATTATATATAATCGGGAATGATTTTATATAGACAGACAGACAGGCAGAGAAGTCACTAGATATACAAATAAACAGGGAAGGCACATGTACTGAAAGAAAAAAAAGATCAACATGTGCGTTGATTCTGCTGCACTGAATAAGCTCACCAGATCTATGACGTGACTCTAAAACACAGCGCAAGTACAGACGTAAACCAAGTGTAATCAAGAGTCCCTTGTTCGATCCCCACTCACTCCTATATTTGCCATTTTCAGTAGTAAGCTGCCCTTTTTGTTAATATTATACAGTACACACATACACTTGGTTTGCGTCTGTACTTGCGCTGTTACTTAGAGTGAGATCGGGGTGGGGAGGGGGTACATGTGCGTTGTGCAGCAGGATCAACGCACATGTTGATCTTTTTTTTTCTTTCAGTACATGTGCCTTCCCTGTTTATTTATATATCTAATGGCTTCTCTGCCTGTCTGTCTCTCTACTACGCAGTGCTCCGTCTGTCTGTGTGTTATGGATCTTAAAAATAACAGTTATAAGGACACTTGTTCATATTAATTGCAGTCTCAATTGTTAAAAAATATTTTAAAAGAAGCATCCCACATGAAAATATAAAAATCTCATTAACTGACAGTGCATACCAATTTATAAATTTTATGTCTGTTTGAGGTTAAAAAGAAAAAAAAAAAAGTAACAATTTCTCCCCAATGGGGAATCGAACTTGGGTCTTTGAGGAACAGTAAGTCTGCTGCCGTATGAGTCAGTAAATCTTACCGCTAAGCCACATTCTTGAACCTTTTGTGAAAGTGTTTATTTGATGCTTGGACTTCATGCTTCACACATTCTATAGTTTATGCCTACATTTTGTAACATTTATTACTAAAATATGAAAAAGTTTCTGTTTTAACAATGTGTTTACATGGATTGCTGTAGAAACGGAACACACATGAAATGTGTGTGCTCCAAATAATGATCTATTATTTCCACTCTAAAATTCCACTTCACTCCCAGATAATCAATCAAGGCATGAGTTGGGAGAAGTTTGTGCACGTTCTAAGTCGGTGGGGGGATGGAATAGCCGGCTGCTTGCAGCTTGTCTTTATTGGCACATTTACAGGACAAAGGACGCTGGCGGAGAGGTGTGATGGGATTTAAGGTGGGCCGGATCTATGAGTTTTTTCGCAGGCTCTGGCAATTCTAGTGTTAATCATGTCATAAGGAATCCTTAGAAAAAAGAAAAAAAAAAACTGTGCAAATATTTATTAGATATACTCATTTCATAATTTTAGACATTTCACAATAAACAACTAGTTCAGTGCTAGTCCTTTTATACCAAATTTGATCACAGTACATTCTCAAACCTAAAATCCAGTTCGGTGTCAGGTTGGGTTTTGCCTGTCCAGGTAGTACAGGACATAAGGTAGGAAGCACCCTGGGCAAGACTAAAGGAAGTACACCCATAATCACTCATACACCAGGAACAAATCTAAAAACAATGCTTACTTTTAAGGATGTGGGAGAAAAACCCACAGAGACAGAGAGAACATGAAAAAAAAAATCCACACCAATGACAGGCTACAGGATTCAAACACAAGATGATGGAAAACCACTACACCACTTTTATACTCCCAAACCTGGTTACCTCAAGTGTACATGAAACTATGGGTGGACGGTATGACCAAAATTCTATATCACGGTATTTTTCTAAATTATACCGGTTTCACAGTATTCAACGGTATTTTAATCCCGTGAATGAGTGGATGTTAACAAATTTTCCACTGCAATTATTGCAGTAGACTGGCTAAGAATAACCTATTCCACTGTCATGAGCATTGTACATTGTACAAAAAAACATTTTAATGTGCACACAAGTATTAATACAGGTTTGCATGGCCCCATAAAGTGATACTTTTCAAGGGGGTGGCACTAATGAAGAGAAGGAATCACATTGCATGACAGATGCTGTCAAAATATAGAACCTTTTTATTGAACAAATTTTGCAAAAACTTAAAACTATAATTTTGACAACATATTTCAACCATCCAAAGAGGCATTTAGACTTAGTAAAATATCCAGAGGTGCTTGTCAAAAGTTGTATTGCACTGAACATGTCTTAGAAAAGGAATAAATAGTAAATATGTTCTGTAAACCAACTACACTTTGTTAATGTTAACAATCTCTGTCCACTGACATGTTAAAGTGACTTTTTAAACAACTTCATCATCATTAAACTGCATAATATTTAAACTTATAAATAATAACAATAAAATAAATATAGTATTATTACTGATAGTTGCACTATTACTTCAAGACTTCAAGCCCAGGTGCATTACACAGTATTCACCAAATTATAATAAAATAAAACAAGTACAACTTGGTGATAACATCTTTACCAACTGAACCATCATTTAGGCAAACTGCATTAATATGGACCTTGCTTCAAGCTAAGCTATATACATAAACTAGCAAAATACCCGCGCTTCGCAGCGGAGAAGTAGTGTGTTAAAG
>JANRMT010062811.1:1923505-1936848 GCA_026402145.1 Polypterus bichir lapradei | reverse complement strand
GGCTGTGGTATAGAAATTACATTTTCTATGTGAAAGTCCAAATTTCTACCTCTAATAATGTGCCTTACCAACAATTAAAGAAAATTAGTTTTGTGTCCTCTGCAGTGTTAAGAGAGAAAGGCTTTGGTTTGGGATAAAAGGAAAAAAGGTGTAAAGAAAGGAAAGTTGCGTTTTTCTTTTATATAGTATAGAGAGATGTGTTCGCTGACGATATGAGCGCCTTTTGGGGACAGTCGCGGTGGGTCTTGTGCAGACTGGTGAGACGTCCCAGCTATTAATCGGCTGTGATGGCACTGTCAGTCCTTCACTCCTGTGCGTGTCTTCATAAGAGCTGACGACCTCATAATCGTATACGTGCAAAATAAAGTGCGAAGCGCCTTAATATTATTTTGCCGCAGAAGCGCAGTCAGCGTGTGAAAGGCCGGCACAGCTATGCGCGCGCGCCGGCTGCTCGACTTTTGCTGGGCAGGAGACGCCAGTTTTTGCAGACACGTTCACATGATCAAAAGTCTCCGCGCTCTTTGGAGGTCATTTATATACAAAATACCCGCACCTCGCAGCGGAGAAGTAATGGGTTAAAGAAGTAATGAAAAAGAAAAGGAAACATTTTAATAATAACATAACATGATTGTCATGAGTGTTGCTGTCATATATATGCCTGCCTAAATAAGTCACCCTCGCTTCGCTCTTACTTTTTTACCGTTCATTTAATCATGGCTAGTGGCGGAAAAATTATAAAATGGAAGGAGGATTACACTGAGTATGGCTTTACCAAAACAATTATTGATGGCGAATCGATTATTCATAAAGCTTGAATTGGTGATCTGTTTTTGTGTGTTAACCTCATATTTTTTCATACTTCTTCTCAAACCAAGGTGGTGCGAGGCTAAAATGAATTGGGATGCGCTGATCAATGTTATCGGTGCACCAGGAAATCATGCATTGACAAAAGTTCCCCTTTGATTGTAATGCAAAGTGTGATTAAATGCATTATTTTTTAACGCGTTATGGAGCACATGCATCGAAGCTTCTCAGCTGTGCTTGTGCTAAGAAAATTAAACATTTTAAAAATAACGTAACACGATTGTCAATGTAACCTTTTGTAAGTAGTGCCTGGAGGATTCAGTGTGGAGAAAGTCTAGAGACAGAGTGTGTATTAACTTGTGGATTTCTCTGTATTTGGTGGCAGTGTGACGAAGTTGCTTCGGAAGACGGCGTTTGCCGCGGAGCTCAGCTCAGAGCGAAATGAGGTGAATGGGAGGGGAGATGATGACGTGACTCCCCCACCCGCCTTAACTGTCAATCCCCCACAAACACAGTCTCTCGGAATTTGCATAAGCACACCCCTTCACCTGCAATTTTAACTTAGTTACAAAGTGATCAAAACTCTCGTTTATATACTGCGTCCTCTCATTAAACTTGTATCCCGCATTACCCGTGGGCACGAAAAGCACCAGCGGCAGCCTGTCTATTAAGTTAATTTAAAGTTTAGGTTCATACCTCGCTTTGTTTCCGAAGTAGCTGTACTGATGAATATGGTAGTATGTCACTCGCTCGCTTCTTAATGTTTCGCTGCCTTCTCAATTATATAATGCATGTTTTGTTCAGCGTATTTTGGAGCTCTTCCTGGTTTTCTACATAGTGCGTTGACAGTCAGTTCACGTGATTACGTGGGCGGCGTAATGACGTCACACGAAACTCCGCCCCCACGGCGGTCAAGCTCAACTCCATTACAGTAAATGGAGAAAAATACCTTCCAGTTATGACCATTACGCGTAGAATTTCGAAATGAAACCTGCCCAACTTTTGTAAGGAAGCTGTAAGGAATAAGCCTGCCAAATTTCAGCCTTCTACCTACACGGGAAGTTGGAGAATTAGTGATGAGTCAGTCAGTCAGTCAGTCAGTCAGTCAGTCAGTCAGTCAGTCAGTCAGTGAGTGAGTGAGTGAGTGAGGGCTTTGCCTTTTATTAGTATAGATTAAAGTAGAATGTCGTAAACTAAACTTCATCCTAAAATCAATGTTTAATTTACTAGATTATCTCAAACCCCGTCATAAGTTAATGCAGCACATTAAATGCTTTGTGTTAAGTGTTCCACGACCCAGTTGTTAATCACTACGCTTCTTCCGCACTAAGAGGCGTGGGCAGCGATCACCGCACAGAGTCCATTCACTTCATGATATTCCTGCTCTCTGAAAATTTAGAATGCTAAGATAAATACTTGATATTTTCATGATGAAATACATTAAAGCAGGTATTAAACATGCACGGTAGTGAGGCGTTAGTGCTGCTCCCTCTCAGTAAGGGGTCCCCAGGTGTATGTTCAGTGTAGAGAACTTTATGGCAGGTGTGACGAGGCTCCAAAAAAACTGGATGTATGAATGGGTATTGCAAAGGTTTAACTTAAATATTGTGTAGATGTTGGGTTTGTAATCTGGTGGTCGGAGACACGAACACAGAATTCAATGGATGTTCTTCTGAGCGGGCTTTCATAATTGCACACGTGCTGTCTGTCTGACGTACCAAAACCCAGTTCCTATCCTTCCTTTTTCTTTCTCCACATAACCGATCACCACATGATAAATGTCTTTGTGAATTTAAAACTAGTGATAAACTTAGCCCACGGAGTGTTCAGAACTTTAAAAATATCTCCGTTATACATGTTTAATTATGCTGTCCATTCAAGGTTGTGCCCATCCCAGCATGCATTGTGTGCAAGGCAGGAGGAAATCCTGAACGTGGCGCCAGCACATCGCAGGGTGAATATAAGCAAAACATACACTAGCAGGGTTAATATAGCATAACAAAACCCAACATCCTACATGACTTTGAAAGGAAACTGAAGCATGCCGAGTAAACTCACCAGAAAAACATGCAAATTCAAGGCAGTGAACACCCGAGACACCCTTGCTGCGAGGCAGCAGTGCAACCTCCACGCCACCGTGCCCCCACATGATTAATACATGCTTTAATGTATTTCATCATGAAAATTATATCAAGTATTTATGTTAGCATTCTAAATGTTCAGAGAACAGGAATATCATGAAGTGAATATATTCTGTGCGGCGATCGCTGCCAGCGCCTCCTTAGTACAAGAGGAAGTCAGTTTAAGAAGCACGTACCAATTTAACATGGCTTGGGGAACACTTAACACAAAGCATTTAATGTGCTATATAACTAATGACGGGGTTTGAGAAAATCTAGCAAATTAAATATTCATTTTACGATAAAGTTTAGTTTACGATGTTCTACTTTAATGACAAATTACGAGAATAAAGTCAACATGTCAACTTTAATCTTGTCATAAGCGTCGAGATTGAAGTGGAAATGTTGAGAATAAAGTCAACATGTCGTCACACTATTACACAGTACCCAGGTACATTACACTGTATTGAAAACAAATAAAACAAGTACAACTTGGCTTGCAGTATTATCCAGTAGTATAGAAACAGTATTTATACATTTGAACATAATGGTCAACATCCGACCTTTTAAAACCAAAGTAGCTCCAGGCAACGGATGTGACTTCTTTTTTTCAGCAAAAGTTCTTCTGTGTCATCACGTTCAACTTTAGCATCAGCTACAGCTTCAGTTTCGGAATATTCTCTGTCCATTTTCACTGCGCAATACCTACACTACCACAACCTATTTAGCGGTGTAGCAGTGAAAAAGAGCCCCCGGGTAACACCTCTGTGATTTAGCGGTGTAGCAGTGAAAAAAGGTCCCCACTTCAACAGTTTCCCGCTGCGCCACATTCCGAACGTCATTTAGGCAATTTAAACCGGTGTTGCGGTATAAGAAAAATCCATATCATAACAAAAATAAAAAACGGTTTCGGTATGAACCAGTATACCACCCAGCACATGAAACCCACTGGTAGAGCGCAGTCTTAAAAAAAGTAATCAGTCAATATCACGGGATTAGGGTGTAAATATGCCGCTAGGTGTCATGTACCTTAAAGTCTGGTTTAATCATTTCATCAAGTGGCATCGTGCTTAGTTGATTGAGTGCTTATTTCTGGTGTTTATTCTATAGTTTTGCATGGGACTTTAACAGTTTTTTTTTCTCCAAACCAACAGGACAGATTTTCAAGAGACAACGATGATCATATTTATCGACACTTATGGGTTTGTTCATAAAATTTGTTTCCCGTGAACAGACAGTTAATCAGTGATATAAAATTGAACTGCTGAGGAGTCTATAAAATAGCATCAAGAAAAAACATTTGGAGCAGTGGCACACGCAAAACTGCATTATGCGCCATAACACATCTGTGCACACTGCATTGTCAGTCAAAGAGATTTTGACCAAAAACAATAAACTTGTTCACCAGCATCACTGCTTCCTCAGATGTTTGAGGACAACTAGCATTTCTACATCTCTTCTCATAAATTTTTAAAGGTGCACAGTTTAGTCCATACTCACATCTGGGTACAGCATCTGCTCACCTCAAGATAGTAAAGCCCCTGCTGAGGGTGGTGAAGGTGGCATAGAATATGATCAGCACCCAGCTGCCTTCTGTTCAGGACCAACACAACATTTGTTGCCTAAGAAAGGCAAACAGAATTATTAAAGGCTTAAAACATTGTGCACAGCCACTTTTCACAAATGTTATAGGACCACTGACACTCACACTAGTAGATTCCGGGCTGGTTCCTACCCACAAGTCGTATGGTTGCTAAACTGTCATTCATGATAAAGTAGCATTGGAATGCCTTATGAAAATCTCTATATAAAACACACATTAGCTGATTTTTCCTTAGCTTGGCAATATAACCAGGGCAGCACAGCCATTCCCAAGACATTAACATTTCCACTGACTCACAATACACCACTAATGTTAACGCCTGTGACATATTTAAGTTATGCGCTTCTGTTCAGTAAGTGACTATGCATATAATTAATTCAAAACATGAGGACAAGGGCAAAAGGATAAAAAGAAAATACAAACATGCTATTTGCCAAACAGGCAAAACTGTTTTTTCTTTGTGCTCCCAGGCCATTTAAAATCAGGAAGATAGTAGGGCAATAGTGTCACATGCTGAGCACTTAACAGTCCACATGATTCTGTTTGGCTCTGACCTCCTGAACTCTCATGAAGAAATGTAGTACTACACTTGGTATCTATATGAGTTCCTATCCAGGAATTCACAAGGAGCAAGTTATGAATAAAAACAAATCCCTGTATACAGGGATAAAACTTCAGCACATTATTGGATGCTACTCTCTAAATCACATGAAACCAAATGTCAGTTCATAAGTTCCATCAATCTGCCTATTCCTTCTTTAACATGTGCTACACCATTTCAGCACAAACTATATGCCTTCAAATAATTTGTCCTACGAATTCCTTAACACTCACACGTGTTTGCTAAAATCCCAGGTTCACTTCTTATAAGACATGGAGGCACTTTTTCTACTTCCTACATACCCCACACATTTGTTCATATTTCTCTTTGTCTTATTTCAGGACAGCATTTTCTACTTTCTCTGTACAACACTCACTTTAAATGTGCCAGTCTGTCTTCTTACAAAAAAGCTTTTCAGCGTTTAGCTGCATCTCTCTAAAACCTCTTCTTAGAAACATGGAGAACATATCATACTGTATCTTCAATGTAAGGAGTATCTTCTCACCCTTAACACACCATGGATTATGATTATCTGTGAGCCTGCCTTCTTTACCACAATTTTCCTAGATGTTTAATGGACACTTCACTCACTACTGTACATTTTCAATGAATGACACACCCACTCTCCAACTACTTGTTAAATTTAAGTATCTTCAACATTTCCAGAGGATTCATAATAATAATAAAAATTAATAAAATGTGTAGAGGTTTGTAGCAAGTAGTTTTTTAAATATTGAGACTGTGATCTAAAAAGATCATTCATTCTTTTATAAAGTGAGGAATTTAAATCATTTTCAGCATAGCAGGTACTGTATACAAAATGGCACTAGATTCAAAGGCTAGGGAAGCTGACCAGACTGATGCCAGATTTAGAAGTAAGGAAGTACTTGACAAAGTGTCTGGTTGCTCCTTTAAGGAGGATTAGAAAAATCCAAAAAGACTAAGGAAATAGATTAAATTATGCTACTCCACATTTCCATTTGAAACAAATTTGCAGAAACAAACTGCTCAATTTTTTAATAAAACAAGGAAACAATTTGCTTTCTTTAATCTTTAAGAAAATCTTGCTTTTCAACTAACTTTCCTGCAAAGGTCTAACAAAACACTACCTCACAGAGAAAGGCTGTGATAACGTTTCCCTCCATTGTTACAAAGCACAAAGCCCAAAACAGTCTGCTCCTTTTAGATCCAGATGTAGCTCTTCCTGTTCAAAGGACGTCTTCAGTTAAAGACTCAAAAAGACTGATGCCTAACTACATACTTGGCAGCTCAAAGCAGAAGTTCCTAAAAATTTAAACTTGCACACTCCCAAGAGCTGTCCTATATGTGAAAAGTTACATCGCATCTTACCTAGTCTGAATCCCAGGAGCTGTCATTCTTAAAATGACCATATGACCTGTTTTATTGTGACCTAATGAATAATAATAACTTCTAGTATTCTTTGTCAGTGATAATGAGACAGTACTCTATAGATGGCAATACAGTATTACAAAACAGGCTAGTGAATGTGTATTATTAATAATAATCAAAAGGCATGTGCAGCCTAATAAAGTGCACACATATGTTAATAATTTGTTATTTTTGTGTAGTTGCTCTGTTACTAAAGAGAAATCAAACATACTTAAATATTTTATCATCGAGGGACAGTAAATGCATACATGCTGAACTGTCTTTCTCTTGGCAATACAACATATCTGTTAGTACCTGCCAAGGGGAACATGCAAGTTCAAACACCACATGAAAACACCAGAACAAAGTATTTATTGTGGTAACTGCTGAGCAGCCAAAGAGCATCTTACAAAAGCATAAGTGATGAAAAGTAATGAAAATGGTTACTGGGGCAAGCAACATGACTCTATAAAATACAACAGAAGGTTTATGTTTATTTTTCTAATGAAGAAGCATTACAAGTTTAGTGGAACTTAAGAAAAAGATTTTTTTCATGTGCAATTTTATCAAAAATGCAAGAACTCTTTGGGGCCCTTCCTCACTTTCAGATCAACGATTGATATGTGATATGGGTGTAGTGTGCAGTAAATATAAACAATAATAAGTACATCACAGTGATTTAGTCATTAATTGGTTATGCAAATGTATTATTTTTTTGCTATACTTACATATTCATACATAAGATTTACCTTGTTTTTATTAATAAAATTATATAATAGTAGGAAAACAAGAGACAAAACAAGGACTTTTTGAAATGTAAAGATCAGGATGGAGAAATTAAAAAATACAAACTTTGACTAATGGCCAAGAAATCACCAGAATTTCAGATTAATGTGGGAAAAAGTGGCACATATGAGGTTGTAGTGCTTTTTGGAAAAATCGTATAACTCATATCTGAGGAAGATGGTAAATGAGGGCTGCTACTGTCCGTTTGGGTTAACATATTAGTACTGTCTTTTTTGGAAGTCATGAAGCCTTGTGGTGACAATGACGGTAGTTAAACCAGAATTAAAAAACAAGCTAAGGGCTTTTTACTTCACCTGTTTTAAGGTATGGGTGGGTGTTTTTGGGCCAGCTTTAGACTTGACATAAAATAACCTATTTTTAGGGAGCAAGTGCCCCCCAAAAATGTAATGTGCATATCCTCATTATGGGAGAAATCCATTCTTAAACTATACCTCTTTTCCACTGTCCAACCCTGCCATCAATTGTTTTTTTTTTGTTATACTTGACCTGGAAAAGCATCTTAACATTATTAAAAAACAATTGGACAAATGTGAGAAAGAAGACACTCAGCTTAAAGGATGAGCTATAAATTACTCACTAAAATTAATGAAAAGTTTTTCCTTTCTTAAAATATTTTATTGCATTGTTCTGCACCTATGCAGACTCTGGAAATTAATGGTGCTGTTAACTGGTGGCACTTGAGAGCCATATTTTCTATTATTTTTTTAATTTAACCTCCTTAGAGTAAAACCTGATCATCACTCGGGCTGTGAAAACAGTGTTAAAAGCATTTGTCCCAAGTGTCACTTGGGCAACTGTATAGACATGTCTTGCATATAAACATTAAACTCAAGAATTACTTGGACTATAAAATACTGTACTAACACCATTAGTCCTGAGCATTACTCAGGCAACTGTATAGGCACGTCTTTCGTAAGTGTCAGGCCCGAACGTATCTGAACGTACTATATGTGCAGATTCCAAATGTATTTATTCATTCTGAGACTTAGTCACCTGTAAAGCAAAAGTGCCACAAAGCTAAGGTACATGGACGACTGTTGGGAGAGGGATCCCCCTGAAAAGTGCTGTGATAGATGCTGCATTGTGGAACAAAAACAATAAGCAGTTAAAAACTGCTGTGCATGAGCTGTAAAAAAAAAAAAAAAAAAAGTAGGATGCTACAGTGGAAGATCTCACACCAGTGATGCTTGGATTCAACTGTGAAAATATGACAAAAAACAGGAAAATGCATATCACCCAAAAAATAAATAAATCCAATTTATAAAACCTGTCGTACACACATTTCTAGGCAATCTGAGTTTATTAATCACAATCATCTTGAAATGTGCATCTGTAAGCATCCCTCAAAACTTATCTTGTCACCGCAAATAAGTTGTGTGTCAATGGAATGTCACTACTTAAGCAGCTTCATTCTCACCAGGTGCCATTATTGCAACATAAGTGCAGTAAAGTGCTCCAGTTATGTTAAGAAAACCAGGCATTGCTTCAAATTGACAAGACTATGTTACATTTTTAAATATGGACATCCATACCATGCAAAAATACAATGTAGTACCCAGTCAGTAAATGGCATCCAACACAATAGATGTGACGGAGTGAAGGTTGGCTGAGATATTCCTGACCTGTCGGCCAGTTCCCTGAGAAGTGACAAAAGGTAGCCTCAATAAAGTTGACAAAAAAGCAAAAATGTTCTTCAGTGCAAATACACAGCATTGGTCCTCATAAAAGGGAAATATAATTGTCTGTACATCATAATGATCACTTTTCAGGTGTAATATGTTTGTCACAGCAATGCATTTATTATAACAAATGCTCAGTGATATGAATTATTATACACGTGTTGTCTTTTACCTTGGTTGGCATGTTCTTCCCTACTTGATCATGCATGTCCCCAAGATACCTCATTATTTATATGAAAATATTCCACAATCAGAAAATATCAGAAATCTGAAATACTTCTGGTCCAAGGCATTTGGGATTAGGGATACTCATCCAGTATAGTCTGTTTATGTCCTTTAATTTTGACATAATTAATTAATTACAATTATAGAGTACTTTTCTAACTTACACAAAGCAACCCAAGCTTTTTTCTAGATGCTTTCCCTTCTCAGTACTGGCTGGGTCCAAACATGCTTTGCTTCAAGATGATTATCTGTTCTGAAGTGCAGGAGGCATGGCTGCTGCATATACATAAGACAGATCAACTATATGGATATGACATCTGCTTTTGTACCACACTTTGTGTAGAGGCTCTCAAACATTTTTGACACTCAATTAGTAAAAGGTGTAGAATTTTATGCCCATTAAATGAAAAATATATCTCTTTTAAAACTCTTCAGCTTTTAGTCAACAAGTGTACAATTTAAAATACTTAATTCGTCACTATCCCTTTATAAGAGTTATTTTGAGCTGGTCAACTTCATAGGTCTGATGTAGGAAAGTGAGCATTATCACCATACGCAGGACTTAAACTTGCCAGTCATTTGGATACAAACATTTTCAAACACAGAAAACAGACATTCTGAGGGTGTGGAGGCAGTAGGAATGCAAAAGAAAGAAACAGCCAGCACTGCAGACATTGGGAAGCAACACATATTAGACTTCCATCACAACAGGGGTTCTCTTTCTTGGGAACAGGCCTTTCTCTAAAATACACAAACACCTTATTCTGCACAAACTTTTCATCTTTCTGATCCACATCCTTTTCATTTGTACTGGAGTAGGAGCATGATGTAGGCTGAAAAACTGTTAGTTTTTTACCTATTTTCAAAAAAAAAAAAACAACAAACAAAAGAATGCAGCAAAAGCAAACTTTTCTGTTTTATACTGATCTATCTACTGTATTGACTTTTGAACATGGACAGTTACTTTGAACTTAGCAGTCTAACGGAATGTTTTGTATGTTGTAATACTGCGTGTGAAGTGGGCAGTTGGTATCTGTTCAATATTATTCATATCTGAAGTGCTTTTTCTTTTTTAAACAATGTATGTTTTGTCAAACATTCCAGTTTTCTGTGTATTCTTTTGATTAAGATGCATTTAACTTTGAGATCCTGAAATTGTTGATTTTGCTTCAGTCTTCCCAATTTAAAATGAATATGCAATAGCTCAAAGCTCTTTTCTGTTTGAAGTATTCATAAGGTTTGTTTCTAGTGTTATGCAACCCAGTAGAATCCAACTGGGAGTCTAGTTTATTGGTAGGGGGTGTATTTTTTTTGTTTTCTTTTTTATCTTTTGAAAAAGGGGCTGCAGTTCTGGAACCACTGATTTAGATGTAAATTTCTTCTTGTTTACGTTAGGCTAGGTGCACGTAAAAGGTTAGCATCTAAATTTAATACATTTTCATATCAATTCAACCATTACAATAAAATACTTTATAGATAACATTATCTACAACCAATATGTATTCATAGTCAATATAACAGCACACAGGATTTGTGCTTACAGAGCCATGTTACATCTGTTAAGCAGCACAGCAAAATTACATACAGTCAGCAGTTAGCTATCGCTTCCCTTGTGATGTGAGGCAAGTCCTCAATGAAACCTATATGTCATCCTTTTCAATGCTGCTGCACAGTCATTGTGCTAGGATAGTAAGCCAGTTCACTAATACAGTGTCAGCAGACAAATGGATTTTCTTTCAGGTTTTAGAGTGAAATGCTCCCAAATTATTGACACTTTGTCACTTTTTCTCAGACTCTCTTCTATGTTTACTGCCATACAGCAGGTTGCTCGAGGAGGTAAATTTTCATCAAGGATTTTTTTTAATAAGTAACTCAATTATTCATGACAGCCTTGCACTCAATATAAACAGCAATCAGCCTAACAACTGTACATCTTCCAATAATACAGATCTATTGGAATCTGACAAAGGTTCACACTCTCTTCAGCATATTAGTAAATGCACATCCAAACCTTCCAATGAAAGGTTTCAGATTTAACTCAAAACTTGCCACGGTTTTTACTTATGGTGGGAGTACTACAACATAATTCGATATTTTGGTTTTTAATCAGGGATCTGAAAATTCACCGTGGCCTTCTCCACACAAGCATTATAATCTATGATTTCCAACACACATCATTTCAGAATGTGTGAAAATAAGAAATGTACTGAAAATGTTTCCTCAAGAGATTTAAGTGTAAAATTAAGAATTCCTTTTGTTATTCCTGAGTTACACAGCTTATGTTTCTGCTGTGTTGGGAAAAATTACTGAAGAATAAACTCTCCAAAAACTTTAGGTAAAGAGGAGCACTCACAATTAACAGATCAAGATTGGTGAGTGTAATTTTAAGGATGCACTCTGGTTCAGCAAATTTATTTTACTAGCTTTCCATGAAAAGGACTGCTCAGTAGGATTTGGAACACAAATTTTATTTGCGTTTAACTGCTTACTGAATTGTTTAAACATACTCAAAGATTAACTACATTCCTAAATTTTCAAATTAAATTCTGTCAACTTCAACACCTAGAATTGGGCCCATTTAGGCCTAGGCCAACACACTTTACTTATTGGCTACCCTGTTTTGCAGCTTAGCTTAATTTTGTTATATAAATGAAAATGAGCCTATATTACATACAAAGACATACAGGTTAACTTGACTGGTGACACTAAATTGGCCTATACGTGTGTGTCTGTGAGTGTTTATGCCTCCAATAGGCTTGTGCCCTATGTTTGCTGGGATAGGTTCCAGCCTCCAGCAACATTTTTCAAGATTAAGCTGCTTAGAAAATTGTATAGTACAATACATACATTCATTATAATACACACCAATTCACCAGAATGGGAGGGACTGACATACACATACATACAGATGAACAGGTTGAGCCCTATGAGAACCAAGCATATTTACTACTTTGCTTTGAAAAAGCAAATGGCTAAACCCTACCATGCATAAGCAAACTTTGTTATGAACTATGGGAGCACCACCAAAACAACAAATAGCCACCTAAGTACTGGGACAGGTTGCGTTTCTGCACCTACATTCAATTCATCTCAGTCCCCTCTCTCCCACACATGAATCCTCAGAGCTTCCAAGTCATCCCTTCCAGACTGCTCTGCTCTATTGAGTACTTTGCCTCCTGAGTCTACTTCTTGTCACCCACCCAGGAGTCCTATTCTCATTCACTTCCTGCAACTGGGAACACCACACCATCAGACTGCCACTTAGCAAACTGGATTTCAAAACATGCCAGTTAGATGTCAACACCGAAGGTTTCAGAGACACCCTAACAGGAAATAAAAACAGGAATCACTAGCAACACTGCTCCTGAGTGTGCTGAAAGATCTAAAAACAATTCATTGGCATCTTTTGAAGGACTAGCCAAGGAAAGCCATGGATTTTTTTCCTGTTCTTCCCCTCTGGATGTAGGTTCATTCACTCTCTAACACTAGGGACAACACTAGGCAACTTATTCTGTCTATTTGTTGTTTAGCACTTTTAGCATTGCAATGTGTGAAGAAGGAATTAAAGTAAAAAGGAATTTGAACAATAGTCTATTTTTAACTTTACTGTACTAGATAAGACTTGCTCAAAACAGAATACTCAGTTCTTGGTTTACTGACATATGCACTCTCCTCCCATTACAACAAATACTAGGAAATTAGGGAATGGAAGAGCAAGAAGCACTTGTCTGGTCACTATTCAAGGATTGAATGCAGAGGTGATCCACTATTACAAGTACTTGGGGATCCATATTAATGACAGGTTGAACTGTTCTCAGAACACAGAGGAACTAGAAAAAAAAGGGCAGAGAATGCTTTTCATCCTTAGGAGATTGTGTTCCTTTAATGTGGGATGTGACATCCTTCACATCTTTTATAACTCTAATGGCCAGTGCGATTTTCTACCCTATGGTGTGCTGGGTTGGTAACATTGTTTCAAGAGAGGCCCACCAAATCAACAAGCTGATTAAAATGGCAAGCCCAGTTAAAGGACGCACTCTGGAACCCCCAGAGATAGTAGCAAAGGAAATAGATAGATAGATAGATAGATAGATAGATAGATAGATAGATAGATA
>JANRMT010062811.1:1895594-1923495 GCA_026402145.1 Polypterus bichir lapradei | reverse complement strand
ATAGATAGATAGATAGATAGATAGATAGATAGATAGATAGATAGATACTTTATTAATCCCAAGGGGAAATAACACAAAACAAAAAAAGGGAGTTAACACAAAACTGAGTACCATTATGAGCAATCCTTCCTCTGAGGATGCTGAGGATTTTCAGGCAACTAATTATTCAGCAGAATTGTGTTAAGAAATACTAACGGAGGGTCTCTTATACCATCAGCAATATGTCTGTATAATGTCTTAATTGTGATTGTGACTGCCAAGTCATAACTTTTCTTTCTTTTTAATTTTCTTGCTTTATAGTCATTCTGTTGTGTGTTTAGACCACCACAGTGTGTGTAATTTATGTATGCATTTATTTATTTACTTACTTATTTATATACCTTTTATATATGTATTTATTTAAAGAGCTTCTGTAAAAAGCCAAATATCCCCCCTGGGAACAAATAAAGTAAATTTTTTCTCATAGGCAGAAAGCTGTTGCAGCAAGATCTGGGCTGTAGGGTGTGTATTTTTCAGGGCACACACGCTCCCTGAAAGAAAGATTTATTTTAGTGTGTGGCCAACTGCTAGGCTAGAAATACACCCTTAAATTTAATTTTGTGATTTTTTCATTATGGATTTAGCAACTGCTAGTTCTGTTAAGGACACTTCACTGCACAAAACTATTTCGACCACCAGTTGCACATGTGCTAGAAAACAGATTGTTTCCAGACACTTCTGTGGCCAGACATTTCTAATTTACAGTACCACAGAGTACCCTGTACACCTTTTCTGTTCATTTTAAAATAAGTATGCAAAGTGTTGCAAAACCTTGTGTGAAATCCTTACAATAAGCACTTAAACCTTTCACTAACTCTGGAGCATCACACTGTTAGAAACTAACAGCCTAACAAAAATCAGTTGATTTTTTGATCTCTCTATTATTGCTTGCTGAACAGTCCAAAAATGCTTTATTAAGTGGTGTGTTTTCTATAGGCACTCCAATTGCCACAAATCCCCAGTACCTGCAGTGTTGTTATGCCTGCACTGTGTCCATCCTCAAGTTGAGAAAAAAAACAACTGAACATACAAAAGAACAATTACAAAAATCTAATCTTGCTTCACTTGAGCCTGAAGCCTACCCAGGTAAGGTTTTTCGAATATGCATATTTTAAGGGAGAATTTGCAAACTCCGTAACAATGACGAATGGGTTCATGATCTTAACCCAGGAGGCAGAATTCATGTGGCAGAACTGCTATCCACAAATCCAATTCCACCACCCACCGAGAAATTTAAATTGTAATTAACTGGGGGAAAATAACTGAAGAAAAAAATAGCATCTTTAAAGTGTCTTTGGTTGGTGCTCCTGTACAATTTGCGGTACAATTCACATTATAATTAAACAGATACTACATCCCGTAAAGCTCAATTGTCTACTAAAATAGTATTATGTTCTTGAAGAGCATCATACATTTTGTAATTTATACCAAATATCTTTAGAGTATCATCAGATATCTTTTAAAAGTTATTTACTGTTCTGCTTGTATTTGTTCCTGACAGAAGAACAGCAAACAGGAATTTTAGTGTAATGGTTACATACATCAAATTTACTGTGACATCAAAGACTTCACATTTTATACAGATTTATAGAGCCTAAAATTAAAAACAGCCTTTTATAGAATGGAGTACCATGAAAAATTACTTGCCAATTCAAATCTTCAATCAGTGATTATTATTAACTAAAAGGCATAATTAATACCACAAATCTATTTTAATTGTCAAAGAATGTTATGCAATAACCAATAGCCACTAAGAAAAAGCAATTGCCCCCTGGGACTCAGTAACTGCTAACACCATCTTTTGCAACAATAACTGCAACCAGATGTTTCCTGAAGTTATGAATCAGTCTCTCACAGTGCCGTTGAGGCATTCTGGCCCACTCCTCCTATTTGGATAACTGCCTTAACTTAGTGGCATTTATGGGTTTTCAACCATGGACTGCTCACTTCAGGTCTTATCACAACACCTCACTGGTGTTATAGTCTGGACTTGATGATTCACTCATTTCTGAACTATATTTTTCTTCAAAATTAAGACGTCATGTAGCATCTTATTAAAGACCCAGCTGTACTTCAGCTGCAGATCACACATAGGTAGTACTGTCATTCTTTTGCAGAATCCTCTGATAAAGAGAAGAATTAATTACCCGTACCATCATGGGAAGGGTAATTAATTCAAGTTATGATTAGGAGTGGATAATGTAACATATCATGGTATAACAAAAAATTTTGATGGTTTCAGCAGATACCAGTGCAGTGTATTTGTATATGCGATTGAAAAGTACTATTTAAGAAGTAAAAAATGCATTATTCATTAATGTAATTAACATGAATGTGCCTCTTATTTATGGAAGATTATACGCACCAAAATTAAATGCAATCCAACGTGTAAACTATGTTGAAATGCAATACATATGCTAGTGAGACATTTAATTTTGGAACAGGTTTATCTTGTCATAATTAAAAACATATTAACCAAACACTTGATTTCTTTTTACTATGACACGCAATTTTTGTGTCAGTTTAAAATGCAATAGAAAAGCAAATAACATTTTAATTCATGTCCATAGATCACCTGTCATAGCTAAAAGCAAAGCAGACATATTGCATTTCGCTTAGAGGCTGCTCCTTTTGGATTGCAATTTGATTAGAAACCACACTTTAATTATGCCAAAACTAAATTTAATCAGATGACCAATGAGTGTTAAAAGGTGAGGCAAAGGCCATTCCAAGCAAAGTGTGTTGCACGTGAAAAAACAGTGAACTTTGAACTGATAAGGCAGGGGATTCTTCATCTCGTTGTTTTTGCAATTTAAAATGGGGTTCAAGCAAAATTGTTGTAATCATGAAATAAAAGCCATAAAACTTACTGAATACATCCATTTCGAAGCAGCAAAGGTTTTGAGTTAGAAACACGCTTTCCATGTTTCTGAGGTGTGTTTATACCATCAAAAATATTAATTATGTGCACAGTTCTTCCTGGGTTAAGGTCACTATTTAGTTGTTTGTTCACCGACAGGGCTGAAGGTGGAGATTTCATGTAAATAAGGAGTTGAGAGTGGTGAAAAACAGTCCCAAGTAGTACTGGAAATATCACTTACTAAAAAACTGAAAACAGAAGAGACAATGTAACTCTTTATTTAGAGAGCCATGATAGTATCCTGTAAGTTAATGACATGCATGATTGTTTTTATTGTTGAATCATTACATTAAGTTCCAAACCACAGTGTAGCATAGTGATCAAGGTTTTCGACTTCAAATCTCACTACTGACACTGTGTCACTTGACTTGCTTGTGCTCCAATTGGAGAACCAAAAGAAATGTAACCAAATGTACCATAAATGTTGTAAGTCACCATGGATAAAGGCATCAGCCAAATAAGTAAATGTAAATATAATGATGATGTCTACCTTCCTTAATCCCTCAAAGAACAGTGTTCTTGAAAAATATTACAAATCTCATACACACAGTTCAGGACTTTTATGGCAGCATTTCAGAAAAGGCTGATACTATTTAGAAAACAAATGTTGTCCTTTTTTCTTTATTAGGCCTGGAAGATTAATACATTGCTAGTTGTTTACATTATTTGTCCACCCTCTATATATACTGAAATCATGAACAGAGTACAATTCATTGTGCGATTACCTTTTCATAACATTTTCTTATCTTTTTTTGATTACAATTAGCAAACAGGTCTCAAACAAAACATTTATTTCACAGAAGGTTTTAGATTAGGTAGTTCTCTCTAATCATGATGGTGGAGAGTGGCAGCATGTTACATGTTAGCACATCAGTAAGAATTTCACTGTACATTGTACACATTACAATAATGACCTTATAAATCTATAAACCTATAATTAATTTTAAAACATAATTATATCTTACACTAACATATATGAATTAAAAATTTAACGACACAGCATGGGGCATCATACACCACATCAGATTAATATTATCATTATGGTTTTATATACTGTGCCAAGGCCAACTCTTACAATTTTTAAAAGATCTACTTCTAATTCCGAAAAGCTCATAAGGTTTCTTCTGCTTTTAAGTTCTTGAAAATTGCCTATCCATTTTTGTCCTAGGTAATACTGAGGTTTTGCTAGATGAGTGGAAAGCCCACCAACTTTTACCCACTCTCCCATCATCCAATCATCATCAACCCATTGTAGGTAAACCACCTCCTTCAGTTTTCTGCCAGTAACGTTTTAGGGCCATCACAGTGTATGCATTAATAGCTTTTAAACAAAAAAGAATGTTTTTTTTCCACAACACAGCTCTAGAATTAGACTGAATTTGTAGTGGTCTTAATGAAATGAATGCAACTATAGTATAATTCATGGATCGAATTATGGCAAAATTCCATAGGTGTATTCCCAGGAGTAACTGTATAGAGCAACAGGATTATTTCCATCCAAATTTCTAAACCCTAACTAGACTCAGCAAAAGCAAGGAACTAATTAAGCAAACAATGCTTAATATAAATATATGGAAAGTGTACATATATATATTTAGAACAATATTTAATGTATTTGCTCAGTTCAGGGCCCAAGAGCTAAAAAGAATACCTTATGAGAAAGACTAAGATCTATTATCTTGTGGAGTACATGACGAGATAGGACATGTTTAAATTCTATACCAAACTTGTATAAATACATAATGAATATTACATGGTGTTTTGATTTCCACATTATAATAAGAAAATAATAGTACTAGAAAAAAAGTTTATTCATTTTAGTTTAAATAAAAAAGGTTAAGAAAACAGAAATGAATCACCCACAATTATGAAAGGAGTAAGAAGGGTGGATGCCATCTAGTACTTTAAATTTAATTCAACAACAAGAACTGGGCATATTGATGGATAAATGTTAAAAGTACATTTTACTTAAATATTAATTATCTGTAATTGACTGATATTCTGTCTAGGGCTGTTTTCAGAATTGTACTCAAGAGTTGCCAAGATGGACTCCCAGCTCCCCTAAAACTCTTCATATAATTAAGTGGTTTGAGAATGTTATTAGTATATATCTTTAGAAAGAGAACTGTAGATGTAAAGATTCTAGTAAGTTCATTTGTTTTTAAAGCCTTCAAATGTCAAAAATATCTTTGGTTTTATCAGGGAAATATAAAATGACAAGCTATAGTGAGCTGAAAAGCCTGCTCTTGTCTGAAGTTTCAATACTTTCTTAAATGTGAACATGTGGAACTGATTGCTTGTATGGACTCCCATGAGATACAAGGCAGTGAGCATTTTTTATTTCTGGACTGTGAGGCAAAGGAAAACCATGCAGAGAACAGTGAAGTTTTGTTTAGTTTCTGTGGTGCAATTTTATATCCTCTTCTTCTACTTTGTTCATTTGATTTATGCAAATACAGTACACAGTATTTATTTTACACAAACATGTCAAACTCTCATCAATTTTAGCCACATCAAAACTACTACAGACTTTGGACTATAAAGCATGCATGATTCACAGAAACAACTTTTTTTCCATGGATCCCACCCACTCTCTCTCTCTAAGAAATCAAACAGAAAAGTAACTTGTGCAGAATCAAAGATGCTATTTTCTATACTTCACATCATTTTATATTTAGTTGTTAAGTGTAACACAGACAGAAAGTCTTAACCCTTTGGTTCATTTCACACAAATGCTTGCCTATATGTAGTGCAGTGTACAAAGAATGGATGTCCAGTACAAACCAACAGACATTAATGAAACAAACACTAAAACCAAGATAGGATAACATGAGTTTCACACTTTGCAACAAATTTAATGTAGAATTGAAGGCTTCCAGAAATACTGGGATAACCTGAATACTGAAAACAAATACTAAAGTGGCAAGTATGACACAAGAATGTAAGAGATCATACTGCCCTAATATTTTAAACAGTACATTTCATGATGAACGAGGTCTTGAAACATCCAGCATCCATCAGTCCACTTATATAGTCACAGGGAAATGGAGTTATTGTGCAGAACCCAAACAAATGCTTCTAAAATCCCTTATATGGAGCACTGAACTAATTAATCTGTCTTCTAAGAGCAGAAAAGGTCTGTGAACAATTTTTATATATTTGCATAAGACAACCAATGGCTACCAAAAACATTTGCAAGCTGTAGGGATAGCAAAATAAAATGCCAAATCCAGATTTAACCCAAGCATTTGGATTCACTTTGGTTCCTAGTGTGAGAGGAAGAAAGAGCTTGGCATGAATCATGCAATTCACAAAAACTGTCATAGAAAGGTTAAGTACTTCCTTGTGAATTCAAACGAGTACTCCAATCTGAACATACAGAAGTGAATTGAATGCTTCATGAACCCAGTTAATGTTATGTTAGTGCAGAAACATACATTTCACAATTTTTTAAATCACCCTTTATTCTTTATCTATCGCTTACAGGCCTGTTTGTATTTTTGGTTAGATGGCTGCTATTCTCTTGTCATCAATGAGACAGACAGGCCTCTATCCAATGGGAAACAGCAGATTTGAGGCTCCAGCCTCTAAACTAAAAGGATGAGACTCTCTCCTCCAGCTGACAGAAGTACCTAAATCTTAATTTATACCCAATTTGATTTTACATTCTAAACAAGCATACGTTAATGTCATAGAAGAGAAAGTGGAAAAGCACACACTTTACACTATGATGTCCTTTGTATTTGTTGTGCATGGTGGAGCTACAAGAACACTGTTTCTGTCACATTTGCCTTCATGCAGTGTTCACACATGACATGCATGTGTGTGGCTTCGTTCAACCACAACAGCATGGCCAATGTTCCATGAACATACAGTATAAATCTGTCTTGAGCTGCCGTGAATTAACACATGCAAAAGGAAAAAAAGGAGCAGAGTCCCTTTTTTTTTTTTTTTAAGACAACACTACTATGGTCTCCTAAACATGAGCAACATGCCCTGATGTCCTTATATGATGCTTCCACAATTTTAAACCTACAAATATATTAAAATTAACAAATATTCTAAGTATAAAACATTAAAAGAGTATTATCTGTTGATTGTCACAAATAACACAAATGCTAATTTGCTCAAGGAATCACTTAGACCTATCAAATGTAGTTGATGTACCAGTCTTTGTTTTGTTCATAGAGAACTGAACAGCAAATCCTCTTGGAGAGTTTGTTTGAAACAGCAACAGAAATTTGCCTGATCTTTCTTTTATAGCTTTAACAAAAGAAATGTTAAAGTCATTGCAAAGGATAGGACATTAAACGCAAGTATCAATCACCAAATTAGAATGCGATAAACCAGTGTCTAAACGAATGTGGTGTTTTAGCACAATTATCTCTTTAAGTCTTTCCTTTATGTTTATAAAGTTGGAACACGTTGTATTGCATTGTCACAAAGACATCAAGCATCACACAAATTACAGCAGCATCTCTTGTGTTGGTGAAATGAAAATGGCAACACTAAAATAAAGCTTAAAAACACAAACATTTATAAATATAATAGATGCATTAAAAAAAAAAAAAAGATTACAGTGTTCCCTGTCATTGTTTCCCTCCTTAGGCAAAGGCTGCAAGCATGCCCATCTCCTTTCATCAGATTTTTCACAAGGAACAACAGTTATTGAGGGGGACAACTACTTTTAGCTGCAGCCCAAGAGCATTTCTCCAGACCATAAATTCACCAGTGTACAAAATACTGCACTCGAGAAGGAGAATTAATGAGGATAAAATATTTTCAGGATTTCATTTCCCAGATCTTCTACCAAAATAACCAGATGGGGAGGAGTGAGTAAACAAGAACAACAACTGGAAGTAATTGGTTTTAAAATTGAGACATAAAAAAGAGGGATAAATCTCAATATGAGATGATAAACCTATTTTATAAGTGACAGACACAAAGATATTTTAAATGGAAAATATACCTAGGGGCTAATTTTCAGGACAGAGCAATCAAATTGGATATCTCATATAGTGAGTCACACCTTCTGACCAACAAGATAGTCAGAAGAATCTATATGCCAATATTCAGCCAACTTGACAGAGGTGATAGATACAGAGGCTGGGGTGGAAGAAACATGACACAATAGTCTGTAAACCATCCTGAAATAAGAGAATTACGATTGTTTTGGAGATCTACAGTACCTGCAGTTGTTCCATTGCCTTCGTTAAGATCTCATCTTAGGGTTTGCATGAACCCTCGCTTGCTCATGACACTTAGGTCTGACCTGGCATACCGTGAGTGAGTTGCAACTTTCTGTTGGGTTTTGTTCGGTTGTCTGTTTGTTCTGCTGTGGGGCTCTCTGGCTAACATGTTTATTACCTTTGTGCCAGGGTGGCATGTTTGCAAGCAGGTAGCCGCATGAAGAGTGACTAGTTTTTATTTTATACCTTTTTCTCTGGATCTTATCCCCTATCCTTCATCTTATGGGTTAAAGCCTATACATTTTCATAGCACTTGCTTATTTATCTATTGAGCTGAGGAGTTTGAACTGGATGCCTAGCCCAGGAGCTGGATTATATAATCACTGTGTTGCTCTAGGAATTTTACGACTGCCCCGCTATATGCATCACGGTTCTCATCGGAGGCTATACTGGAGTATTCCCTCTGTTTTTCTGAGTGTTGGTTTAATTTCTACCATCTATTCTGATCCTGAATTTTCTCTCAGTGGATCAAGTGCAAGGGGCAGAGGAGTTAATTTTGATAATCTTCGCTCACTTCAGTACTCACGTATGATAAAGACCAATCAAAAAGACAGTGAAACACCTTTAGACGGCTCCATGAAGATGGCCTTAATGAACATTCAGTCAGTAGCCAACAAGTCTGTTATTTAAATTAAATTTTTACATGTCGCAATTTGAACTTTCTATTTATGTCAGAGACTTGGTTAAGTGTTGGCGACTGTCTCCATCATCTTTCACCTCCTCATTGTACCTTTTATAGCTCACCTAGAATCTCTGGTCGAGGTGGTGAGCTTGCTACTGTTTTTCAGAATAGTTTTAAATGTAGACTTTTGACTGTAGATAATTTCTCCATTTTTGAGGTTCAGCTGTTTAAAATTAAACTTACAAATCCCAAACTGTGTGCACTGGTTTATAGACCTCCTGGATATAATAAGGATTTTGTCCAGGAGTTCTCAAAGTTCTTATCTTTCATGTTGTCAACGAGCTGATAGAATGATGATTCTGGAAGATTTGCACTTTCATGTTTGTTGTCCAATAAAACCCCTGGTTAAAGATTTTATAGTGAGGACATACATTGAACTTAGTTCTAACACTTGGCCTCTCTGCAAATAACCTGGAGATCTCTGACGCTGGCATTTCTTTTTGCATTTTGCAGGTGTTTTTGAAATTACATTTTTTTGTGTCCGCCCATCAATTTCATAAACCACAGCGCTTTTCGTGTAGTATAAATGCCGACACAGCGTGGCAGTTCTGTGATATCTTCTCTGACATTCATTTATCCTTGGTGTTAGAAGCCCTCTCTGTGCATCCGGATATTACTGATATGGTTAAGCTTCTCGATCTCACTTGTAAGGATACTCTGGATCTGGGCGCACCCTTAAAGTTAAGGAGAGCCAAGGTAAAAGCCAGTGTTCAGCCTTGGTTAAATGACACCACTCGTGCACTCAGAGTTGAATGCAAGTTAAATGTGGAGGTGGAAAAAGGACAAGTTACAGGCCTCTTATGAAATTCTCTGAACCCGCTGGAAGTCCTATCAAGAGGCTGTGAGAGCAGCAAAATCCAATTTTTTATCTTGCCTAATTGCTAATGCTGCCTCGAAACCTAGGGTGCTGTTTAGCACCATAAACACTCTCTTAAAACCACCTGTCAGCAGCTTCCCTGAGAGTACGCCTGAGGACTGTGAGCTTTGTCTCAATTATTTTAAAAATAAAATCTAAGCCATTCGTTCCAGCATTACTCTTCCAGGTGTTGATCACTGTGGGACGACACCAGCCCTTCTGCACAGCCAGTTTACTTCCTTTCAACCTATTTCTTCTTCTCAGCTAGCTGATATAATCCTGCATGTTTAAACGTTCCAATTACCCGCTAGATATCTTACCCTCACGCCTATTTAAAGATACTTTCAGAGCTATTAGTCCAATTGTTTTGGATATTATTAATAACTGCTTAAAATCTGGTATAATGCCAGATAACTTTAAACATGCAATGTTCAGACTTTGCTGAAGAAGCCCACACTTGATCCTAAAGCTCTGTCAAAATTATGGAGAAAGTGGTTTCTTTACAGTTAATTTCATATCTGGAGGATAAAAATATATGTGATGTTTTTCAGTTGGGTCTTAAAAAACTTCATAGTATAGAATTGGCTATGCAGAAGGTGACAAATAATATCTATTAACTTTGGAGTCAGACTCTTCTGCAATCTTAAGTCTTATTGGATCTCAGTGCATCATTTGACACAGTGGACCATGGACTTCTGTTAAAACGGCTTGAGGATGAAGTTGGTATTCAAGGCTGTGCATTGAAATGGTTTGAGTCCTACCTTAAAGGTAGATCATTGTCTGTTAACATAGATGGGAACTTCTCTCAGCCAGCTCCTCTCACACAAGTCATCCCACAAGGTTCTACCCAGGCTCCCCTTCTATTTTCCTTTTATCTGCTCCCCTTGAAGGCCATCTTATACAAGAATGATGTCACGTATCATTGTCATGCTGACGATACGCAGCTGTACCTCAAAGTTACTCCTGACATCACTATTACAGGTCATTATTTTTGGTCCTACCACATCTGCAGATGAAATTGGCCCTTAGTTAGGGTCCTTGGCAGCAATGATTAATACTGATATCAGAAACCTAGGTATCACTGTCGATTTGTCACTAAGTTTTGAAAAACAAATCTCCATGGTAGTAAAGTCCAGTTTTTACAAACTGAGGCAAATTTCTAAACTATCACAGAAGGACTTGGAAACAGTTATTCTTGCCTTTATTAGATCTAAATCTGCTCTGTCACGCATTCAACTGGTTTAAAACACTGCAGCTAGATGTTTAATTAGTTCTAGAAAAAATGATCACATCTCCCCCATTTTAACCTCTCTCCACTGACTACTGATGAGGTGTCCCATTGATTTTAAAATCTTGTTGTTTGTTTTAAAAGCCTTGCATGGTCTTGCTCCAAAATACATCTATGACTTCCTTCACCCCTAAGTGGCACAGAGAGCATTGAGGTCACCTGGACCACTACTCCTTGTAGTTCCAAAATCTCAGCTGAAGTCTAGGAGAAACAGAGCTTTCTCAGTTGTTGCTCCTAGTCTTTGGAATGACTTACAGTACCTTCTCACATCAGGTCTTCAACCTCTATCAAGGTTTTTAAAAGTCGGCTTAAGACCTATTTGTTTTCTTCCACCTTTCACTGTATATAATGGGATTGTGGTGGATGTTATAATTGGCTGTTTTATTAATTTGCTTCTGTATGATTATTTGTATTATGTTTATTTTAATGCTTCTTTATACAGCACTTTGGCGCAACCTATGTTTTAAATGTGCTTTTATAAATAAATAATCTACCCTAATCTAAGAAAGAGGAAATTCCCATACAATGTATAATATGAATGATTCTGTAAAATTGTGCAATAGTAAGGACCTTCTTCCAATTTAACTGAAATGCATTAAATTACATTGTAAATACTCATCGAATTCATTCCTGATTAACTTTTTCCATTTGTCTGTTTGATTATATTGTGAGGGATGGCCGGGACTTTATCCCAGCCAGCACCCCCAGGCTGCTAAATGGAATCCTCCCTGCAACATGGAGGTGCCCAGAATTCCAGCAGGGCATTATGGACAATGGAGTTCGACTTCACAGCCCTACTGGATACCGTGGGGTTCACCAGGGGACACTGCAGGGAGGCACCAACATTTCTATTATAGCCCGGAAGTACTCCCTAGTCACAATGATGGAAGAAATTAATTACTTCCGGGCTGAAAAAAAAAGAAGTTTTCATCTGACCCGGAAGTGCTATGGAATCACAGACTGAAGGACAGAAGCACTTCCGGGTCACGAACTATATAAAGGACTATGGGAAACCCAGCAGACTGAGCCGGAGTTGGGAGGAAGGGTGACAGAGCTGCTGGGGGGAGAGGAGGATTAATTGTATTGATTATTGGTGATTTATTGTGTATTGTGGAGGTGGAGGTGCTTTGTGCACAGTATTGCAGAAATTAAAATTATTTCTTATACCTTTACCTGGTGTCTGGAAGTATTGTCTGCGGGTTTCACAGGTCAACAGCGACCCCTGCTGTCACAATATCCTGATGTAAAATTATTTTTGTTTCGCACTTTGGAGCACAACATTCACAAGAAACAAGAAAAAAACTGAAGACCAAAAAAAAAAACTAGAAACTAATCAACAAAAAATAGATGATAAGTGTATAATTGTACAGTATATTCCTATGGACAATTAAGAGGTGGTAAAGGTTACAGAAGTCTTGCTGAACAACTTAGACTTAACTCAGTTTTATAGGCCTTAACACAGGGGTGCCCATAAAGTCGATAGCGATCGACTGGTAGATCGCAAAGGTAGTGCAGGTAGATCACGATGCATTCAAAAAAATTTTTTTAAACGTTAGTCTATATATCCTCCCTATGGCGTTTGCCACTTAATTCACATACAGGGCGGCCAGTCTGAGATCTCCTTTCTTCTAACACACTGCTCATCCCGCACGCACAATCAAACACGCGAGCTACTGCAAAACTCCGGCTGTGATCTAGTTAGCCTTCCAATTTATACTGACTAAAGAAAGGATTTTAAAAAAATTGTTTGAGGAGGGTATGGGCTGGATGTGGAATTGTCACAATCGAAGTGCGTTTGTCTGATCTGTCAATCTATCATTGCTATTCCAAAGAACGAAAATGTGGAAAGGCACTTTTCAACTGTTAATAAAAACTACGAAACTGACTTCCTTCCGAATAGCGATCTGAGAAAGAGAAAGGAGAGGGAAGTAAAATCGCAGTTAATCGGGCAGTCGTCATTTTTCACTCGGCTGAATTCAAAAGCAAAGGCAGACACACCGAAGCATCGTTCCGGGTGAGTCACTCGATCATTAAGCATAAGAAGTCCTTCCAAGATGGAGAGATGATAAAAGAGGCCTTCGTTGAGACAGATGGCTAGGGAGAAAGTTCTGCTGAGATATAAAGACCCCTGGCCAGAGAAAAAGGAGTTTCTCCATGTCATTAAACATGCAGAATACAAGCAACTTAATAATGATCAATGGTTGCTAGACTTTGCATTTTTTTTCCGATCTGACCAACATGTTGAATGAGCCTAATTTACAGCTGCATGGAAAAGAGAACTCCTTGGTCAATATGATTAGCCCAGTTAATGCATTCAAACGAAAATTGCAACATCTGTCCTCAAAGCTGCAGCGCCTTGATTTGGGGAACATCCAAAACCTCGCGTCAGAGCTGGAGACGCAATAGAAAGCATGTGCGCAACTTGACAGCATACGCTACACAGAACAGATTGAAAATTACCTGTCAGACTTTGACAGATGGCTTCAAGACTCAGCTTTACTTGAGCCAATCGCTACATTTAAGTGCTATCCATTTAGGGAAGATGTTGAGGGTGATCCACCCGCATCAAAAATTGCAACACTGTTTCACCTAAAACTCCTCTACAGCGAAGGATGAGATTTTGACACTACAGGATGACATTCAGCTTAAGTCTGGGGTTCTTGGACAGTTTTGGAACTTACTCACAGAGGAAAAGTACCCAAACATGAGGAAATGTGCTACCTCCTTGACTGCATTATTCGGCTCTACTTATTAATGCGAGTCAGCCTTTTCCCACATGAAGATTATTATATCCAAATACTGAATAACATAAAGGTTATTTCAGCTATGCAAGGTACGACAAGATATATTTTATGTATAAAGTATACTCGGTGTTTAAATAATTTTTAATGTAGGTAGATCATTTCGACCTGGTCATTTTAAAAGTAGCTCGAAAGCCGAAAAAGTGTGGGCACCCTTGCCTTAACATATTTTGCTAAATACAGATGAATTGAAGGCCACTAAATATATCTAAGAACAAACTGGTTTTGTTAAAATCTAGGTGATAAAAATTCATCGAGATACCAAACATTTGCATTTCATTTTTTTCTTTCATGTTTATTTATAGAGCATGTTTAAAACAACCAAAGCTGAAGCCAAAGTGCCGTACAAACCATATACTATGTAACAGAATAAAATATCAATAACAATAGATAAAATGAATGAACAACGGCAGAAAAAAAAAATTTAATCAGGGCAAAGGCAGAAGCAGACAGCTCTCAAATAGAAGTAAAAGCCAGGGAATAAAAGTACATCTTAAGATGGGATATAAAAACATGCAATGAGGGGGCCCATTCTAACATTCGGGGGTAAACCATTTCAAAGTTTTGCAGCCAGGACAGAGAAGGCCTGGTCTCCTCTCTGTTTTAGCATAGACTTTCAGGCAGTCAACAGAAACAGATCAGAAGACCTGAAAGACCTTGCTGGAATAATCAGGTCACAAACATAGGTGGGGCCCAATCCCTTTAAAGTTTTGAAGGAAAACACTGAGAACCTTGACATATATCTTGAACATTATGGGAAGCCAATGAAGTGATGCAAGTATTGGGATGATATGGTCACACTTCTTAGTGCCTGTTAGTAAATGTGCTGCACCTGCTGTACCAGCTGAAGGTGGGAAAAGGAAGCCTGGCTGACTCCTAAATACAGGGCATTACAGTAATTGAGTCACATTGAAATAAAAGCATGTATAGCTTTTTCAAAATCAAATGATAAAAACTTGACTTTTATCTAAAGTCTTAATTGAAAAAAGCTTGACTTTATCACTAAGCTAATTTGATTGTCCATTTTAAAATCAACATCCACAATCTTCTTCTTTCAGCTACTCCCGTTACGGGTTGCCACAGCGGATCATCTTCTTCCATATCTTTCTGTCCTCTGCATCTTGCTCTGTTACACCCATCACCTGCATGTCCTCTCTCACCACATCCATAAACCTTCGCTTAGGCCTTCCTCTTTTCCTCTTCCCTGGCAGCTCTATCCTTAGCATCCTTCTCCCAATATAGCCAGCATCTCTCCTCTGCACATGTCCATACCAACGCAATCTCGCCTCTCTGACTTTGTCTCCCAACCATCCAACTTTAGCTGACCCTCTAATGTACTCATTTCTAATCCTATCCATCCTCATTACACCAAGTGCAAATCTTAGCATCTTTAACTCTGCCACCTCCAGCTTTGTCTTCTGCTTTCTGGTCAGTGCCACCGTCTCCAACCCATATAACACAGCTGGTCTCACTGCCGTCCTGTAGACCTTCCCTTTCACTCTTGCTGATACCCGTCTGTCACAAATTACTCCTGACACTCTTCTCCACCCATTCCACCCTGCCTGCACTCTCTTCTTCACCTCTCTTCCACAATCCCCATTCCTCTGTACTGTTGATCCCAAGTATATAAACTTATCCACCATCGCCAACTCTACTCCTTACATCCTCACCATTCCACTGACCTCCCTCTCATTTACACACATGTATTCTGTCTTGTTCCTACTGAGCTTCATTCCTCTCCTCTCTAGAGCATATCTCCACCTCTCCAGGGTCTCCTCAACCTGCTCCCTACTATCGCTACAGATCACATTGTCATCAGCAAACATCATAGTCCACAGGAACTCCTGTCTAATCTTGTCTGTCAACCTGTCCATCACCATTGCAAATAAGAAAGGCTCAGAGCTGTTGTACATATCCCGTACAACTCTTACGTACTTCTCTGCCACTCCCAACTTCCTCATACAATACCACAGCTCAATCACACCCAAATTCTCTGAGGAGGAATTAATAAAAGGTTGCCAAGGGACCTAGGTCAAAATGGGGGGAAACACTGGTCCCACTGGGTCAAAAAATGAGCACCTCAGTTTTGCTCTCATTAAAATTTAGAAAATTTAAGGCCACCCAGGCTTTGAGGTCTTGCAAGTGGTCCAACAATGGTTTTAAAAGGTTGTTATCTTTCTGTTTTAAAGGCAAGTACATTTGGGTGTCATCTGCAAAACAATGAAAAGAAACACTATATGTTCTTTAAATGGATCACAGGGGACAAGTGTATATACAAAAAAGAAGAGGCCCTAGGACAGATCCCTGGGGGACTCCCCAGTGGAGAAATGCTGAGGAGGAAGTATAGTCACCGATGTTAACAGAAAACCTTCTGTAAGACAGGTATGATTTAAATCACTCCAATGCGGTGCCTTTACTGCCCACACAATGCTCCAAGTGGGAAATGAGTATGTTGTGGTCTATTGTATCAAATGCAGCGGTAAGATTTAAAAGAACAAGAATGGCATAATCACTGGAATCAATAGCTAATAGAAGGTCATTACAAACTTTTAGGAGCACAAACTCAGTCCTTTGAAGTTGTTTAAAATCTGACTTAAATGGTCCAAGAATACTATGCCTGTCCGTAGATAAATCAAACATATATTGATCTGTGTAGAGTACCTCAGCTGGGGCATTACTTTTTTGAGCTTCCACTACCAAATCTTCAACATTCATTTCAATTCTACAGACACTAAAACCTTTCCTGAATGAATAATTCATTGACGCTAAAATTATGATTCAGTGACTATTCATTAATGGCAGCAATTTTAATATTATTATGCCCAGACCTATATGATATTATAAAAATGAATGCTCTGAAAAGCTAACTTCACCTTTCTTGTCTGTTATTCAGTTACAATATTTATCACACTATGCTAAGCTTTTGTAATCTGTGAAGATCAAAATGGTAATTCAGTATCATCTATCCAATGTCTCCACATGTCTAAATCTAATTTATGGCCAAAAGCTCTTTAATTCCTCCATTACAGTTGTGTCCTGCTGGAGTGAGTTCCAAAATAGCATTATGATAAAATTGTGCCAACATCGAAACTAGAAGCATCAGCTGCTTCAAGACAGGTTCAGTAGTAAACAAAAAAAGTCTATTAAAGTCTTCTTGTCTAAACTACATTTAAAGCAATTGTTCAACAAATGTTTAATTTAGTTATCCTTTCACAAAATTATTTTGCTGAAATTGTAATAAAATTATAATTCATAACACTAGCTAAATATACCTGTTTCACAGAATTTATAATTGATCAGACCTTAATAATCAGAATGTTTATCGTGCCCATACTCAATTTCTTTTGTAAAGGGAAGAAACAACAACAAAAAAAAATCAATATATATCAACATTCTGAAAAATATCATTAACAACTGAAAAACAGCTGTAGAATGTGGCCAGATCTAAACTGGTCCTACTATCTTTACCTCGATCACCTAATTTAAATAATATAACAAACAGGAAAATTTAGAACTTTATCACTGAGTCTAAGATCACATTCTAGCTTTCGCTGGTTTACTTCTCCAAGGGGGCAAACAAGGTGACCCAATGATATTGTGTAATGCTATAAACAAACCTTATGCATATTTACACCAGAACTCTCACAATTGGCATAGCAGGAGACTGTAGCCTAACTGCTTTCCCAGCTTGCAAATGTCTACGAATCTCAAGAAATGTCATCAAATTGCTCAATTATAGCTTAATTGAGTATACCTCGTCTCACTGTAGAGACTGTTGAGATACTCAAAATTCATTGATACTCTTAAAACATATTTAATGGGGATCATCTGACATAGCCTTATTTTTTTTAAATATAATAGATACATTTTCACATAGAAGTTTAAAGCAAAATAAGATCTACCCGATTCAAAGTAGATTACTGCAAAATTAACTTCTTATACCACAAAACTCACAAAAATTACAATATTTTTATAACAGTATTTTGGTAATATTGTACAATGGGATTCTCCTGTGGAGGCAGTGCTGTACAGTACAGTTTAGGCTGAGTAAGAGAGACAGCTCAGCTGATGTCACCAGGAAGTGTCCTGTATTGCATTGTTTTAAGCTTGTCCCTGTACAAATACTCCTTCATTAGAATTAGAAGCAATGTCTGATCTAGGATACATTTTGAGGGAGACATTTTGGCTACGTTTGTACTTTTAGAGGGTCATTTATCTCTCCTAGGGGGCTCACTTTAAGAAAGCAAGGAGAAAGGTTTTAGGCATTTAAAAAATAATGTATTTCTTTCAGCCTGTCCAAGCGATAAACTGTTGGTTGGAAAAGCATTTGTATAGGATTTAATCAATACTTTAGACCTATTTAAATCAACAAATATAAACAGTTTAAAATATTTAAAACTTTTCAAATCAGACATATAAGAACTAGAAATAAGAATCAAGTACTTTTATATCTCGTTTCCTTATGCAAGTTACTATATGTAATGCTTGATTTCCAATTAGAGGCAAGCAAAATGTAACGTAATGCATGTTTTCAACAAAGCAGAACTCCTCCTTCAGTCTACTTGCATCACCTGTCATGAACTCAGTCAGTACTTGTTTGCAGTTATAATTCATTTTAAGAATAAGAAACTTGAAAAGTAATGTAGGCAACACCAAATTCAGGAATGCATTGCTGTTTCTGTTTGAAACTAATACATTGACCATACTACTGATTGATCACTGTATAGAAAATAACTATATGGCTAATCCAATTACAATTATTTTCTTGCTGTAATAAAGCTCAAGAATATTGCATCTTAAACCCAAATACTTTTCCAATGGGTGCATTTTTCATACTTGGAGTGAAGTCTTTCCACATGTTAGCTTCACGTTTCACAGGAAGTTTGTTTCCGTCATTATTCTTTTTATGGGATGAATGTAGAGATACAGCTTTCTGTTGACAGTGATGTCTGTGCCCTCATATGCAAGCACAAATATAAACGCACAGTCCAGCAATTTAAATAAGCACTTACATTTCCTCTAATATTGTACTTGGCCTGCAACAGGCAATATCTCCACTGCAAAACAGCATTAAAAACTAATGCAACATAAACACAAAACAAAATGTTGAAAGTTTGGCACAAAAAAACATGATGAAGTAAATACAAATATATGTTCACTATATATACAAACACACACACACACATAGACATATAGATTTATTGAAGGTGGGGAAAAATAATCAATACAGCATGGATTATTTTTTCCATGGAGTTGCATCATGATACTGAGGACACCTTTTTTGCCATTTCTTGCCTCTTATATTGATAAGAAACTTTATGCTACTGTATACATCAGGGTAATGTTTGTGATTCTCACTCTGTTAGAATGAGAAAACTAAAAAAAAAATGTAATATATTAGTACAAAGATAATAAGATGCAATCAAAGTATTGGTGTACAATAAACATTAATACTGATATAGAGGTTCCAAAACCAAATATTCCATCCAACTTTAAGTCAAGCATTACATTAATTTTGATTTTTGCAATTTTACAATGAAGAACAAGCTTCATATAACACATAATTTGTGAGCATTTTCATTTTAATCCAAGCACTCTGGCACACATAAGGACTCTTGAAGACTGATTTATATGCACTTTAGAATTTGAAAACTGTTATAATCAAACAGGAAAGAAGGAAAGCAAAGAACCCATGACAAAACTGTGCCTTTCTTATATGTTAACCAGCCAAAGTCCATCTTTGTCTGATCTGCAATGAAATTCACAGACAAAAGTTAAGGGATGTAAGACATTACAAAGTTTTTCTTGCTAAATCATTAACAAGGAACTTTTGTGGAGATTTACAAGATACTTGAAATCCATTTACACAATTCAATAAAATAAATAAATAAATTGTGATGAAAGCATGGCATGCAGACAAAGTAGTAAACATAATCTCACAGATCCAGTCTCTTGGGATTAAATCTCACATCCAATTACATCCAATGTTTGTGTGGAGTCGTGTTCTCCTTGTGGGTTTTCCTCTGGGTACTATAGGTTCCTTCCTCATCCTCCAAGACATAAGTGGTAAGTTACTTTTTGATACCAAACTGACCCTGGCCCTGTGTGGGCTCTGCATCAGACTAGAATCCTGTCAGAGCTGTATCTTGCACCTAGTGACTCTAAGTCCATTTTAAACCTGAATTGAACTAAGCAGGTTTTATGTTAGGTGGAATAGATTAAGCCAAGTGTTTCTCTGATTAGGTGTAAGAAATCAATATTTTTTTACAAGTAGGGATATACGAGTTTAGGATTTTACTTCAGTCAAATAAAAAAAGGAAAGAATGCAATATATTTGTTAACTAATACTCTTTTGATTCCTGTTCAAACCATTAAGGGGGTTTTGAAGGTAGAATTCCAACTGTCCTGGGTTAGCCACATTCTGAAAATATGTCCAGCTTCACCTGAATAAAAGATTGCTGGACTTCCAATATATTTAATTAAGTGTGACAACATATCTGTTCCAATGCAGACCATCTGCAATCACAAAGAACTTACTAACAATAAACCAAAAACAATTACAATTGAATGTGAAGTAATAAAACAAAACAATATGTAAGAACCTTAGAAGTTGATCTCACAAGAATATGTTATGTTAAAATAGTGTTCTGTCTTGATTTAAATTCCAAGAACGATGGGGCTTTTTTAAAACTGACGAGTGGATCATTGCAGAACTGTGGTGCCACATAGTTGAAGTTTACTTATTTCTAGAATTCTAAAAAGGCATGTGTCTTGAGAACTCAATGTATGTTCTTGATTTATAAGTACTACCAAGTTAAGTAATGTAAGTAGGGAGGATAAAGTATTTAATATAATGTTTCATATATAAAAAATATTTTGTACCTATATAAATAAAGTTTTAAGCCATTTACATGTCTTTTTTGTGTATTTGTTTGTTCACTAATCATGCAAAAAATGCAGAACAGATTTTAGATTTTGGTCCAGCTTAAAATATAAGCTATATGTCATATCAGGGTGAGGGTGGCAACACAAAAACCTGCACAGTTTCCATCAGTTCCATCAGGCAACAAAAATGTACTATGGCTGGTGCAGGAAATCATCATGAGCAGAACGTTTTTTACCAAAGCACCACAAGTATATAAAATGTTTTCTAATCTGGATAGCAGTTTCATTACCTCTTTGGATTACATCTTTTGTTAAAAAGATTTAAGAACTGAAGATAAACAATAAAAAAGGTCCAAATTTTACTTACTAATTGCTCAATACTGCATCATAATGCCGCTATGAATTCAGTCCCAATATGTGCAGTTCAATATATTTTACAAAGGTATTTTATTTATTTATTTATAAAGCACTTTAAAAACAACATCAAGGCTGACCAAAGTGCTGTACAATAAAAAAAAAGAAAAACCCAACATATCAGACACACAAAACCGAAGGGTAAATGAAACCGAAACACAAACACATAACTAAAAGGATTCTTAATAAAAAGTATACAGATAGCCAACATATCATACTGGGTTAAAAGCCAGAGAGTAAAAATGTATTTTTAAATAGGATTTAAAGACAGCTAGTGAAGGAGCCTTCCTAACGTGCAACAGCAAATTGTTCCAGAGTTTTGGGGCTGCAACTGAAAAAGCTCGATCACCTCTGAGTTTGCATCGTGCCTTGGGTACACATAAAAGCATCTGGTCTGCTGACCTGAGAGAGCGAGACGGTACGTAAGGGTGCAGCAGTTCCGACAACTAAAGTGGGGCACAACCATTAAAATATTTAAAAACAAATACAAGGATCTTAAAGTGGATTCGAAAACGAATTGGAAGCCAGTGAAGGGTAGCCAAAATCGGAGTAACATGCTCATGCTTTTATGTGCCAGTTAAAAATCGAGCAGCAGCGTTTTGCACCAGCTGTAGGCGAGCAATGGAGGCCTGGCTAATTCCAAAAAGAACCGCATTGCAGTAATCTTGATGAGATGTCATAAAAGCATGGATCACTGTTTCAAGGTTGCGCTTAGACAAGACAGGCTTGATTTTTGACAGCCGCCTCAACTGGAAAAAGCAAGATTTTACCACTGCGCTCACATGGCTATCAAGTTTTAAAATGGAATCCATTTTCACCCCTAAATTTGTAATCATGGATTTCTCAAATTGAGCCACAGTGGAAAGGTCGATGCAGGGGGTCCCACTGGTGCTATTGGGACTTCTGTCTTGTTCTCATTAAAATTTAGAAAATTTAATGCCATCCGATCTCCTTATGTCAATAAGGCAATCAAGCAGAGGCTGGACAGAACATGGACCTTGGCGCTCCAGAGGGAAATAAACCTGACAGTCATCTGCTTAAAGATGAAAGGAAATACCGTGTTTCCGAAAAATAGCACCGAGTGGCAGCAGGTACAAGGAGAACAGAAGAGGTCCTAGGATGGAGTCTTGTGGTACCCTCCTGGGAAGGGCAACAGAGGTGGAAGTAAAATCATCAATGCTGACACAAAAACTTCTATCTGAGAGATAGGACCTAAACCATTGGAGAGCTGAACCTGTGATGCCCACCCACTGCTCCAGCCTGGAGATGAGGATCTCATGGTCTATCGTGTCAAAGGCAGCTGTTAAATCCAAAAGTATAAGTAGTACACAGACACCAGAGTCCACTGTTAAAAGAATATCATTAAAAACCCTTAACAGAGAAGACTCAGTGCTGTGATGAGTTTTAAGCCCAGACTGGAACACTTCCAGAATTGCATGTTCATCCAGAAAGGACTTCAGTTGGGTATAGATGACTTTTTCCAAGAGTATGGACTAAAAAGGTAGCTTAGAAATAGGCCTAAAGTTAGACATAACAGAGTGGTCCAGACCCGTCTTTTTTCAACAGTGGTTGCACAACAGCATGTTTAAAATTTTTAGGCACCACACTAGAGGTTAAACTATTATTAATAATTGTAAGAATAAAAGGACCCAAGGTAGAAAAGACCTCCTTAAGAAGTCGAGGAGGGACAACATCAAGGGAGGAGCCAGATGGCTTCATACTGGAAACCAGCTGCTTTACAAAGGGGAGAGTGATAGGCTCGAAATGATCAAACACAGCCAAACAGGGTATTAAAATGTTTGGATCATGAGAAGGCGGTGAAATGAGGGCCCTAGTGCTTACAACCTTCTTCAAAAAAAGTAAAAAAATTTATCGCAAGTTTCCCTAGAGGCTTCCAGAAAGACAGATTCATGAATATTAAGTACAAAACTCAATGCGTTAAAAAGTACACGGGGGTTATGAGAGTTAGAGCCAGTAACTTCAGAAAAAATTTTTGATCTTGCAGCTTTTAAAACTTTCTGATAACCAACTTTGTCTCAATATTTCAAAAGAAACCTGCAATCTGTCATTTTTCCACCTTCGCTCAGCTCTCCTGCAGTCCCGTCTATATCCACGGGTATTAGCAATTAACCACGGCTCAGAGCTGGACTTTAGTTGCTTGTTTTTTAATGGTGCCACAGAGTCCAGAGCAGTTTGGCAAGCAGAATTAAATTGAAGTGAGCTCCTCAGTATTGGAAGACACCAAGGTTTCTGAGGTCACTTCATAATTAAAAACAGCAGAAAGCTAAGCAGCAGTGGAACATTTAAGAGCACGGCAGCGCCGAACAGGTGCATACGGTTTAGCATATTGACAGAGAGGAACAAAATCAAATTAAATGGGCAAATGGTCTGAAAATACTGCATCACCAATTTCCAGATTAAGAACAGATACACCGCGAGAAAAGACAAGATCCAGCATATGCCCACATTCCTGAGTGGGACCAGTTACAGACTGAATTAGACTAAATGAATCCATTAAATCTAAAAAGTCCTTCACCAAAGGCTTCTCAGTACAACAGACATGAATATTAAAATACCCAACAATTATAACTTGGTCATATTATGGCATAAATTCTGCCAAGAAGTCAGAAAAGTCACTTATAAAATCCTTATTATACTTTGGGGGACGATAAACCACCGCGCAAAGCAGCACAGGAGAACGGCCCAACTCAAAAAGACTCAGTTCAAAGCTGGAGAAAGAAACAGCTAGAAACCGCTATTTAAAATCGAAGTTGGATTTGAAGACAGTCACTAAACCTCCTCCACGACCTGAGAATCGCGGGGAATTAAAATAAGAGCAGCCACACGGCAACAATTCAGAGAAGTCACTGGATTCACCTGGAGACAACCAGGTTTCAGTTATACAGAGGAAATCCAATCCATGAGATGTGAAGAAATCCTTTAAGATAAAAGTTTTGTTTGTTACAGATCTAGCATTCACTAGACCCATCCTGATGGGAGCCGGGTCCGAAGCCACAATAGCGAGTGGAGCGCGCGCCACAGGCCACAAATTCTGGAGATTTGCTCCTCGCCAGCGCAGGTGAAGTGGGCAGGGGTGCGGGGGTGGCATCGCCTCATCCGAACCAAACACAGGTACAAGCCAGGAGTCCACAGGGTCCCAGGAGTGCCATAGCGCAAAAAGGTGAGGAGTCGATCTATGTTGAGCTAGAAAAACTTTGGGAGATCGAGCTAAACAGGCCTTTAACTTCACCAACCTCCCACCGCGTTTACCTCGGCATTTGTGACGCTTCCTCCAGCGAGGTGGGCCTGGAGCAAGGTAGAGGAATGCCGGTATTCCAGATAGGAGCTGGGGAGGAGGATAATCTCATCCTTCGTTTTCGGACTGTACAAGTTTTACAGCAGACAAGTAAAGATCCAGAAGTGTTTGGTGATCATACATCAGTAATGAGTTGACATTTTGCATGACACACACAGAAATGACAACAAATACAAAAGCAAAAACAGAGAGCGGTAGACGACATGCCACACACACTGGCGTCATCTTCTCCATCTTCTTCCTGAACTACCTGAAGGTAGGCATAGTAGCTCAGGCACAACCACTCCTCATGTATAATTCCATTAGCTAGGCTTGAAATCCTGCTTCTAACCAGCTTTACTAGGCCAAACTGCAGGCAACATTCTAAAAACATTTTGCAACGCATTCTATTGTTCTCATGAGTTTGTGGTCAATTCCTAAAACCATGTTGTCAACAAAACAGCTTTATTTTCACAAAGTAAATTGCATAATATTTTGACAAACACAAAGGCAGTAAACTAACAGTATTTTGGAACTTCTGGGTTGGTAGAATACAAAATGGGATGTTCCTTTGTTTAAAAAAAAAAATTAAAATTAGTGGAGTACAATATTTGAAAATTCAATTCCTGTTTAGTTTGACACAAAAATGTGTTTTCTGTTTCAGTTCAATTAAAAATACTAATAGCTTGAACAACAAGATCCTTATTTTGTAGTTCATAGCATTTAATGAAGAACTCTAATTTTCACTTAACATAATTTATCTAGTCTAGTGCTTGAAAGTTTGTGGACCCTTTAGAATTTTCTATATTTCTGCATAAATATGACCTAAAACATCATCAGATTTTTCACTCAAGTCCTAAAAGTAGATAAAAAGAAACCAGTTAAACAAATGAGACAAAAATATTATACTTGGTCATTTATTTATTGAGGAAAATGATCGAATATTACATATTTGAGAGTGGCAAAAGTATGTGAACCTCTAGGATTAGCAGTTAGTTTGAAGGTGAAATTAGAGTCAGGTGTTTTCAATCAATGGGATGATAATCAGGTCTGAGTGGGCACCCTGTTTTATTTAAAGACCAGGGATCTATAAAAGTCTGACAGACACTGCTCTCCAAAAAAAACATTGCTGCTCGTCTGCAGTTTGCTAAAGATCACGTGGACAAACCAGAAGGCTATTGGAAGAATTTTTTGTGGACGGATGAGACCAAAATAGAACTTTTTGGTTTAAATGAAAAGCATTATGTTTAGAGAAAGGATAGCATAAGAACCTTATCCCATCTGTGAAACATGGTGGTGGTAGTATCATGGTTAGGGCAGGTTTTGCTGCATCTGGGCCAGAATGGCTTGCCTTCATTGATGGAACAATGAATTCTGAATTATATCAGAGAATTCTAAAGGAAAATGTCAGGACATCTGTCCATGAACTGAATCTCAAGAGAAGGTGGGTCATGCAGCAAGACAACGACCCTAAGCACACAAGTCGTTCTAACAAAGAATGGTTAAAGAAGAATAAAGTTAATGTTTTGGAATTGCCAAGTCAAATTCCTAACCTTAATCCAATCGAACTGTTGTGGAAGGACCTGAAGAGAGCAGTTCATGTGAGGAAACCCACCAACATCCCAGAGTTGAAGCTGTTCTGTACGGAGGAATGGGGTAAAATTCCACCAAGCCGGTGTGCAGGAATGATCAAAAGTTACCGGAAATGTTTAGTTGCAGTTATTGCTGCAAAGGGGGGGGTCACACCAGATACTGAAAGCAAAGGTTCACATACTTTTGCCACTCACAAATATGTAATATTCAATCGTTTTCCTTAATAAATAAATGACCAAGCATAATATTTTTCTTTAATTAGTTTAACTGGTTTCTCTTTATCTACTTTTAGGACTTGAGTGAAAATCTGATGATGTTTAGGTCATATTTATGCAGAAATATAGACAATTCTAAAGGGTTCACAAACTTTCAAGCACCACTGTATTTTATATATATATATATATATATATATATATATATATATATATATATATATATAGTCACACACGTGTGATTAGGAGGCAGTCAAAGAGCCTAAAGGTGAGTGAAATATCGTGAGATACAGGGTTGTCACGTGGTACTTACCTGAATCTCTTTTCATTAACAGAAAATCAGAGGAAAAGTAATTGCCTCCACTTCCGGATTCAAAATGGTCGTGACGACGTCACTTCCGGTCAGATACGATGACATCACTTCCGGCTCCACAAGATCACCTCACTTCCGGTTCCTGTCTCAACCTGCCAACCATTTCTTGTCCCATAATCCCTCTGTCTATAAAACTGCCATCTTTTAATCAGTAAAATGTTCATTGTTCCCGAAAAGACTTTGAATCAGTTTCTTTATTTATTGTCTGGACGACAATATATGGGGACGGTCCCCAAACCTTTATCTGTTTTTGTGCAGTATTTTTTCTTCTTCGTTGGACTTTCCACTATATATATATATAGCAGAATACCCGCGCTTCGCAGCGGAGAAGTAGTGTGTTAAAGAAGTTATGAAAAAGAAAAGGAAACATTTTAATAATAACGTAACATGATTGACAATATAATTGTTTTGTCATTGTCATGAGTGTTGCTGGCATATATATATATATACACTCACACACACACACACATATATATAAACATATATATACACATCATATATATATATATCTATACTAATAAAAGGCAAAGCCCTCACTCACTCACTGACTGACTGACTGACTGACTCATCACTAATTCTCCAACTTCCCGTGTAGGTAGAAGGCTGAAATTTGGCAGGCTCATTCCTTACAGCTTCCTTACAAAAGTTGGGCAGGTTTCATTTCGAAATTCTACGCGTGATGGTCATAACTGGAAGCTGTTTTTCTCCATTTACTGTAATGGAGATGAGCTTGAAACCCGTGGGGGCGGAGTTTGACATCATCACGCCTCTCACGTAATCACGCAGTACGTAGAAAACCAGGAAGAGCCCCAAAAAGCGCTGAAGAAAACATGCATTATATAATTGAGAAGGCAGCGAAACAATAAGAAGCGAGCGAGTGATATATACAACCATATTCATGAGTTCTGCTACTTCAGAAACAAAGCACAGTGTAAACCAACACTTTAAATTAAGTTCATAGACAGGCTGACGCTGGCGTTTGTAATTTAGTGCCTGCCCATATAAGGCCGTCCGTCAGCGGCAATCCAATAGCAAACTGCCACGGGTAAATTATTCACGGGTGTAGGACTGTGCTTATGCAGAGGAAGATGAGATAGTCAGGGTGGTGTTTGGCACAAACTCAGCGAAACTGCGAGAGAAAGTTTTAAGTACCGGGACTTCGGTAGCATTAGATACAGCCATGGACATAGCACGACATGGCAATAGCACAGCTGGGAACCTTCGATGCAAGAACACCGAGCGGCTCACGTGAACTGACGCAGTGCACTGACAAAAAGCAAGAGTTCCGAAGAGC
>JANRMT010062811.1:1777609-1880594 GCA_026402145.1 Polypterus bichir lapradei | reverse complement strand
ACACACACACACACACACACACACACACACACATACATACATACGTTGGTTTCCTCCGGGTGCTCCAGTTTCCTCCCACAGTCCAAAGACATGCAGGTTAGGTACATTGGCTATCCTAGGCAGAGTGCCTCAACAACTACACTCGGACAAGAAGTATGAAAACAAGGTTGCTCCAGGCACTGTGGGGATGATGTCGCTCACACAGAGAAGCTGCATCAGTCCACTCTTGTTACAAAGTAACCACCAGCTCCCGAGTATTCTTCACTCTGCTTCAGCATGAGTCATATAAGAATAAACTCCCAGTTATATATCCCATTAGACTTTGCAATTATGCTAGAAGCAGAGTGTACATTGTCTGGGGGGGGGGGGGGGGACACTGAAGCTATCCATCATACCTTCATAACCTCCAACCGTGGCTAGGATATGATGGGGAGAAGAATGAGCACGCTGTCTGCAAAAGATGGTCGAAGGGCTATCAGAGCACACTTGAAGGAACAGACTCCTTTACCGGTGACTCATGACAGAGACCAGTAGTAATAGAAGGTGGTTGAAGATGGCTGGTGTGCTCTGCAGGCTGAACGTTTTTTTTTTTATTTCTTTTTTAAAAGTCACATCTTAAAATTATGTGTTAGGTATAGGGAAAAACAGTGAGGGCTGCAAAAAAAAAGAAAAAGGTTGTAAAGAAAACTACAGAAAATGTAATGAAAAGGTCCCTGTAAATGATGTGAAAGGTATGTGGTGGCTACAGAGAAGAACAATGAGGGCTGGAAATATAAAAACAAATTACAAAAAAAGTACTGAAAAGCTTTTCTTTTTTTCCATCTCTTCTCTTTAGCAATAAAAACATTTATTTCAATGAAGGATGCAGTTGTATTTATAGTTTTCAAAATCATTGGGCAACCTTATTATTTTGTTGTTTTTTTTAGGTGAAAGTGATTTCTATGTTAACATATTTAAATAAATCATCCCTAAATGTTAAAAAGAAAAAAAAGGTTTTATTGTTTTGCCATATCACCCAGCACTGGACTGTTGTCGCAGAGACTAAAACAGTACAACACATACTACATAATAAAGCTAAAAAATACTAAAAGGATAGCATATACTATCAGAATTTCTGTTTTCAACCAATGAGTACACTGACATTTGGAGCAACCTACTTAGAGTTACTCAAGCCAGTCAAAGAAGGGTTAAACTGCCAGTCTTGTGTTTTATAGTTCAGCACAATAATCATTCAAGATATTTTAATTAGAGAATGCTATTTTCTGATCTGATAAGCTGACTAAGGAATCAATATTTTCCTCTCATTTATCTTGCATTTGAATTCAACCTTTAGTTGATTTTCCTCTTGTTTACTTGACAAGAGGAAGTTGCTTGTGTAGGTGCTCTTTGTGAAAGACACTGTATGAATGTAGATTGACTAGGCAGAAACAAATATAGCTTCAGCCAAATTCTACTAGTAAAAATAAACCCTAGCTAAAAACTGAATGAGTTTATATGGTAAGAAAGCTTTGCTGCTGACTCTCACTCCAAAACAGACAATAAAGTAAAATGAAGGGACCCATATTTACATCTGTGAGTCATATGCTGTAATTAATTTAACATTTTTGGAGAGTAAATTTTTCAAATATGATAGTCCTATGCCATTACTTGGAAGGTAGAGTTTTAAATGCGCATGTTATGAACAGTAGATAAACTCATTAATTTAAGATATCACACTACACAGAATGAAAATTTGAATTTCCATTCCTGACTGAATTAATATATTCATTTTATATCTACTCTCAACATCATAAATTGGGCAGTGATGCACATCCAACTTTCCTACCGACAAAGCTCACAACACTTTAATCTTGACGTGTAATCAAGACTTTAATTTAATCCTTAAAGATGAAACATCAATACTTATGAAAGCCTCTGTGACTCTTAATGTTAAGTTTTGTTGTATCTATTTCCACTCTCTGCCTCTGTTTCTCTCTGCTTTTGAAAATCTTATTGATCAATCACTTCTGTCTTATGATCTATGATAGCAGCCATCCAACACTTTGACAGACTACAGCAGAAAGCTTTAGGGTTTATAGAAATGAATTAACCACAGGCAAGAATGTACATTAATGTATGTCAGAACAGAATTTTTGAGCTGTCATAATCACTCTTAATCACTCTATGTCATTAATAATAACTTCAATGTGAACCCTGCTCTCTATCTAAATCTTCCAATAGCTGACTATGTCTTTCACTATTTAATAATGATAAAATCAAAAACATAAACACTGTATGATTATCCTTCAAATAATCTGCAATAATATCTTCATTAAGCAATGAAGTGATCTGCAAAATAATGACACTTGCCATTTTTGTATTAGATATCATTCCCACTACACATCAAATCATAACTTAATTCAGTAGTTCTGGCTGTCATGAAAAAACTAAACATCCCTATGCCAGGTAATTTAACAAGTGTTTCTGTAACTACAGCTTTAAAATAAAAAGGTATGGCTGACAATCTCAACAATATTCTTTCAGTTCCAAAAAAACATTTTTTTAAAGATTGTGACACAGTACCATTACAATGTGTATGATGCATTATTCTCTGTCTTTTTCTTTTTAAACTTCTTGAGCATGTTTGACATTGTAGCTCAAATAAGTTTTTAAACTTACAAAAAACTGATCAAAACATTTTAGTCAGGCCTCAGGGCACAACATAGTTATGAAACTAGCTAATGATTTACTTATGCCAGCAAAATATGAAGAAATAACACTTTAATTCAATTAGACATCAGTTAAGAATTTCATACAGTCAATCACACAATTTTACTGTCCAGAATAGCAACTAAACTTTAGTGTAGGGGTGCTTCAATCAAGTTGTTTTATGACAATTAAAAATCACACTTTACTAAAACTGGCCAATTCCAATTTATTTCTTTATCCTACTTCATTTTTGTTTTTAAGTTACAGGCATTATCTGGTATGTAGAAGCCTTATGCTCTTTTAAAATGTTCACCTTGGTATTTTTACAATTAAAATAAATGCCATATGTTTACCTGCTTATTTTTATTAGCACAATGGCATTCTGTGTGGTTATGGTTCAGTGACCACAAAAAAAATCCTTAAAATAAATAAAATGCCCTTGAAATACATTCATCTATCTTTATTACCTGTTTATCCAGGGCAGGGTTGCAGTGCAACTTAAGCCTACCTCAACAATTATCAGGCACAAGGCAGGGACAATATTTGGACAGGGCACTAGGCCATCACTGGATTCCTTGAAATATGTATTTTAACTAACACAAAATATTTATCCATAATACATGTGACAAAAAACAAAACAACATGCTTTTCATAAAGACAAGCTTCAATTGTAATAAAATGTTTACAAGATATTTATCAACAAGATACAAGGCTAACATGCTTAATAAGTTTACAAATACAATCAACAAATTTAGCGCATAAGCTATCAAGTCTACTGTTTACTAGGCAGTGAGGGAAAATTCTTGATCTTTTTTGTGTTTTTACTTTTATTTATTTATTTTTTTACTGTACGAAAGTAGTAACAGCTACAACAAAACAAACAATAATGAAATGGCACTTTACATTCCTTTTAATAAAACAGAACTGAACCTTATTTTGCAGTGCCATTCATAAGGTAGAAGCCCAGATCCTCCATGATGCTGTATGCTGTGATTGCAGTAGGACAGTGAGTGCCCTCCAGAATTGTAAGAGCTGTTACTAGTTTGATGCATCCTTCTTAGATGAAGGTGAACTTCCCTTTTAGAATAATGAAAGAGTGATCCGCTTTTAAGGGCTCATTGCATTTGAGGAAAAGCCTGCTCTTCAGCCCAGGTTTGTAGGTGCCAAGTTTATGACGGAAGAGTCAAATGTGGACGTTGCGCACCTTGTCACCGCGAGGCAAAACATTCATTAAATTCCGAAACATTGTTAATTTTTAAAAGGGATACCGTTAACCAGTGCAGTTCACTAATAACATTTTTCTACAAGAAAGACTTAATACCAGTTAAATACCTGTATAATTTGATCGGTTAAATGATTCACAGTAAATACATCACATACAATTAGAACTGCCCACATAAAAAGAATTGCCGTAGAGCCAAATGTTTACTCACCTATCACTATGATGAGAACTATGTGGTCTCGGCTATCAATGGTTTCATCATCTACAAGCTACTGTATATTTTCTAGCCACGAATCTTTCGAAAAACGGCGTCCATATCTTGTCCAAAGACACAGGACAAATGTGTTTGACGAAGACTACTCTCACTTTCTGGCAGCGTTTCTCCTTGTTTACAATGCTTAATAAAGAAAGGACGCATCTTTGTCATTTTTTCGAGCGGTATGTCTGACTCATATGGACACAAACTGGCGTTGTGCATCTGACGATTTTGTTGTTTCTTCTGTTGTTACCTGAAGGGGAACACTTTTTGATCTTAACTTCTCCTTGTTTTAGAGATGGGTTTTGGATTTGACGTGGTCATTGCAAGTATCTTTTCGAGTCCAATCTATGGTATGCTGGCAAAACATGCAGAAAAGTTGTCCAGATTCGTAAAAGTCGCCAGGATATTGTTGTGCCCTCAATGAGAAAACATACAGGAAACACGCGCACAAACAGATAGAGGCACGACTGGATTTCTACAAAGAATTGCGTTTGCTTCAAAACAACAAACTAGAAAATAGTATCTGAATGATAGAACTACAGATTATTCAATCATTTAGTTTATTAGGAAGTTTTGTAACAGTCGCCCCTTCAGTCTCTAAATTCCGCAAATTTCCATTTTTAAATCTAAAATCCGTTTTTAAGCTTTAATTCCATGATTCCGTCCGTGTTTTCTACATCGCGTAAATCATAGGGTTCTACGCCCTGTTTACAGGAAGTTCCTTACAGAAAAACTACATGCATACTTCCTCGGTTGTCACAAAACATCACGTAAAGATGCATTACAACCGATCAATGAACAAATGATTTGAGAGTGAAATTGCCACTTTAGATCAGCGGCCAATCAATCTGAATGTCGCTACTTTACCGTTTCATGTAGTACCTTAGTGACAGATAGTAATTGATCAGCATTGTCAACAGCAGCTTCAGTTTAGCACCATCTCTTTGATAAAGATCGTTTTTTGGCCCTGTGAATTTCTGTTTCTACATACTTGACTTTGGGCCTGATTGTCATTATTACGCTAATGTATTACACTGGAAAAAAAAAAAATGTTGAATGAGTTTGGCTTCTTAAAATACATTACAACAAAGCAGTGGTAACACTGATTGACACTAAACTCCAAGAAAAAAAATAAACTCCCTTTCTTTAACAACAAGTAATGATACAATCATATCTTGTGTGCCAGAGTCGTCATTCAGATTCACACTGGTGATTTGGGGCCTCATGTATAAATGGTACATATGCACAAAAATGTTGCATATGCCCATTTCCATGCTCACTTCGAGATGATTAAAAACTAAACTTTGTGTAAAACCACGCACATTTTTATGGTAGCCTCAGACTATGCATATGTACGTTTCTGCTTGGTTTTGCAAACGGGTGGCAGTTTCTCTTTCTTTTTCATATTTGCATCCATGATGCAGACTTTATTAAATACACCAAAATTAATTGCATATTGTTTATAAATTTAAGGCACTTGACTGTAATCAATCTGTAACAATACAATATTGCACAGAATGGCCAAACTATTCCAACTACCATGGCTGCTTTAGCATTGTTAGAAGACATCACACATGGAAGAATTAGAAGAGAGTGCTTATTTACAGATCTTACTGACTTCTTGTTCCATGATGATGACTGGCTTCTAAGTCAATTTAGATTTCCAAGAGCTATCCTTTTGTAGCTGTGTGCTGTTAGAATACTAGAATGTACTGTATAGTTCATATCTTTTTAATGATGAAAAGCATTAAAGTATTTGTATTACATTTTACAAATAAATTGTTAACTTCATTTAAATAATGTATACCATTAATAATTAAACATGTGGGGGTACTGAGGCGTGTTGTAAGCGCTGCTGTCTCCCAGTAAGGGGATCACATCCCGGGTGTCCCCTGTATGGAGTTTGTACGTCTTCCTGGTGGGTTTCCTCTGCGTGCTTCGGTTTCCATCCAAAAGCATGCAGGTTAGGGGATTTGGTGAAGCTAAATTGATGCTATTAGTGGATGTGTGTGCTCGTATTCACCCTGTGATAAGCTGGCGACCCATCTTGGGATTGTTCCTGCCTCATGCTCAATGCTTCCTGACTAATTAAACATGTATAATGAAGATTTTTCAATGTTCCTTAAAAGTTTTGAAGAATCTGCATTCTAAGCTTACAGATGGTGTTGGACTTATTACAAATGATATTTTGTGGCAATTGGTTATGTGGAGAAAGAAAATGGAAGAACAGGAATTGGGGGGTGGTACGTTAGACATACAGTACTGTTGCAATAAATTATTCCATCCAGGTTCGCAACCGTGTCAGCAAGCATTGTGCACAAGGCAGGAACAATCCCTGGACGGGGCGCCAGCTCATCGATACCGCTGTACTACCATGCCCCCACATGTTTAATACATACTTTAATGCATTTCATCATGAAAATGATATCAAGCATACATCTTAGTATTCTAAAATGTTCAGAAAGTAGTAATATCATGAATGTAATGTATTCTGTGTGGAAATTGCTGCCTGTGCAATCCTGTATCAGTAAGAGAAAGCCCTTTTATAAAGCATGTAGCGATTAACTACTGGGTCGGGAACACTTAGTATATGAAGCTTTTAATGTGCTACTTTAGTTATGATGGGGTTTGAGAAACTGTACTAAATTAAACATTGATTTTAAGATGAAGTCTATAACGTTCTACTTTAATGACAAAATAAATAAAGAGATTAAAGTGGAAATTTCGAGATTAAAGTTGACATAGACCTTGTTTTATCCCCCCAGACAGCAGGCTGCGACACGCCTTTTCATGTCGACTTTGCTATGTGACCACTTCTTTTTTTATTTCAAGTACTGTGCAACATTCTGAACTTGAACTATTGAGTGCCTCTGCCATGCTGTACCACTTCATTAATTTCCTTTTGTTGCTTATACCACTGCTTAATCCACCAAATAGCAGGTTTTTCCATGCCTCCACTTCATTGAGCAGGACCTCCATTTCAAATTCTTCTTTTTTACATGTTTTTGCTATTGTCTTTTGACAAAATACTGAATGGATGAGGCTATTTATATTGATTTGCATATTCAAATAGACATAATTCTAGGAAGAGTCAGGGTGGGACTGTAAGCACGTGCATGGGCGTTAAACTTCAAGTTGATTGGGATTTATAAAGGGAAAGTGCATGCAACTTTGCTTATGCACAGATTTATGCATCTGAATTTTTTTGCGCATATGCACATATCTATTTTTGTCCGTACACCACGTTTTTGTGTGAATTGTACGCACAGCGTTTTACATGGTATGTTCAATCCTCAGTGGCTCCTAGTATCTTCTATGATTGAGCATAAAATCCTGTTGGTAACTTATAACGCTTTATACTGGGCTTCAGACTGCTAAGAATATGGCTTTGTTGATTATCATTTTTACTTTGTTTCCCAGTGGCAAATAAAATCATTGAAACTTTAAACAAATTATATTGTTTTTTTATTATTGAGCAGATGTGCTGTAAACATATGCATGTCAGTACAAGCTCCCCCTTGGATAACTATGAGCTGCATTCCACTAAAGGCTAGTTTATATACTTCACGCATCCATGTTGTCATAATCGGTTTGAGTTTCATGGTTTGTTTCAATTACGACAGTATTTGCAGGATTTGTTGTGTTGAAGTGACATTCGGCATCTGTCAAGCGTTGTAAGCACACAACCGGTTTCATCAATAAAATCACATCCAGCTTTTGAGAGTTTAAACATTCATAAACATCAAAGTGTCCAATACTGAAATCGTCACCTGTGAATCTAAGATGTTTAAGAGGCATTGGCGGTTGTCGAAAGGTGTAAAATATTTGGCCATTTCGGTACACTTGGAAGCGACAACCGAACAATTCAGCGGCAGCCATCAACTCACATGCAGAACCATAGGTGAAGGGCTTAAGCATTTCACTCTTGTAGTGCTCCTGTGTAGTATAATTATCTCCTGTACCGTCATCAGTCCACACCTTGAACCTGTCCCAGTCATTCAATACATAAGACACAATGTTCCTCCGGATATCAAGAGTGAGCCTGATATGGCCGTGCAATATGTAACAAAGAGAATGGAAAAGGTAGGTGCCATCTCCGGGCATGGAAACCACTCGGTAAGTGACAGTTCTTTGATCGATGGTGATCACCTCGATAGACATGTTAACACTAGAATTACCAGAGCCTACGAAAAAACTCGTAAATCCGTCCCACCTTAAATCGCTTCTTAAAATCGTTCACAGCTCTCCACCAGCGTCTTTTGTCATCTAAATGTGCTGATAAAAATCAGGCTGCAAGTAGCCGGCTATTCCATCCCCCCACCGACTTAGAACGTGCACAAACTTCTCCCAGCTCAAGCCTTGATTATCTGGGAGTGAAGTGGAGTTTTAGAGTGGAAATAATAGATCGTTGTTTGGAACACACGCATTTCATGTCTGCTCCGTTTCTACAGTAATCTGTGTAAACACATTGTTAAAACAGAAACGTTTTTTATATTCTACTAGTAGATGACAAAATGTAGTCTTAAACTAAATAATGTATGAAGCCTAAAGTATCAAGGACATACTTTCACAAAATATACAAATCTAACACAACAATTGCGCTTTTATTCAAAAATATAACTGCAGAAACAAAAAGCCGCCTTAACATGTGACATTGACACCTGTTTATTATGACTGCCTCCGTGGCGCAATAGAATCAGCTGCCGACTGGGAATCAAAAGGTCACAAGTTTGATCCTGCACCACTCCGTTTTGAGAAGTAAACTGCTCTTAGTCTTACTATTTTAGAATAAAAATATACATTTGATTTCAGTCTGTAACAGCCGGTGTAATTTATGATACTTGTAAAGGTTAGCTTTGGTTTTTTTTTTTAGTCAGTTTTAATATCTTACATGCGTTCCGGAGCCCAAACACAAACACAGCGATTTAAGGTGGGACGGATTTAAGAGTTTTATCATAGGCTCTGGTAATTCTAGTATTAATGGAGGTACGGTTGGAACGATAAAGGAAATGGGTACCTGAAGAATGTAAAGTAAGTCTAAAATACCTACACAATAACTATAATCATAATAAACGAAAACAGCGAAGAAGCCATTGATTAAATAAAAAGGTTGTAGTTATCAGTAGGGAGACGTGAATCCTGTGGCGAAGCAAGGAAGGGAATGTAGAGACCGGAGCAACGGACGGCCTTATATAGGCAGGCAGCCAACAATGTGGGAGGCGTTGGGATGGGGGACCCAACACCGCCTCACACAGTAACCGAGCTGCAGGCTATGGACATATATATGTACGTAAGTAGGATTCAGTTAGCGTTGGGAACCCGCGTACCAAATTTCTTGAAGATGGGCCCATAAGTAACAAAGACCGTTGAAAAGTTCAATATGGCGACCGACAGTGGCATCATACCACTGAAATAAGTATGTACATTGGTTTTGGTTAGCGCAGGGAAGCCGCCTACCAAATTTCGTGAAGATGGAGCCATAAATAAGAAAGTTTAACATGGCGGACGTTGTCGACCGCTATGACCGTTACACGTAGAATTTCTAAATGAAACCTGCTTAACTTTTGTAAGTAAGCTGAAAGGAATAAGCCTGCCAAATTTCAGCCTTCTACCTACACGGGAAGTTGGAGAATTAGTGATGAGTGAGTGAGTGAGTGAGTGAGTGAGGCTTTGCCTTTTATTAGTATAGATATAACAGAAGAAAAGGAAATTATTTAATTTACATGTTTCTGTTAATATGTAAAAACCGAAGCCCAAATATCAATTGCCTGGTTGGTGTAGAGGCAAGAATGGCTGCTTCTAAATCATGAGGTTGCGGGTTCAATCCCCAGTCTCCCCCGCATTTACCATTATGAACAGAAAGCTGCTGTTATTACTATTATACAATAAAAACATACATTTGCTTTGAGTCTGTAACGGTGTAAATTTTTGCTACTTGTAAAAGTTAAGTGTTTTTTGTTCAGTTTTATTCTCTCAGTCACATTCACGTGGTATAACGAACTTGCCTCTCCCTCTCTGAGTTGATGGCATTTATCTCCATTTTTTTCACAAGAGCAGCGATGACCACAGTTGGTGCTGTGTTTGATGCCTGGTCAGAACTATCTACTGTACCGGCAATCAAAGATACAGTGACTACCATCAGACTATCATTTGGCATTTGCGCATTAACAACAAAGACACCCATGCAGAACGTGTGAAAAACGACAAACTTGCATGTGCATGTGCAGAAGGACGGGAGAAGGACTTTCTGAGGTCATAAAGCCGTACAGGCAGAACTGTAACAGCAGACAACTTCTTCACATCTCTTTCGCTGGCTAATAAACTGCTGCATTGTAACACAACTCTGCTTGGCACCATAATGTGGGACAGGAACTTACACCTGCAGCTAAAGTCACTTGAGTACGCATGCAGTCCTAAACACTAGTATTCAGATCTGGCAGTGCCATGCTGACTGCGAATGCGCCCAAAAAGAAGAAGTTTGATGGCATTCCGAGTACCATGCACCATAACATGCATACTGAGCAAAATCGAAAAAAAAAAAAAACAATGTTCAAAAGAAAGATCCGGTTCAAATGACATAGCATTTTCAAATAATTGAATTTTCATGCATGGATATGTGTGTGTGTGTGTGTGTGTGTGTAGTCAGATTTAGTCAGGTAATTATTTCCTAGAGAAAAAAAAAAACATTTCCATGGGAAAAGATTTGTTGTGGAACTCAAAAGATTACTATTTTATACATTTGATTATTTGGCACCTAAAATAAAGCTAATGGCTCCTATATTTCTATTCTTTTAGGAGCCATTGGCTCCTGGAAGTTAATTTTTTCTCTGGAGCACTATGTATATATGACTCTGCCCGTAACTGTATCAGGTAGCTACAATATTATACACTACACATGCTGGCAATTTTATCACGTCTTCAATTATCCTATATTTTATCAATAAAAGATCCATCATTGCCATCACATTCTCACTTAGAAGTCCTCAATAAAATTTTTTACATCTATTAAAAAATACATCTTTAAAATACAAATTAAAACACCATTTGGTTAGGGTGCCACTAATATTTTTAAAATCTCTCTTGACTCCTTTTAGCCAAGTTCTTATGATTTAAACTATAAACTTTGTTTTATGTACTAACTGTTTTCTAGAATTGACTATGTAATCTTTTTTTAACAATATAACTTATACAGGTTTATCTATTACAGAGCTATTTACACTAAAACAGTGGAACACAATGTTGCTTTCAAAAAGTGACCGGCAAGCATCAGTTCTACTTGTGCTGCTCTACTAAACCATACTTATTATTTTTACTACTTAACAACTCTTACAACTTGTTAATTGGTTCTCATTACTGTGAGATACTGAAAATCACTTGTGAGTAGGGGTCTAATAGAGATATCTGCAATATCATCATTTTTAACAGATTTCAAACGTTTTCTGTCTATTTAAACTATTACAGCGCATGTGTTTTTCTGTATAAAACCAGAAATTAGATGAATGGAAGCACAGTATGCATCTTTTCATGAAATATTCACATGGAACCTAAGTAAACAATCCACAGTCTAGTTCACTGTCTTAAACTGAAATTCATTAGTCATAAAAGACAAATTGTGGCAGCTTGTGTATGACACATGACATACAAGCAAGTCCTTGATTTTACATGTGTCAGCTGCACAAGTATCTGTGTCAATTTCAACTCTCTCAGCGCAGTTTATGCATTTTCACAGTGACAAGGAACATGTTCGCGTGTTGGGGGTAGGTGGCTCATTGTTATGCCATCTGCTTGAAAAAAGCATTTCTGGATAAAAAAAAAAAACCTCCTGCACGCTTAGGTCTAGAATTATTGACAGGGCTCTTGTTCTCATGACACATTCCCAGATTTCCACAGCTCATGAACAAGGGTGGTCTGGCTGCTGGAATATGTAGCATTTAAGCTGAAACTTAAAACTGAAACTTGAAGGAAAAGCACTGCTGAGCTAGCTAGCAGTCTGATATCTGGATTTATACAGACCCATGAACTGAACTATAATAATTTAAATAGATAGCAAGTTTCCATTCATTGAAAATAACACCTGCGCATTTGACTAAAATTTTGTTTAATATATGTATATTCATGCATAAAAACGAATTTCCTGCCTGAACAATGCAATTGACACATTACGCCGGTAACTGATCACATATGAAAATTGAATTAATTTTTAAAGATACACTGTGCTTCCCATAAAAGCACTGTGTAAAATTCAAATTGAAATTACTGCAAAACTGGTCATAGAATTTACTTCTAAAAGCTAAAAAAATGATGACGGTATTTTATAATGTCGGTCATATAAGTCGAATGCGGAATACTGACGCTATTGGTCCAAGATATGCTAATGCCCACCTGATAGAATAACCACAGACCGCACTGCCTTTTTTCTATTTTGTGCCTACCTGACCACATGGTAATGCCCAAACTATTCCGAAGTGATGGTTGCACTGTTTTGTGTTTTTTCATACACGTTTATCATAAAAGCATCCCTTATCTATGATGGAGCATTCGATCAGAAGAAAATATGAATCTGGTTTTAACTTAAAAGTCGTTGAAGTGGCGAAAGAAATTGGTAACTGCGCTGCTGCAACAAAATTCGATGAGTCTGAGAAACTAGTGTGAGATTGAAGGAAGGAAGATGTTAAAAAAAAAAAAAAAAATTGTGTCATGTTTTTCAGACAGACAGATAGACAGATAGACACTTTATTAATCTCAAGGGGACATTCACATACTCCAGCAGCAGCATACTGATAAAAAACAATATTAAATTAAAGAGTGATAAAAATGCAGGTATAACAGACAATAACTTTGTATAGTGTTAATGTTTACCCCCCACCACACTATGAGACTCTTCAATTCCACCTGGGGGGGGGGGGGACAATATCCTCAGTCTGTCAGTGGAGCAGGACATCTCCTCTGTCTGGAGATGATACTGTTTAGTAGATGCAGTGGATTCTCCATGATTGACATGAGCCTGCTCTGCCACGGATGTCTAACTGTCCAGCTCCATGCCTACAATAGAGCCTGCCTTCCTCGCCAGTTTGTCCAGGCGTGAGGATTCCTTCTTCTTTATTCTGCCTCCCCAGCACACCACGGCGAAGAAGAGGGCACTCGCCACAACCATCTGATAGAACATCTGCAGCATCTTATTGCAGATGTTGAAGGACGCCAGCCTTCTAAGGAAGTATAGTCGGCTCTGTCCTCTCTTGCACAGAGCATCAGTATTGGCAGTCCAGTTCAATTTATCATCCAGCTGCACTCCCAGGTATTTATAGGTCTGCACCCTCTGTACACAGTCACCTCTAATAATCACGGGGTCCAGGAGGGGCCTTGGTCTCTTAAAATCCACCACCAGCTCCTTGGTTTTGCTGGTGTTCAGGTGTAAGTGGTTTGAGTCGCACCATTTAACAAAGTTCTTGATAAGTTTCCTGTACTCCTCCTCCTGCCCACTCCTGATGCAGCCCACGATAGCAGTGTCGTCAGCGAACATTTGCACGTGGCAGGACTCCAAGTTGTATTGGAAGTCTGATGTATATAGGCTGAACAGGACCTGAGAAAGTACAGTCCCCTGCGGCACTCCTGTGTTGCTGACCACAATGTCAGACCTGCAGTTCCCGAGACGCACATACTGAGGTCTGTCTAGTCGGGGGCTGATTTTATGATCGATTTTTCGGGTTTCAAGACCCAACTTGTATGCAAGTATATACGGTAAATCTGTTAGCTTAAAACTCAAATTTGTGTAAACTTGTTAAGCATGTTAGCCTTTCTGAGAGACAATCCGGCACCCCATGCAGTGTGGACCCCACTCCCTTACCTGGTTATGAGACCTTGATGACAGAGGATTAGGAAAGGAATAATGATTATCTCGTTTCCATGCCAGGACCTGAATGTAGAACATTACGGCATCTTCGGTGGGGTGGTGCATCCTAACAAGCACTGAGCAACACCTGGGATGGATTTGAGAGCACAGAGCTCTTGAGAGCAATTGATTTAGCACAGGAAGTATTCCCAGGTCTGGAATAAAAAGAAAGCCCTCCTCTCCACTCAGAGAGACAGAGTAGGGAGATGTGCTGGACAACATCCTACTGGGAGAAGCGGAGGAAAGCGGAATGATCATATAGAGTGACTGTTGGTATTATCAGGCTGTACTGTGTTGTGCGAGAGCTGCTATGACACTGAGGGAAGGAAGCTTGTAAAATGTACACATTATCTCCATATAGTATATAAAATCCAACGTCTGTTTTTCTGTCTGTATGTCTGTCCGCTTTCACAAAAGAACTACTTAAAGGATTTAGATCGGGTTTTTTTCTATAATTTGCTTGAACATTCTGGTTGATTTTGTGACTTCTCTCATTGCGCTTACAATCATAGTTTGCTTGCAGAACCGATATATTTGCACTAATCCAAGACAGAGGCTGCAAGCCTAGGGGAGGCGGAAGCGTGACATCAGGAGAAGGGAGCTGGGCAGGGCCCTCCTCACTATCCCGTTTCACTACTATGCAGGTGAAGCCACAGGGGACATCTAGTTGAAAATAAATAGATTTAAAACCAGAACTCTGTGTGTATATTTGCGTCTGATTTGGGGGTGCTGAAACACCCCCTAGTGGCCACAACTTGTATATTTTTTATAAATATCTTATGATCATTTTATTGGAATTGTGGCTTGTGACATGCATTTTATTTTCTTTTATATGTGGTACAGATAAATATTTAGTGTACATGTTTTATTAGTTAAAAATGTAATTCCCTTAAAATACATATTTTTTAATGTTTGAATATTTTATGGTAACTGTACAATAATTGTACAGAATGTCATTTTATTAATAAAAATGAACAGATAAAACACGTGTTCTTTAACAATAAAACTATATAAACAGTGGAGTACTGAACATAAGCCTTTTACAAAAAAAAAAAAAAAAACTTATTTGGCTAATTCTAGTAACATGAAATTGGTGCTCAGAATTGGCCCTTAAAATAACCTGATTGGAGCATATCTACAGTAGTTTCTGGATATTTCTATGGCTAACCAGAATGCTAAGAACTCAAAGGCAATTGAGAGGACTAAGGTCTCATTTAAAGCATAGATAGGTCTGTCTAAATAATAATGTGTCTCTCTTATGCTTTACTCGTGTATAAAATGGGTAACAGAAAATAAGGATAAATGATTTAGAGAGAAAGTTTTATATAAATATGTCAAGTATTGGACACCCCCTTCATATTACCTTTTCAAAACTGCTGGCATGATAAGTGTTCTTCACTGAAAGCACAACTATATTTATAACTGACAGAAAATGAATACCCAGTATTAGCATACCAGTTTCCAAACAAATGATCAATATTCACAAACAAGAAGGCCTCAAGCTTACCAATCCAAAGTAAAAAAAAAAAAAAAGATGCTGTCAGCCTACAAACGGTCACTTCTGAAACAGCAGGCGTGAATGGTTATGATGAATAGAAAGACTTTTTAATTAAGTAATACTATCTATTGTGCTAAAGTGAATTTGTACAATATATTTAACATTATTTAACATTAATATTAACATTAATTTAACATTAATAATTCAACAGAGTTAATACAACTAATGTCACAAATAATAGATTTATCTATCTTTAGCTATCTTCATATCAAAAATAAGTCTAAACAGAGTTCAGTTACAGAGACCTCGGTATATAATTCAATAATGTCAATAACAGCATTTGGAGATGAGTCTTCAGTGTGAATCTATGACCCATGCCAAAAGGGATCCATGGAGGAAGAAGAAAAAGTGAAGTGAAGCGTACCGCCAGTCTCCCATTGAAATTACCTAATCTCATAAAAAAAAATGTATTTGCTTTTTTGCTTTTATTAGTTCAAAAAATGACATGGATGCAGTGTTTTGAAATATGTGTGTAATTTCACAATGCAGATGAATACTCAACAACAGGCATGTCAAACACGCAGCCCCCGGGCCGCATGCGGCCCGCATGACAGATCCTAGTTAGCACTAAACTTGTACAAAATGATTAGTATCGTTTGTGATTGAATCATTCTGCATCTTCGGCATTACTTATTGACTTTTCTTACTTCCACCTTCTGCGTTTTTCCATCGAATTACGGTACCGGAAACATCATCTGCTAATATAGTTGCAGCTGCGGTGTCAGCTCCTTGATACCCTCCACCCCCCCCACAAGCCTTGACCAAAGTTAATGAGCCACGACGTCACAACTAATGCGCTAGGCTGCAGCAGCCTGGCAGGCTACACTACTGGCTGGGCTGCTGAGACCCACTGGGCAGAACTGACCATCACGAGAAGTAATAGCTCGCATATTTTCACATTATTTTGCTCTAGTTTTATGTAATTTTGTGCTAGTATTGTAATGAACAGTTAGTGCAGACTACAGCTGAAGATCTAAGTGGACACAAGAAGTTGGCGAGTTGTTTATTAACAAATTTTTGTGATTTTGAGTTTGTAAAATTAGTGTAGGTCAGGTGGCTTTTGCATATTGGCTTATTTTACAATATAAACTTTGAAGTAAACTTAGTAAAGTAAAATTAGATTTTTGGAGGATTTGTTTTCCAACCTGAATTACTGAGCAATGAATTCAGTGAGTGTTTTCGTGATTTCAGTTCACACGAACAGGACTTTGCGCTGTTTACGTCACCATACTCTTACAACGTTGAGAATGCGCCTGAGAATATCCAAATGGAATTGATTGAACTGCAGTCAGATTCTATTTTGTAGTTGGCATCGACAGTACTGTCTATGTTCAGAAGCACTTACCTTTGTGAGCAATTGTTTTCGTTAATGAAAGCTACCAAAACCCCACATCGCTCAAGACGTACTGTCGAGCACCTTTCATCCCTCATAAAAGTTGCAGCTGCTCAAGATTTCAAGCCTGATATTGACAAACTGGTTACTAACAAGAGATGCCAAGTGTTGGGACAAAAGAAATAGATTTCACACTGTAAGACTCCTATATAAGCAATGAATATAATATAATGAATATAATATAATAATATAAGGACCTAGCTAAGAGGCTAAGACTCTAATTGTACGCTGTTGTACGGAGATTTTATGGAAATAAATTGCTTTTCTTTAAACTTTAAGTGTTACATTTTTTAAAGTTTTCAGTATTGGAAAGAAATCTACAGTAACTTTGTATAATAGTATAATAGTATTTGTTACAGTGCAGCCCGCTGACGCACCTATGGCAGTCGAAGTGGCCCACCAATGGTAGTGAGTTTGACATGCCTGCTCAACAACATTCTTGGCTTAAAAATTGACCATTTTCACTAAGTTTCAAGGCCTTTGTTTTTGTATTTGGATCCCTGTACCATTCATCTCCATTTTAAAATGTAAGAACAGGCAAGGTATTATTTAAATTTGAAAAAAAAAGGCTTCACTTTAAGCACAATTTCAAATGGCAAATTAATATACACCACAATTGTGAAGAGATAACTTTGACTTTGAGAATATGGAACTTATCCTTTAAGTTAGGATCTGTTCTGCATATGTTTAATTTTTTCAACTTCAAATCCACTGCCAACATGTTTGGCCAAAGAACTATATTTTTGTCTCACTAAGCACAGCATCTGTTCCTACACTAATGAAGTTTAGTTACCTCAAACTGCTTCTATGTGTTAGTTGCCTTCAATATAGATTTTTTATTCTAACACTTTTAAGCTGATATCAGCAGAAAGAAATTGTTATGGTTTAGCTTCAACATGCAACTAATTCCTGCTTTAGGTCCAGAGTTAGTAACATATGCTACCCTTTTCTAAAGGGTACACTAAAGGATACAAATGTAGTCTGTTTCTCCACCTTTATAACCTTCAGTCATTCTATCTGCAAACTGCAAGTGTGGTAAAAATAATGGTGCTCTGCACAATATTTCAATATTCTCCTACTGATGTGCTCTGGCCTGGGTTTTTATTTGCCTTTAAATTGTCAAACATTTTTTCCACATCACCTTAATCACAAAATATCTAACTTATAAGTAGCCAGCTACCTTAAATTTCACCTCTCTACTAAAAGCATACTGTTCAAATCTTGAATTAAATCAGATAAACCCATGAGCTACAGTATATCAAGATCAGAATCCTTTGATTATTGGTTTTTCACGAGCCAACCTAGACTATCAGTGCTTGAATTATTTGTAGAGAATTTCTGTTAACTCTGTCCCTATTAGCAACTTTAATTGTTTTAATTTTAGTTTTGGCCTGAGGTTTTATTTAGTGCTGCAATTCTACAATATAATCCATTGGGACACTTTATCCACAGTATTATAGAAACAAAAACATATGCCCAAAAATGTATTTCCATGACAGAGTGCAGACATCCGGAGGGAGAAAACGATTCTCTTAATAAGGCAAAAACAGCTACTTACCAGTCACTAAAGGATATGAACTTTGGTATAGGAAACTTGGGATGACGTCCAGCTTCTAAAAGGACCAAATGATGTTCAGCAGAAAAACTTCTAGAAGAAAAAAAAAACAGAAGTGAAGCAATCTTTTCAGGAATTTCAACAAACACAGAATCTTTATGATAATTAAGAGTTAAAACTCACCCTTAAATGTAGCATTAAGGCTGTTACAAGATTAGGCAAGGCTCTAGTCTAAAAGGAGTAATGTAAACAGAAATTACCTGACCACTAGTCAGATTAAAGCGGTGGGTTGGCGCCCTGCCCAGGATTGGTTCCTGCCTTGCGCCCTGTGTTGGCTGGGATTGGCTCCAGCAGACCCCCGTGACCCTGTGTTCGGATTCAACGGGTTGGAAAATGGATGGATGGATAGTCCGATTAAAATCAAGTTAACGATTACTCATGACTTATTTATATTTAACAGTGGTAACATTGTTTGTGTGTCACAGATTTAGCTGCTTATTTAGAAAAAGAGTTTTGTGTTATTTTGTGTAGCAGAGAGGGGATGTAGGAGCCTGTCTAAACAGTTAAGGGAAGACCTCCAAAATTCCTGAATATGTTTCTCAGAGTAACAGACACAGTTCCATTACAACTACTATCTTTCTAGCCAATTACAAGCCACCTGTTCTGCTATCTACAGTCTTATTTTACTATTTACATTTTATTTAAGCCTTTTTACTCTGTTTCCCTGTAAATGTCAATAAATCAGGACAGAAGAAATGTGTGAATATGTCAAAATTATAATATACTAGCAAAATACCCGAGCTTCGCAGCAGAGAAGTAGTGTGTTAATGAAGTTATGAAAAGAAAACATTTTAAAAATAACGTAACATGATTGTGAATGTAATTGTCATAGACTTATTTTAGTATTGACAGTGAATTTGATGATTGTAAAGAGCTTAATTTAAGATTGTAAATGTTAAATATGAGAAATGCACATTTTTAGGATGTAAGGATCTCTTTGTAAACAACATTTGCAGTTCTGCCCTCGGGCTGCAAACTGACCAAGCTGTCTGCTGAGCTTACTCTTGAGCATGCAACGTACAGTTGGCCACGTGAGAAACAATCTTGTGTCAAGTCAATGCCGACCTTTTTTTAGAGTCTGGCCCTGTGACTTATTTATTGTCATAGCGATGCAGACCCTTACCTGAAGTTGGAGTTGTTTGAATTGGAATGGGAGGTCAGAGGGTATGAGAGGGATGCGAGGAATAAATACAGTCTCCCATGAGCCAGTTCCAGTAAAGACAGTTGCCTCAATGAGGTCCTTGTGCAGAGATCTGAACTGAAGCCTGGTGCCTTTACAAAGTTTTGGTGGTTGTAAGTTTCGTAGTAACATAATTGGTGCGCCGATGTTCAAAAGTAGAGTATGTGGAGGCATGCCCGGAGGATTAAGAGTGTGAAGAAACTCTACCGGATAGTGCACCACGTCCTCCAGTTCTACAACAGAGTCAACAGACTTATTTGTTTTTGTTTTGGAACATAGATAGTAAAGTAAAATGGTGTTTATATGTGAAGTCATGTCATTTTTTGGTGTTAGAATAGATCTCTCCCTCAACCATGAGACATCCTTTTCATGCAGATTTCGTAGCTTGGGGTAAACATTTTCAATAAGGATTTGTAAGGTATTCTCCAGGAGACAGAATTGTTAGAAACATTGATTTTACAGTTCTGTTCAATTAAATTGCTATCACCTATTTTGATGAGGAGAGCAGCGAAATGAAGACGTTATTTTTGAAAGTTCGTTACAGGGCATGGCGCGAAATTAAACCTACCTAACGTTTCTAAGTACAGTGTAAAGGATAAGCATGGGAAATTTGGGTTTTCTACGTGTATTGGAAGTCACATAAATAGTGAGGGGGGTTTCCCCTTTCTATATATATACAGTTTAGGGGGTGCACTCGTTTTCCCCCCCTTGGGTATTGCAAAAGGACATGAAACATACCTAACTTTTGTAAGTACACTGCAAGGAATGAGCAAGCGAAAGTTCAGTTTCCCAGCTATATGGAACGTGGGAGAATTAGTGATGAGTCAGAGAGGGCTTTGCTTTTTATATGTATACAGTAGATAAAACTAAAAATACAGCTGTGATATTCTAATAATATATGGCACACATAGGAGAGCTCTATTTTTCTCTGTGAAAAGTTGTCCAAATGCCTGCATCAAGTAAGAGTCAGCTTTTTATGAAATCATGCATATGCCAATTGCGGACTGCTGCAAATAGGAAATGCAAACTATTAACGTTCAAATGCAGCTGACAATTAATATCCTGAGACAAGGGGATTCTAAAATATAGATTTGCAAAGAAGAAAAGACTATAATTAACAACCATAATGTTCCTTAGTATTAGGGTTGTCACAATACCAGATTTTTTGCATTTAATAACAATAACAGTGAAATTTCATGGTACCAGACACCTTTTCAATACCACAGCAAAAACAGCAATCCCTCTCACTGGCTTTTCAGGTAAAAGTAACTTCATTATTCAAAGTGAATGATATTGTGCCCTTTTCTGTAATACAATTTTAAATATATAAATACTTACAGTGACAGCAAATTTAAAATAGTTGTATATTAATTAAATACTTTCCCAACTATCACCTAGGTAAACCAGTATTGGCATTCACAAATATCAAATTACAAAACAAGTCTTGAATTTAATATGTTTTATAGACATGGAAATTTTCCCAGTGTAAAACAAGTGGTGGGGGTAGGGTATTATTTTAGGAGGATTTCAGGATATAGTTTAGAAAGAATTACATAATTGTGGTCAACTGGATTTATCTTACCACGTACACATTAAAATTTTATTTTATTATATTTTCTCACTTGTAACTAAAAACTACTGCTTAAAATCAATACTAAAAATAAAAATTCAACATTATTACAGATAAAATTCCGTTATAATAAATCTTTACTGCAAAATTTTTATTACAACAAAGTATTTTTATGGTCCCGACAGTTTCCCCATATGATGCGCGTCTATAGAAATCTCGTTACTACGAAGTACATTCAGCAGATACTTTCATTATAACAAAGTGCCCAAAAGACCTTGAAATACTTGAATGAATCATCTGCAAAGCAGCTAGTTCCGTGGCCGCAGCTCAGTTGTGCACAATGATCCCCAAACAGAAACATTGTCATTTTTCTTTTGCCCTTTTTGTTTCCTGCGGTTTTCAGTGATACATTTTGCTTATTGCTCGTCAACATTTAAAAAACATCCACTGGAATTTAACTCATTGTCACCCTCTTATAGAAACGGGAGACACGAAAAAACTATAACATTTCATATTAGAAAAAAAACTTTTTGCAGCTCTCAATTTCAGAATTTCGCCATCGACACTGTCAACTTTCTTGAAAGACCGAGCAAAAAAAGAAAAAAAATCTCAGGTTGCAAACGTATGTGAACTGCGGCATTTGAAGACGTCGAAAAAGCAGTTTTTATGTGGTTCAGAGATGCTCGTTCAAGAAGCATTCCTATTAATGTGGCACTTATTCAAGAAAATGTGAGGTTTGTAAACTCTCTTGGGACCTCCTCCAACTGGATCACATGCCGAAGAGCGTCGCGAAGTCCAATCTCCGCGTCTATGGAAGACTGTTTATCTGTTGCCAGGGCAACAGCTGGATCAAAGATATTCTGGGTCTCTCAGCTATGCTGCATCTCTCCGTCAAAGCAAACAGAAAGGATATCGATGGGTGATGCAGCCTGACTGCTGTGTCAGCGTATAGCAGAGTGGCAGATCAATAACAATAAATAAGTGTGCCATTCCTGTTTCAAGCTGAATAAAGTTGGTTTTCCTAAAGAACTGGGACTCAGCCTCATGTTTTGGGGTGCAAGACAGGGACTTGTAGCGCAACCCCGATATTTTATGATTTGCTTCTGTGTCACTTCATTGCAGCGCTATGAGCCTGTTTTTGCCCTGCCCTGGCAACAGACAAACAATCTTCCACAGTTGCTGCAATCACGCTTCGGGAAAGTGTATTATCGCAAGGAAATGCTGAGAAAAATTCTCGTCAGCATAACTTGTAGGCAGGAGGAGATTAAAATGAACACAAAAGAAGCTATTGAAATGATTGCAAACGCCTGGGCGCAAGTTAAAGAAAGCACTATAGTAACAAATACAGAATCTCATTACAAAGAAATTTTCGTTATAACGAAATATTTTTTAGGTCCCTGGGAGTTCTTTGTAATGGAATTTTACCTGTATAAAGGTATCTGTACTGTTAAATTTACGAGTTCCTAAATAATTCAGGATATTTCCATTTAAACAATTTTTTTAAAGCTGTTTTTTGGAACAATGTGCTATTAAAATTTGGTATGTCAGAGAATCCCTCCTGAGGTCATTTGCTACTGTAAGATTTACATTTGCACCACTTGCTTGTTAAAAAAAAAAAAAAAACCTAAAGAGTTAGCTTTAATGGATAACCAAATTGATTCAAATTTTAAATGTAACAAACTCCTGCTTCTTTAATTGTCCAAATCTGTCTGTTTTTACATTTGTCCTATCTTCAAGGATTCCTGCATGAAATAATACTAGTCAGTTTTATGTTAATCCATTATTCAAAAATTCTTCAAATCATTTTATATTCAAACTATGTTATTCCTTGGTCCATTTACAAATCCAGAATTAGAAAATTCACAGAATTGGCATTATTTGTATTCAATTAATTGTAACCAAGAGACTGCAATACATGCACCAACATATCATTCAAATATATGATATACAATACTAGCTTTCATTAATTTCATGTTAGGGGTTATATTCATGAACATTTGTTTGCCTTCAAAAACCAAACATCTGACGCAAATTTACATATTTGTAGATTTGTCTTCACTATGCAGTTTTGTCCATATTGCAGTAACTGCTTGTCTCTGTAATGCCTTTCTATTAAAGCAACACATGTCGTATTACTAGAGAGAGATGCTTTGCTGTTAGCATTGCGGCCAATCATTTTCCTCTCATATCCCAGTCCTATACACGTAACCCTGATGTTGCTTAAAAAGTGAATGGAGGATCACACGAATATCTACATATTAACATGGAATGAATGTAAAGCCCCCATTCGTTTATCGAGACAGTGAAGGGCATGTTATTAAAAAGTGATTCATCTTGCCATCTACAAACTATAAACAATTACAACTCACATCTAATCGGTGACGTCATGTGCTCTCAAAGTATGCAGAAATCTACTTCTGAGCCAATTCCTTAATGTGATGCTGTAGCACTATGAGCCATTTCCATATGTAGTTTTTACTCTCATTCTTACCACTTATTATCAAAGTAATACATCTATTTGCAGCCAATCATAAAGGTGGTAACAAACATTTACTTTAGTTCCAATACCATAAAAACGTTAGTACAGTTATGTCTTTGACATTTTGATATCTACCTAGTACTGAAAAATTGGTTCTTATAACATCCCTACTCAGCATTACACCACCATGTTAACTTTCATCTTGACAGTCCCTTTGTCCAACCACCAACTTCTTTTTTTTAGTTTTCAGCCAAATATTTTTGATCACTAACTATATTCCATTCAGTTCCCAGAATTCTGAAACTTTATTCACTCTTGCTACCAATTTCATCAAATTTGCTTCTCAAACACTTCTTCAACCTCCAGACCTCCCTCTTACTTTTCTTCATGCCTCCTACTAAAAGATGCCTTACAACGAAGCAATGATGTGGAAGGAAAGAGAAGTTTGTTTAGGATTACAAAGTCAATGGCAAAAAAACAAGACAGGATATACTAGATATGAACGTTTAAATAATGCTGAAAGGGATTAAGAATACCTAGAAGAAGGACAAGGAGAAATTACTGAATGATGAGAATGATTAGTCAGCCAGTCATTATTCAACCTGCTATATCCTAACACAGGGTCACGGGGGTCTGCTGGAGCCAATCCCAGCCATCACAGGGTGCAAGGCGGGAACAAATCCCCAGGCAGTGTGCCAGCCCACTGCAGGGCATGCACACACACACACACACACACACAAACATGCCCACACATCAAGCACACACTAGGGACAATTGAGGATCACCAATGCACCTAACCTGCGTGTCCTTGGACTATGGGAGGAAACCGGAGCACACAGACACAGGGAGAACATGCAAACTCCATGTTGGGAGGACCCAGGAAGCGAACCCAGGTCTCCTTACTGCGAGGCAGCAACGCTACCACTGCGCCACCATGTTGCCCCAACAATGATTAGGATATTGATATTCATTGTGAGAATACAATGAGGCGGTCACATAAGTGTTGAAAAACATGAAGACAGGTAAAGCAGCAGGACCAACTGGAATGGTGTTGGAAATATTGAAGGCAACAGAAAGTCCTGCAGTTAAATGATGGATGCACATGTGCAACATGTCTGTGTATAAAGGGAGGTTTCATTGAGATATCAAGCGTCTGAAGCAGATAATGGAGAAGGTGTAACTGAGAGAGTGCCAGAAAAAAGGAATAAATAATCCACTGAAAGTGAAATGCAGAAAAGAAGAGAAAAACAGATGTGATCTTTTCTGTCAGACAAATGCAGGAAAAGCATCAGTGAAAAAACCTGCTTAATGCATTTGTAGAGCTGGAAAAAGGACAACTGACAGTGCTGAAAGAGGTGGTGAAGTAGGTATTAAGTGAGTTGTGTGGATAAATAGTTAGTGCCTGCCATGATGTCAACGTATAGCACAAATGGTGGTCAAGACAATGGATGGGAATTGTGAATGTTTTGAGGTTAAAGTTGGGGCTACCACAGAGATTCATTCAAAATTCACTGTGACAGTAATGGAAGTGTTCACCAGGGAAGTGCACAAAGGATTGTCATTGGAGCTCTCATAAATCAATAATCTTGCAGTGAAGCAAAATTAGAAGTGAAAGGTCTCAAGGCAATGCAGTTAAGATACAGGTGATTGCTGCAGATTAAGAAGCAGGATACATGGAAGAGGCAAATAAAAGTGTAGTCTGTAAGCAGCAAATGTAACTTTAGTAGAAAGTGTGTGAGAGGTACAGGATGCTGATGTAGTAAAAGTACAAAATTACAGAAAATATACGTGGGGAGGAATGTACTCTGTAGAAGTAAGACCTGGCAGATTAAGCCATAAAGCAAAGTTGAAAAGAATGAGATGAGATGACAATGATCAGGAGGTTGTGTGGAGTGTTGTAGAGTAAGAATAAGATAAATACTGATTTAAGAACAAGATTGTTTTGGAAGAGACAGATGTACTTAGGAGAAGCAGATTAAGGTGGTTTGAGTATATGAAGTGAAAGGCAAAGAAAGAATGGGGGTGGGGTGGGGTGTTGGACAACAGTGGTTTTCACATGACATAAAGTGCTCCTGACAGGCAATACATTGACACTAGAAGCAGTCCACAGGTTTTGCTTGAAAAGAAGCGCACTACCTCACATTGAGGAGTTAGACTTGGGAGGAATGTGGATGAGGCTTCAAAGAAGGTGTGGAATGAAGAAAGAGATTTCTTCTGGTAATTGTGTTACTGTGGAAGCGAACTTGAAGAATGGTGGAGCTAAAACTAAAGAAAATCTTATATTTGAACCCAGGACTGTGTTGTGTAGTTGTGTCTGGGTGGTTTGGGGTGCTGTTACACCCCCTGGGGGTCACAACACACACATTAAAAGCAACTCACATTCTTCCAAAATGCTAGACACTATTTGAGGTGTGTAAACTATATTTCAATAAGTAGTAAATTATAAATTGTAAATTAAATTTCAATAAATAAACAAAATAAGTAGCTAATGCTCCCTGCTGCTACATGGCCATTTCTTTACAACAACAATTTATTTCTTATATAGCCCATAAAAAAATAAATAATAATAATAATAATATCACACAAGGAAAGCCTCAATGGGCTTTAATAGGCCCCATATTTTGAGCCTTGAGCCTTGACACCCTAAGAAGAGAAGACCACCCCGCCCCAACCAAAAAACAAATAATCCTATTATGCTAAAGAAAAAAAAAAAGCCTTCTTGTTGGAATTTTAAACCACCAGGCTTTGGCCCATTTTTTTCTCCAAAATTAAGTTACTTGGACACTGCAGAAGAGCACAGACCTGACCTACAGACAAACTTGCCTATGATTCTGTTGGATTAGACTCTTGTTTTAATTATGTGCATCCTTTCCGGGCCTTGACAGCTATTCTCTTTTAAAAGAATTCACAATAGAATTATATGTCAAGCTAAGTACTATTTTTCTTTTATGTTCAAATGTTTTGTCCTTGATCGACCTGCTTTAACTTGTGATTTTTTGGGGATAGTAAGAGACCACAAGACAAAAGAATCTATTTTTCAGGAAGCACATGGTCCCTCCAAAATACAGATGCTCTATGCATGGCCCTTTTCTGATCAATGCAACTGCTTGCTTTATCATCAATTACAGCAACAATTTTTTCACCAAAAAGAATATTTGTAAATATCTCCATCTTCTCTCTTGGGCTTATTTTGTTCAATCAAGTAAATAAATCAATAAATTAAGTAAAGTCCTACCAGCAACTGAAACTTAAAAATATTTTTCTTATTGATAATTGGCTTTTCTCATTTTAGAGTTGTATGTTGATGTTTTTTCTTATTTTTTATTTATCATTTTCTATATATTGAACATTCATTTTAAATGAAGCATATAGAAGATACTTATTATTGAATGAGTTGAAATTACCAGGAACTGGAAAAAATATTCCCGACTGTACTAATCTGCAAAAGTTATGCAAGATACATATTATTTGGCATTTCATTAAATATTTTTCCAGATTTTCACAGCATATTATTTGATTTGAGGCATATAGAACCATATACAATTGACAATAAAAAGCAAATCATCAATTTCTGGAAAATGGTATATAATTTGGTATACAGTAATCCCTCCTCGATCGCGGGGGTTGCGTTCCAGACCCCCCCCCGCGATAGGTGAAAATCCGCGAAGTAGAAACCATATGTTTGTATGGTTATTTTTATATATTTTAAGCCCTTATAAACTCTCCCACACTGTTTATAAATATTCCCCGCAGAGTTATACAGCATAATCCCTTTGTATTCTCTTAGATATTAGGTAAGATTCATTGAAATTATGTATATAAACACACTGTTTATATACAGTAAAACCTAAATATTATTTTAAAGATATTGAGTGTCTCCGATATCACATATATTACAGCCATTACGATAGACAGGCCACCAGCAATAAATACGTACAATGCAAGAAAAATAGTATACAGTAAATGTGTGTACAGTGACACTAAACGTACGTACATGTACTAAGCACTGCAAGAAGAAAATTAATTATGGTTACTCACCAACAATGACACGATGACTTGTCCGATAACAATGAGTTTAATTTTACTGCACAACAAAGGAGAGCGTTACAGCCCTTGTAAAGGAGCCACTTCAGGCAATTGTGTAGCACTGCCGTTGTTCTTCTTCTGGCAGTCTTCAATCCAAATCCCTAAAGCAGATTCCATCCAGACTACTGCCTTATTACATCCACTTACAACTCGTTTTGCACCCTGGTTAAAAGGACACTGCGGCCATAGATCTTATATTCCTTTCCTACTTTTTAAATAAAAAGAATCGTAGCCTTCAACAAATCCAAAACGTTTACCTTTTCGGCAATCGTTAACATCTTCTTCTTGCGCTTGGGCACGGCTCCTGAAGCAGTAGCAGATCGTTTTGGAGCCATAATGAAGGGCTTGACTATGCACAAAGATAAACACAAAAGAGCACAACTCTTTACACAGCGAAACACGTTGATGCTGAATGAGTGAGACGAGACTTCCTGGTTAACACTGCATTCAGCACGCAGGAACTCAACTGCGTGCTCTGATTGGTTAGCTTCTCAGCCATCCGCCAATAGCGTCCCTTGTATGAAATCAACTGGGCAAACCAACTGAGGAAGCATGTACAGGAAGTAAAAAGACACATTGTCCGCAGAACCCGCGAAGCAGCTAAAAATCCGCGTTATATATTTAGTTATGCTTTCATATAAAATCCACGATAGAGTGAAGCAGCGAAAGTCGAAGCGCGATATAGCGAGGGATTACTGTATATTGTTTGTTATATTTCACATATACTACTCCAATTTCAAAAAAAGTGGGATGCTGTGTAAAATGTAAATTAAAAACAGAATGCAATGATTTGCAAATTTCACAAAACCATATTTTATTCACAATAGAACACAGAAAGCTTAGTAAAATGTCTCACTTACAACATTTGATATTTCATGAAAAACATTAGCTCATTTTGAATGTATAAGGAAGGATATGAACTGTCTTCTAAAGGTGGTCGAATGTCACCTGGCGGTTAACCGGTCGGGGGGGGGCGGTTGGAACGGCCTAACCACGGAACCCGGCATGGACATGTCACTAAACCTGAGCTCTCTTTTGCTCCTCAGAGCCTCTGACTAAAGTAAAAGAAAAGGTCCCCGATCTTCAACACTGTTTTAAGCGTTGGGAGCTGGGGCACGTCATCACCGCCTGTCCTTTCACCGCCAAGCCAATAGACTGTACCTGGGTGAAAGGGGAAAGGTATCCATCCCTTATACAGGAGTGATATTGGTAAATGGGCAAAAGGTTGTGGCAATCCTTGATTCCGGGAGTAACATTTCTATTGTTGCTTGCAGTTTTATCCTACTGAGACAGTTTTTGAAAACGAAAACAAGTGTAACTTGTATTCATGGGGAGACCAGATTCTATAAGTCCGCTAAATGTTTTATAACTTGGGAAGGCATACCAAAAAGGGAAGTGGTTGCGGTGTTGCCCGATCCTTCCTTTCCAGTTATACTGGGATGTGCCTGGTCTGAGAACAAAGGCGGTAAGGAATTAACCACTCCTAAACCAAAGTTGGACCTAGTAATGGACAGACCCGTGTCTGATCAGGCTGCCCCCACACCGTGTTTTCCAGAAACTGAAAGTGACGTAGACTCTCATGAGGTCAAGCTGAGACTCTGCCCCTTGAGGTCTGTGAAGACCCTTTGTCAGCGTTAGACTTCCAATTCAGGACAACACCTACATCGTTTAAAAGGGAACAGTGGAATAATTCCCTTAAGTTTGCCAGAAATGCAATTGCGTCCGTAGATGGGCAACCCCCACTTCATCCTATACCACAAGAACCCTACTTTGTACTTCAAAATAATCTGTTGTATTGGGTAACTGAACATGGGGGTGAGGTACGGACACTGATGTTAATCCCACAGACCTACCGGCGGCAGGTCTGCACAGTAGCACATGCCCACCTGGCAGATGAAAAGACTTTAAAGAGGATCAAACTCTGATTCTTTTAGCCTAGGAGGTCCAGCGGTTTTGCTACTCCTGTCTAGAATGCCAACTCCGACAGATACTTCGTAGGGACCATGCTCCTCTGATCCCTCCTCCCTTAATAGATATGCCATTTGAAATAATCGGAGTCCATTTCGTCGGTCCCCTGGAGCCCTCAGCGAGAGGACACAAATACATAATAGTGATGGTTGATTACGTTACTCAATTCCCTGAGGCTGTTCCCTTGCGTACAGCTAACTCCAAGAATATCGCACGAGAAATTGTAGGGCTCTTTTCATGAGGGAGGATCCCCAAAGAAGTCCTTACGGACCAGGGCACCCCCTTTACGTTGGACACGTTCAGGGTGGTTGGCAAGTTATAACAACAACAACATTTATTTATATAGCACATTTTCATACAAAAAGTAGCTCAAAGTGCTTTACATACTGAAGAAAAGAAAAATAAAAGACAAAATAAGAAATTAAAATAAGACAACATTAGTTAACATAGAAAAGGAGTAAGGTCCGATGGCCAGGGTGGACAGAAAAAAAACTCCAGACGGCTGGAGAAAAAAAATAAAATCTGCAGGGGTTCCAGGCCACGGGACCGCCCAGTCCCCTCTGGGCATTCTACCTAACATAAATGAAATAGTCCTCTTTGTAGTTAGGGTTCTCACGGAGCCACTTGATGTTGATGGTCATACAGACTTCTGGCTTTTAATCCATCCATCATTGTTGGAACATCACGGTGCTTTGAGTAGATGGTGGTGGCGCAAGGTGGCGGAAAAGGAAATAGAAGAGAGGGTAGGGGTTAGTACAGACTAACTCCACATTAGGTGTCTTAAGACGTCTGTTTACCACCCTCAGACGGACAGGTTAGGTGAAAGGTTCAATCAGACCCTTAAGCAGATGCTCCATAATGTAGTCAGTGAGAACCGAAGGAAATGGGATCAGCTCCTCCCCCTTGTATTTTTTGCTTACCGGGCGGTCCCTCAGGCCTCTACGGGATTCTCCCCCTCTGAATTATAATATGGCTGACAACCCCGGGGCATTTTGGATATCCTAAAGGAAGGTTGGGAAGGAGAGCCCCATTCCTCCACTAACATTATAGAATATATCACACAATTACACAATAGATTTGCAAGGATTCAGCCTCTATTAAAAGAACACATATAAAAGGCTCAAGCAGCAGGCACGGGAGTTAGTCCATGGGGACCGCGTTATGGTACTTGTGCCCACTTCCCACTCTAAATTATTAGCACATTGGCAAGGCCCTTACGAAGGTTAAAATGAGAAAAGGTCTTGTCGATTATTTGGTCAAACAGCCCAATCGTCGGCCAAGCAAGCGGGTCTACCATACCAACCTGATGAAGCCGTGGAAGCACCAGGACCCCAACCAACTCTCCAGCCAACCCTTCTCCCTTTTCTCTTTAAATGTCAACCTCAACCTTGGCCCTAATTTGACTGCCCAACAGAAACAGGAGCTGAAATCTGGCATCCTGTCAGTCCCAGAAGTGGTCAGTGAGTTACCTGGCCAGACTACGCTGATTGAGCATGACATTGTGACCGACCTGGGAGTAGTCATCAGGCAGCGCCCCTATCACCTCCCAGAGGCTAAGTATACTGAAGTGGAGCTGGAGATTAGGCGAATGCTGGATCTGGGTATAACTGAATAAAGCTGCAGTCCCTAGTCCAGTCCAATCATCCTAGTCTTCAAACCGGTCTGGACGTGGAAGTTCTGTAACAAATTCTGACGTCTCAATCAGGTCTCCAAATGTGACGCATAGCCGATGCCCCAAGTAGATGAACTTCGTGAGAGGCTAGGGAACACGCAGTACTTGACTACTTTGGACATGACAAAGGGATACTGGCAAATTCCCTTAAGGGAGTCCGTGAAAGAAAAAAACGCTTTTAGCAGCCCTAGTGGACACTGGCAGTATCGAGTCCTCCCATTTGGATTGCATGGGGCACCGGCAACCTTCCAGCGTCTGGTAGACAGACTGCTAAAGCCCCACAATGCCTACTGTGCCGCCTATCTAGACGACAATATGGAAAAAGTTTCTGTTTTAGTTAAACATTTACATTTCTTGCCTCGTATTTTCTGTCATCCTACATTTACACAGATCATTGTAGACACAGAACACACATGAAATGTATGTGTTCCAAGTAACGATATATTATTTACCCTATACAATTCCAGACACCTAACTCCCAGATAAAGAGACTTCAGCTCTGAGAATTTTGCATCTGACTTCAGCTGCCTCAGTTGGGATGGGATAGCACGCTGTTTGCTGCTTGTGCTGATTAATACATTTGCAAAACAAAGACGCTGATGAGGAGGTGCGAGGGAATGAATATAAGGTGGCCCGCCATTACAAACATTTTCATAGGCTTAATATCCCCCTTATTTTTAAACTCATGCGAGGAACAACTAACAGATTTTAAGCCTGAGATGTGCGAGAGGTAGTAAGTTTGAGAAGGAAACTGGTTAAATAGACATAATAATATACATAATATACATAAGTACAAGAATTTTAAAATGAATCCTAAAATCCAATATAGACAGTATAAAATAGGTGTAATATGATCTCTTTCTGGAACACATCAGGAACCTAGCCACTGCATAAGTCAAAGAAAAGAGGATCACAGGAAGTGGTGGACTGAAGTTGTTGGAGTTGGTATTATATTTTTTCTTTGCATTTTCTGTTTTTTGCTTCCTTTATACTCTTCTTTTGAGTTTGTTTTTTGGAGGCCTCAATCCCTTTTGTTGCGTTTCTGACTCTAACAAATCAAACACAAAGTTCTTCTGTCCACAGCTACATTTTCCATTGGTGCCAATGTTTGCCTCACTGTTTTTCAGCACTTTTAATATTTCAACTCAGCCATTTGTACACAAGAATGCAGGGATCTATTTCTTCCATTGCATCCATAAAGAAACAGATTTTGTTATTAAGCATTCGGTATGGAGGAGATGAGCATTATTCATAATTCATACTTTTATAAGAATGAGAAAGGAAGCTGTGCTGCTAAACTAATTCAGTCTGCATCTGAATTTCCTGGATTTCAGATAGTAGAAAAGAAAGGAGCTCATGAATTTTCTTATAAGACATATTCCTTGGTAATTTACTCTAGAAAATCAATTGGAAGTGAAAAGGTGAGTAGAATTGTGATTTAAATCAAAACAGAAAGAAGTTTATTTACTCAAAAGTAACTGCAATTTTTAGTCAAAGGATGTCTTTCTAGCACCAGCAACTGATCTTTTATTTTTAGTTATTATGCAATCATACCTCTAAAGGTCAATGCAAAAACACATTTTCCCTTAGGGAGTAATGAAGTATATCAAATAAAAAAAAATATTTCACAACTTCTAGACTCTACTTAAATAGACTACTGATAGCAAATACAAGTGTGAGGTCATACTTACTGCACCTAGATAAGTGTGAAAAAAGCAGACTTGTGTTAAACAAAAGCAAACTTAATTATTATCACCTATAAAAAGAAACTAAGGAAGCCAAGTACACAGACCAAACACCTCGGATGTAAACATGAATGCACCACTGCAAAGCAACTTGTGAATCATGGTGTCCTTTAATGTGCATCTACAGAGTACAGTTTGAAATAATGTATTTTGAAAAAATAAAGGGGGACAGGTGTGGGAGTGCTTTAATAATGCAGAAAGCGTATTTTTGACATTAAAAAAGCAACAGGAGAATGCAGAATGCATTTAATAATGAGTCACAAATGCAGAAAGCTTTTCCCAGCAGTAGGCAGACACTTCTGCTAGAAAGGGGTCAGTATTGATTGTCAAAAAAAGACTACACAGAACCCCTACCCCAACACAATACACAACCTCTTACAGAACAGTTCACTTAATGTTTAATAATGAGACTTGCATAATTTCATTCTCCAGTACTCTACATATTAACATTTCTACTGCTATGCTAGTTTAGCTTACCAACAATGTGGGCTCCCAGCCTGCTGTACAAGAGAGGCAATAAAAGGAAAATGCACTGAACAACTTAAAGGTTAATCTGCTAAATATAAAATACATATTATATAAAACATTACCTAAAAGATTCAACATACAAAGATGCAAGAAACAGAATGGCAACTGTCAATATGTCTTAAAAAGGAAAAGCAAACTTTTTACCATTACAAAAAAAGTACACATTCTTTGCACTTCACTTTGGTTTTATAGGACATATATTTATTTCAGCATGGATTGCAAGAATTGAGCTTAAAATTTAAAAAAAAATTCTGCATGGTTTTAATGTAAACTTGGAAAATACTGTGCCTCACTGAAGACAAAAGACTTTCGTTACTAACATTTTTTTTTATCCCATTATGGAAAAATACATGACTCATGCATGCTTTGAAAATATGATAATGTGACTAATTAGCTTAATCAGTTTAATTTGTAACATTAGGACGTAGGAGTGGACCTACATACCTCTCCTCTCCAGTTAGTATGTCATACCTGATGAAATTGTTCTGCCAGAAGTGTTGCCACTGATTTCATGAAGCCAGGGAAAACATAAAAAAATACATGGCTTCCCAGCATACACCAACCAAGCATCATGTCTGCATATGGCAGGAGAAGGTTAAAAAATGGGTTTAAAAATGGTACGATTTAAGTAGCTAAAAAAGCTCAATTATATTAGCTAAAACATTACTTTAACATGGTAATTTGGAAACTTGTATTAGCAACTCTCAAAGTATGCTCTGCATGGTCCACAAGCATGAGTTAAAAGGTTGGTAAGGTGTATCAGAACAAAGTAACGTTAAAATCCTTGAATGCAGCAGTCCATTATATAATTATTTATTTATAACTGCCAGTCTGCCGCCTTACATCTGCAATATAAAATTAACTAACATCCACAAAGAATGGGTCTAAAACTACGACAATGAGCAGAAGTAACTGTACTGTTTCATTAACTTTGCCAGGCATGGACACAGAGAGAAGATTAATAATACAAGAACAGAATTAATAAACAATTGATCATTTTTTATTATTGAACATACGGAAAACATTATACAGTACATGCCTCCTTCACCACTTCACAAACAGGCAGCTGCACTCAGTCCTGTCAACATTCTGATTTTATCCTACTGCTTTTAACAGAAAGTATTAAAACTGCTACAATGCAATGCTAATACTAGTAGTATTTGAGCAAACCAAGTCAGCAGGGGTCATCAAGTTCTGTCCTGGAGAGCTACAGTAGCTGTAGAATTTCTTTTAGAGCCCAACTTCTTAATTCAATGGCAATTATTGATGCTGAAGCAATCACTGCTCAAGTAAAATTTTTGTGCTTTATTTTGTTTAACTTGTATGTTAAGATTCACAACTCTTAATTTTTTCTCTTACCCTCAAGCAGCTGCATTTACTGTCTATAATTACTTCTTGTTTTGTTCACCCACTTCCAATTAACAGTAAGATGCAGACGACAAAAGAATTAGCAGTTCACCATTAAACTTAGTGCTTCTCAAGTTCAATTTTGGGGACCACCATGGATGCAGGTATTCATTCCAACCACTTCTGATTTTAATAAGGCAAGAAGTTTATTTTTTCAATGTTTTGGTGTCACTTCACAAATTACAAAACTGGATTTACTAGGTTTATAGTGAAATGTAGTATGCATTTATGTAACTGAAATTATTCAACATTAATAATTATTAGTTATATTATTATTATTAACAGATATTTAATAGTTATATGTATTAAAATCTGGTGATCATTTAGTGTTATTTAATCTTGGTTTTCATTCTGCTTTTTCTGGTGTTCTGATTATTTATTCCATTATTTACTAATGAAAACGCTAGCTACTACATAAGTTAGTGTAGACTTTCAATATCATTCGCCTTAGTGTTTCCCCTGCTTGTCATTAACTGTCATTTCTAGAATACAAGGGGGTAACCTTAATAGAAAAAAGTGAATTAATAGGAAACTGATTAAAAAAAAAAAAAAAAAAAAGAGTTAAGCATTTCAAACTATGGAAAAAACACACATTTCCTAAAAATGTAATTCTCATACTACTATACTTTTCTAATTGCAGAAAAAAAGAAGAAAAAGATGACCAGCAAATAAAACAATGAGATCAATTCTCCCAAGGACTGAAATAAAGAAAACTGATCTGACTTTAATTGCATTTACAACTGTGTATGCCGACTGTAACGAGAAAAAAAGAGAGCAAATGACTATTACTTTTCTGCTCCTGTTCACAAATCATTTGGATGATATTCTTGAAACAAGAGAAATCTACAATATAAGAATGACTTAACAATGGAGAATGAAAGCACTAATAAGCTCTGTATTAAAAAAAACAAGTTCATTTATTGGCAAGAACTGCCTTCTAATTAAGCAAATGCATTGGAACAAAAAGCTGGAACACTATATTACAACTTTTCCTTCAATGCTGTTCCTTCCTGCTATGCTCATGTTAGCTTGTTGAAAATGTCTATTTTCTTTGTCTCACTCATTTCTTCTTCAATCCAACCTTATATTCACATTGACCTCAGCTTGGTGGGCCCACCTGTGACCACTGCAGTGCTTTAACTCTATGGTACATTAGCCCTGTCAAGCTTCCTGACATTATATTATTGTAATGGCCAAAGGGTTATTATGGATTACTTTTTGAAATGTGGGGCTTTGAAATGCAAATTCAGCTACAATGCATTAAAATTTTAGTAATTTTCACATAAATATCTTTAGCAAAATGCAGGTTTTCAACTTTCAACTAAAAATTATGCGAATAAGTTGAGCTTAGGTGATCCACTGTAACTTTGAGTTTAGCAAATCCATCCTTTATCAAGAGCATATTTTTTCTTTTTTTTAACCACTGACTTGTATTAAACATGTTTACTTCTGAATGTACAAATATATTGCTTATGTTCTGGTATTTTATAATAAAAAGAAAAGTAACTGAATCTACATACTGCTTAATTTGTATTTTTTTTTCTACTACTGATGAGACTTAATAGTCAACTTCACTATTTAAATAAACTGTTATTTTGTATATTTAGCAAAATGCCCCCAAATTTCATTAAGTAGGGATAAAAACCGACCCTTAAAAACAATATTATGTCCTGCCCTGGATGATACTAAAGACTATAAGTATTGGAAAAAACATATAATATATTAAACATTAATAACTGAATATTAAAAAAGAAAATGCATGACACTATCCCACAACTAAATAAGGCGATTAGGAACTTCATCCCTGCAGACACAGCCGTAAATACCCAGTCAACAGCTACTGCCTAAACTCAAAGATGTCTGACAATACTCAGTGGAGACTTTATAAGATACACCTATCTAAAAATTGGATATGCTCACAGAAGTACATCTCTCTGTGAGTCTTTTACTTCTATAGGCCATTGGTTTGAAGGTCCAATGTGTTGTGTGTCTGGGATACCCTTCTGCACACCACAGTAAAGAGATGACATACATGGCTTTTCCTTTAGCATGAACAAGACTAAGCATTCTCCACTGACCTCTCTCATTACCAAGATGGTATTGCCCACTGCACTGCTGCTAACTGGATCTTCTTTGGTTTATGGTTTATTGTTCTAATCTCTGTAAACTCCAGAGACTGTATTACATGAAAATCATAGGAAGGCAGTGTTTCTTAGAAACCAACAATCACATCTTACCTAGTCTAATATTTGTTTAAACAACAACTAAATCTCCAGACTCTTTACATAGTTTATATATTGAGATTCACCAAAACAATTGGCAGTTTAAAAAAGTAGTCTGTTAATCCTAACAAACAAGATGACCTAATAAAGTGGCCATTGAGAACAATTTCAGTGGAAAAAAACAGGTGGCCACAGAAATCTGAAACTACTTAAAAGGGCATTACGTCAATATGTGCCTTGGACTAGCTTATTATGTGCTACTGTAGCATAGAGGCTGATAGCATGTTGCTTTCTGTAGAAGGAATTTGGCATCAATCTTGCAAAAGGAAGTAATCAACTCACAAATGCACATCTGGACTAACAAGAATCACCACACAAACAAATAGAACATTACAGCAACATATACAGTAGCTACTCGTGTCACTGTCAAAGCAGGTCTCTTTCAATTTTAACTGGTGTTGGCACAGCTACATGAGAATGCTATATTTTGCTCTTGAATACATATATTGGAAAATGTTGTGTGGTATGGGAAACCAAAAGATGACAGTATGCTTTTGTTAATTGATTTGCCCAATGTGGCTGTCCATGTCATTGTGCCCCGCAAAAATGGATTTGAGCAATCATTCAGAGTGGCCATAAGGACCACTATTCTAAGCAAAGTATTCCACAAAAACACACTCTTATAGCATCAAAGGAGAGAACGACAACAAAACCAAGTATCATTATGAATAAGCTGCACATCCTTTCTCTGACACGCTAACACTGAGGACTTTCAGCCCAAAAGTTATTCAGCAAAAGTGCGTCAGGAAGTGCTACTGGGGCCCCTTTAATACCAAAAGCAACATGCCTGCATAATGCTTCACTGTGTCTAACTGCCAAGTCAAACATTTATTTTCTTTTAGATCATTCTGGTGTATAGTTGTTTATTTCTTAAACTTGTGTAAAAAGCCACATTTCCCCAAAGAACAAAGAAAGTTCTATCTATCTATGTCCAAAGGATGAAGGCTCACTACAATATTTCAGACCACCTGAACATTTCACTTTAGGAAATCACTCTAGGCTATACATTTCTTATTGCATTCAAGATGATAATGGTGGATAATATAGTGAACGATGATTCAGATGACCATATATGAAATGCACACACTGATCACAAGTTCAATGCCTGTCACCTTTGCAGAATTATTCTGTAAATGTGCAATGCAAGTTGTAATATTTGATAATTTGCTTGATAATTTTCTTGATAGTTCAGATTGTTTAGAGCTTCAACTAACCTGTGAATGCAATTCACAGATGCCAGAAGAAGACAGCAGTGATCATCTTCCAAGTATTGTCCTCCTTTTCTGTCAGTGCACTTCAGAGTTCCATTATCTGTTTTTTATATGATACAGCAGTCCTCTTTTTCACTTAAACTTTTACCAAAAAATGTTCTAACCAAGAGATCTCTTTCAAAGCTATTATCTCCTGCAGCTGTTACGTGGAACTAGGGTTATCAAAACTATCAAAGTACTGCATTTCTAAGTATCACTGTAATATTTTTAAATGGTTTCAGTACTTCTTTTTCATGGTATTGATTTTACAGTCTACATTTCAAATGCTTTACCGGTTCACTCTAGCTTTTGACATTTAAGCCCTGTAGGCTGCTGATGGACATAGCTAAGAGTAGTAACCCCATTTTTCCCACTCACAGGTGTTAGTAAGATGACAACTTCTGCAGCATGAAAGCCTTCACCAGCATGCTTAACTGACAAAGAGGACATACCAACTAATAGGGCTAAAAGAACCAATTTAGACAAACGCTTGAAGGACTGACATGCGAGTCAATAAAAAGAAATTTAAGTATCTTAAATTGCAGAAACATTAATCAGCATAAGTGGGTAAACGTTGTTTGAAGCAGATATGTGAATCTTAAGGAAAATAACAATTGTAACTGACTACAAAAGTTGTTTTAAATGTTTAATGTATTAAGACAGTTATTTTCACCTGAGAACCAGTTTTATTCTGTGTTGTTCATTCAGGGGCAAACCCTGCTCACACGGTTTTTAATCCCTTTAATTATATTACATGCAATTTTAAAATTATATTTCAGCACATTCACTATGTAATATAAAGAGGTATTACTTTTCTGTGCTTCAGAGTATGCATTTAGTATGTCAGGACCCATTAGCAGTCCAATAACAGCGCACCTCACAAAACAGCATGAGGACATGCTAGTCTTCCTTGCAAAAAATTTGGAAGCAATAAAGAAATCGTCATCTATTTACAGAAAATTGCAGTGTACATAATTTGCATTTATGCATAGCCTTTAAGTGTGTTAATGGTTGGTTTGTGTTATTTTTCTGAACAAATGCTTATTTATGTCTACTGTTTACAAAAGATTACACTACTTAGTCAATTACCATTTATTGATATTCATAACATTTCATTGTACTACCTCAGTAACAGTATTTGTTTTCATCAATGAACAAAAATGTTAACAGGATTTAAACTTGTTTACTTTTTATTGTTTACAGAACAATCTTTTACAAAAGACTGCATAACTTGAAGTATTTGCATTTAATGATGAAAATGTCTAAGATTATTTTCTTCAATTTAAAGAAATGACTACAGAGATGCCAACTTATTAAATTTCACTCCTTTTTAATGAGTAACTGTATTTTATATACTGTATTAGGTATCAAAAATAGTATCAAATTTCAATACTTAGTATAATTTTGAAGTCTGTTGTGACATATTTAGGTAGAATTGCAGAAGTCATGCCTGAAAAGCATTTTTACTGACCTCTAAAGGATTCTTTATTAGTGGGGTGGCATGAATGATAACAATTTTAATAAAGCTTCAGCAGCATTTACTAACTCACATCTTTACCTTCTATACTAGTTTTTTTCCTAATATTCTATCATGTGTTCAACATAATATGCAAGCCCGTTACCTGTTGAAGGGTTATCTATTGGTCCTTCTATATTCTAGTGTACCTTGGGTGTGAAATCCAAGATTTCTTCTAGTGTGTTTTCCTGTAAGGTTGTTTTTGAGTGTTTTTTTTTTTTGTCTTCTTATAGAGCTAAGGCTGGGGGGGACTGTCATAAAGCAGGGCCTGTTAAAAGCCAATTGAGACATTCCATGTGTGATTTTGGGCTATACAAGACATGAAGCTTGAAAAGCTACAGCCTCTTATTCTAGACATCGAAAAAAAGGAGCTTTTTTTTGCATGTTTACACCTCCAGTTAAGCTTTTATGAAGACTATGCACTGCAAACAAAAACACCAATACTATTTACTTCTTCTTTGGGGAGATCAGTATGAAGAGTGCACTGAGCACAAGACATTATGCTAATCAGAATGGGGGCTGAACGTCATCTTGATTTTTACTCACTGCTGCAGAGGACCTTCTGACAGCACTAAACTTGAGAATACAACAAAATAAGTCACTGTACAGGTGGCTCTTTCCATTTTGTAGAAAAAAAAAGCCAGCAGTATGATGCCCCCGTTTCAAAGATATGCACAGTTCTAGTACAGAAAGAACAGGTATGTCAAAAATCATTTATTCAATTGTTTGCTTGCCACCTGGTGGTTAGGACTGCTACCGGATAGCCCCAGTCTTACATCAATCAATCAATCAATCAACATTTATTTATATAGCACATTTTCATACAAAAAAATGTAGCTCAAAGTGCTTTATAAAATGAATAGAAAAATAAAAGACACAATAAAAAATAAACATAAGTCAACATTAATTAACATAGAATAAGTAAGGTCCAATGGCCAGGGTGGACAGAAAAAACAAAAAAAAAAAACTCCAAAGCTGCAGAAAAAAAAATAAAATCTGTAGGGGTTCCAGACCAAGAGACCGCCCAGTCCCCTCTGGGCACATCATAACTACAGGGTCACGGGGGTCTGCTGGAGCCAATCCCAGCCAACACAGTGCACAAGGCAGGAAACAAACCCCGGGCAGGGCGCCAGCCCACAACAGCAAAAGGTACCAGCATTCCAGTATTTGATTTTTTGGTGAGGTCATTAATATGCGACCTTACACAAATCATTAGTCATTAGCAAAAGAGGTACAGATATCATTAGTTAGTTAATGTTAAATTTAGAGACGTTTGCGCACATAAAGGAAAACTCTGGTATGGTCCCACCAGATGTTTCATTCATAACAAACCACTTACTATAACACAGACAGAAAAATACTTACAGAGTACTCTGATCACAGAGGGTAAATTCACACTGTTACAATTATTTCATTTTCATCATTACTTGTCATAATTTCATGGCTGGTACCAGAACAGATACAGTATAATTAACATACAAAAAAGAAACATGGTTACCATTAAAGTAATGACCATTCCAGATTCATCAAGCCATTTTTAGGGCAGATATGACTGTACACATATTTGTTCATTCTAAATACAAGTCTATCCGTTCATGCCCCCATTACAGAACTTCAGTAACCATTTTTCTCTTCTCAAGTAATGTTTAAGAAAGACATAATTTAACCTAATATATAATCCTGACATAATGACCTATAGGAAGACTGGACAACTTCCAGAGAATCTTGATCTCAATCTTTATCTAGGTTTCTATTAATTATCTAATTCATCCACTGTGTAGAACTGCTTTATACTTCAGGAACTGGGGGGGAAAACTTGCCAATCAAAAGGTACCATCCATCCATCCATTATCCAACCCACTACATCCTAACTACAGGCTCACGGGGGTCTGCTGGAGCCAATCCCAGCCAACACAGGGCACAAGGCAGGAAACAAACCCCGGGCAAGGCGCCAGCCCACCGCAGACTACTTGGATTAACTATCAACAAAATAAGAAATTGCTGAGAAAATCTAAAGGATAATAATACGGCAGCACTGGGGCACAATGGTTAGTACTGCTGCCTAACACTTCAAGAAAGCTATGCTTCAATTTGTTCTCAATTATTGTATGTGGGGATTTTTCATGTTGTCAATATATCCTTGATCCTCTAGTAAAATTACTCCAGTTTTCCTTCAAAATCTGAAAATGTGATGTGTTAATTAACAACTATACAATAAATTATTCTGATGTGAATGAATGAGTGTGGATCGGAGAATAAGTGCATCCTAAAATATGCTTGCGTCAATATGCAGGGTAAGTCCATGCCTTGTTACCAATGCTCCAGATGACCCTACAGGTTCAATTAAGCAGCTTCAGGAAATGGACACAGCATAACATTATAGTTGCTACCACGCGTTTAAAAGAAGTGCCTCTAATTTCTTCAATTCATTTGCTAACTCATCTCTGTTAAATGCAGTTTTCTAATTGTGTATAACTGCAGGTGTCATTCTATCAACTATGATCATCAGTATTCTGTACGTAAAGTACTCCGCACTAAAGAGGCTAACCTCTTATTAAGCCTGCTGGAGTAAGTCATTATCTTTGATGTCATGTATACTCTACTTTCCCCATCTCTAGATACATTCTAAAAGAAAAAAATGAAACACAGAGGATGAGCAAAATATATATATTTCTATTATTCCCTTTGATTGTTTAACATTATTAGCATATTTATTGATTGATTCAAAATTTTACTTGCAGACTGTATTATCTGCATTCCCCACAGACACAATCTCACCCTTGATGCTTAGGGCATTCGTCCTTGCATATACATTTCAGAAAATCCAAAATCAAATGCTCAGAATTAACACACAGGACACAGAATTCCATCAAGTATCTCTTGATTAACTGTATTGAGCAAGCTTATATTTGACAAATAAGCCTTTAGGGCTAAAGTGACAGATATTTAAAGCCTTATCTTGCCACACAGTTCATTTTCAAAAGGCTACAACAGACCTGCACATATCATCCTTTATTAACCAACTTAAATTTCTGCCCTACTGTCATACTGCTGAACTGAACACAACATAAAGAAGCAGGCGTGCTGCAAATCTCTGGTATTAATAATACATGAACAGCCAGAGCCACAGGCAAGCTTTTTGCTATTCTGCTCAGTGTCTCAGGGGGCAGCGACAGAGAACTGCATTGGAATGTCATGATGCATTACAAGACGAAAGAGGCTGAGCCAAAGAATTTTAAACAGGAATTTGACTCCCGGTTGACTGTCTTATCACGTACTGTGTAGCAACAAGTAGTTGGACACCTTTGAGCTTTACCTCCTCACAAGTTTAAATGTACATGTTTTTCTAGTACAGCTTATGTATGAAAACTATGGAGATATTGAGCACCAGTTGATTGTGAATTCTGTTATGAGGTGAGAAAAGCCCCCAGTGTCTCACCACTGTGTAGTGGTTTTTAATCCCATGAAACCAAACTTCCTACACAAAACCTTAAATGTCTGAAGAAATTCTAAGAATTCCCTAGAAGTGAACACCATTTCATAGTCACTTACAGTATGTGACAATATGCTTCTACAGCAAACTGAACTCTGTGCAGGAACAAACAAGGAATAGGCCATAAAAGAAATGAAGCAAAAGACAGTTGAGAATGAGAAAAGTATAGCATGATGCCCCTCAGCTTCTGAGTTTATCACTCACTACTATAGACACTTTCATTGGGCCTGCTTATAAAGCTGTTTAATGTTTTGTTTTTACATGTTTCTGGATTACTTTGTCAACACTCTTGTTTTGATCACATCGTCATTTCTTATGTACTTTTTGGCATGGAACTCATTAGCCTCTGTTGGTTGAAATTCTATTACACAGTAAAGGTGTGTTACAAATTAGTAAAAATTCTATATTATGCGCGATAGATAAGATTTTCAGATTTTGGTTAAATATTATGTGAGTGCACACACACACACTCTATAAACTGACTCAAGTATATAGTACCCTCTGTAAGTACAGCTACTTGTTTTGCTGTTTGCATTTAAGATTTAAAGATAAATAAGACAAAAAGTTACAAAATATTACCAATTTCCATCTTAATACAAATCAGTATGCTTTATAATTTTAGACTCATATCACTTTTTTGCTCCATTCCCTCCTGGAATCATCTGGGTATATGCAGTGGAATTATTAGCTATGAATTACTTGTCCACAGATATAAGAGATTTGAACATACAGTGTTAGATTTAGACTTTACATGATATCTTTAGCGTTAGCTTTTGGAATTTGTAAGTTTAAACCAAAATGAAGTCAAGATAAATATCCAGGAAATAAATACAAGCAATGGAAGAAGAGATTGCACCAAACATTAGGAAAAGAGTGAATGTGTATGATGTAAAGTTGGTTGAAATTTCGAGGACTTAATACAGAAAAATATTCATTTTTGTTTATGGATTTAGTAGGACTTTAATTTGCATATAAAACATATCACAAATTCAACTACAAACATTTATCTAATGAACCTTTTCCTTCTGAAGCATGCAAAAAATAGAAGAAAAACCATACAGAATTATATTTCTGCACTTACTTAGAAATAACCCAACTAAAGGACAGTGATAAAAATATTTTACAGGTGTAGAAAGTTACCAATTATTCTGCACTTGAGACCATGAGATGGCTCAGATATTGTTCTAAAATGTGTTTACTTGAAAAACATTTTCACTGTTTATTAGGTGTCACAAAGCTATTTTCTGGGAGCAAAAAGGGTTATAGTGTGAGATAAACAATGTCACAAATAATAAGCGCTGTATAGGCAAAATAACATTGACTGGAGCATCCAATAGCAGAATGTCACTCTTATATAGTAATTGTAGAGTAGATGGAAAATAAATTAACCATTCTGTATGGCTTTAAAACATAATGGTTTGCCAAATGCACCCAACTGATACATGGAATACATTTCTAAGTTGTGTAGTGGAGAGTGGTAATTTAAACACTGTGAGAGACAACCGGCAGCTCAATCTAGCGGGGACATCCCCGAACTGGAAGAGCGGAGGAAAGCTGCCATTCCAGGACACTGCCTCCCCAAAGACGCTAGGTGGTAGCTCCCTTGGACGGTAAATGTACCCTGGATTCCAGCAGGGCATCTTGGGACATGGAGTCCATTTTCTCAGCCCTGTTGGGTGCCATGGGTGCCGCCAGGGGGAGCTAATAAAGCACCTGGGGACTCCTACTTTTCTTACAACCCGGGATGCTGGAGGAGGATGATGTGGCATTTGACCCGGAAGAAGAGGAGAAACACTTACGGGTCATAGAATATATAAAGGATTGTTGGAGACCCAGCAAGTTGAGCCGGAGTTGGGAGGTTGGGTGACGAAGCTGCTGGGAGTGGAGGATTGTTATTGGTTGAATTATTATTATTAATTGGTATTGGAGAATTGTGGTGAGTGTGGTGCTTTGTGCACTGCATTTAAGAAAAATAAATAAAAATTATTTTTGGTGCTTTTACACGTGAGTCCTGGACATCTGTCTATGGGGTTTCACGGGCAACAGCACCCCTAGCGTCCACAACACCTTCAAAGACCGAGTCAATGTTATTTCGGAGAAACTAGGTGAATAGGATTGGCAAGCTTGTTGAGCTGAATGGCATGTTCTTGCCATAAATATTTTAATGCTATAATAAAGGGTGCATTTCCTGTTCATCAGGTACATATATATTGCCTGACCTAAAGTACTAGAGTACTAAATCTTTAGGGATTTAAGCCCATGTGGGCTTGAAAACATTATTAAGTTCATGCAGATCTTCCACGCACATGTATTCTTACAATGGTTCTACACACCTTGTCCATTGAAATGTTCAGTTGAAAAATAAATAAACTTTGTGACATTTTCTACATGCAATGTCAACCAAGCTGCTGCTAAAAGACTGGTTGTACTGAGGAGCAGTTATTTACATCAAGCATGTATAACTTACAAATGACCACAAATGTACAGGTATATACACACACACACACAAAGATGGATCCAGCATCCTGGGTTAGAATTTTGCACCTGGTCATGATCTGTGTTACATATCCATGTTTTCACTATATCTCTGTGGATTTTTTCTTTATACTGACATTTTTCTCCAATATCCCAAAACATATATGTGTTAGGTTAAGTGAAAATTCTAAACTGGTAACCTGTGAAAGTGCATGTACAGTATGTGTGCTTAAATGTACCCTGAAATGGTCTGACATTTCAAATTAAGTCTGATGCTAAATTACACCAAATGGTACAAGTAAGGCTCTGGACCCTTGCAACCAAACACATGTACAGTACATATCTATGCATTATATCCAGGTTTGGGCCTTACAATGTGGCAGATGATGCCAGAACACACTCTGACTTCATACAACCTGGAAATATTATTAAATAGATTCAGTAAAGACACAGACTAAAACACTTCGAACATATGTGATATATGCATAAAAGAAATAATGTATTCATAGAAGTACTAATTTGCACAAATTCATCTATCCAATTCCTGAAAAACACATACTTCATGCATACCAGAATTCTTTAGACTTGTTACAATAAAACCTTTGACTATAAGAAGTCAGTATATACAGCTAATGGATGAATGCCAACTACAATACTTTTTTTTCTAGATTAATAAAAAATAATTATTTAATCTCTGTACACATTATATACAAATTTATATTCAGAAGGTTATTAGCTTTTGAAGGCCTAATTCAAATTTTAATGTGATATGCATGTACACATGTCAATCACATAATGAAATAACTACCGAAAATGCAAGGTTGGTATAAATTCTGCTAAATGGCTAATAGACTCAAACTTAGCTCAATATTCACTAAAATCAACAACTGTAACAAGTATGTCACGCTTACAACAAACATTAACAGTAGTACTGTAAACTAGTTTGGTTTACACAAAGTTTAACAGTCTTGGCACTTGCATATAATGAAATCATTGCAGACAATATATTTATTAAAAGTTTCTTGCTTTAACGGTATTGGTTTCAAAAAAAAAACAAGATTTTCCAGTAAGTTGGAGGACTTGCTTGCAAGGGTCAGATGCAGATTAATGTCATACCCAGGACGAAGCAATTGATTAAAGGAATACCGAAGAATTACCTACATATATTTTTTGTACATTTCTTAACCCATGTAGTTTGTATGGACAAATTAAATATTAAAGATTTAAACTGAACAGGACCCAACAATGACCACGTCTAGACACTGGCAAATAATGTTAAAAAGTCCATAGAAAAAAAGCAAAACAAATCCCCATTTAACTTGTGTTATACAATTCACGTGTTTGATATTCATTCATATTCTCAGAATGTGAAAAAATCATCCTAAAATACTATTAATATTAACCATAAACGATAAACAGTTGAACATTTAAAGACAGGATTTTGTGGGAGGCAGATCTTTACACATACTAGCAAAAACTGCAATAGCTTTAAATTTTGCCCACACACCAAACACTGAAATGTCCTTATAGGTAACACAGTCAGTACTATCAGTACTGATCTAAACTTATCCTCTGCCCATGAATCCTATGTAAATTCAACATACATTGGTAAGATGCAGAAACTATTCTGGAATCTTGTTTTGGAAGCCTTCATAGTTAGAACTACTACTATGGTTTTCACAAAGCAATTAGGGACATTTCATAAATATTAATTCCAAAAGTAACCATAATGGAAAAGCTGGGGAAATACTGCAGAGTTGTGTAATGATCTCGACAACATGTTTGTGAAAATGTTGGTTAAGATTGATGCTTGTAATTATCTCCTGAGCAACTGATGGTTTCAAGCATTATTGTACACAGGCATAAATCCTGGAAGAATTTCAGTGAAGTAATCTGCTGCAGTAACCCCAGCCACTAGAAAAGAACAAACATGCTAAAAAGTTAAGACACAAGTGTGAAATTCTACAGGAGCTTAACAATGTTGAGTTCAGATTTTAGAAGGTGCATGGAAAAAAAAGTGTTAGCTTAATTAATGTATCAAGTACCTCAAGGCGCGTCATTCTATAAGAGCACAGAAAAATAAGAGTACAGTAAAAAGAAGGGTGGAGTGAGGTTACACAAGCTAGATAAAATACAAATAGCCTATACAGTGCCTGAAAAAAACTTTACATATGTAACCGTTCCAAATATTTGTTAGAGAACTCCATCACTTTATGCTGTATTACATATTGTGAAGTTATATAAGTATGTAGTACATTGATCACTTATTCTGTCTTTGCTTAGATCAAAGTATTGCCTTGGTCCCTGCCACTGGATCCTAGTAGTAAAATGCAGGCTTTCAACATAATATTTGTAGCTTTACTTTGCCAGAAGCAATTAACTTTAACTTCAACTGTGTTTGCAGTCACAGCTGGCCGAGCTGAGGGACAGAATGAAAAGAAAACAGATGGCAAAATGTATTTAAGATATCCAATGCAATTGTGTACCAGAACTGACAGTCTTCAATATCTTTGGGGGGGGAAAAGGTCAGGTCTTACAGAAGTGTCCATTACTTGGACTTTGAGTACAACTTGTTTTCCCGACAATATCTGATATTTATTAATGAAAAATACAACTAAAGCCATGATAATTTTGGTATACTTTTTCTCATGTATATGCAACATTTATAATGATATGACAAAGCTTTTCAGTGTTTTTCTGTGTGCTTTGGATATTTGGATGGTTTTAACATCTGTTCAAGAAAATTTAGTTTCAACTATTAAACTGAACTGGCACAACACTACTTTAGTCCAACCCTCTTACAGAAGTTGGCTCTAGTCATTGTATATTGATGTAAAATCATTCCCGCAAAAAATACCTGCGTGCAGCCTCCAATGAGTTTGCAAAGGTTTATAGCACCACCAAAACGGGGTTCAAAGCTGTTAATTGATTCAATGACACATATATACAATACATGCAAACAATTCTGTTATGTTGTGCATCAATATATTTATAAATTTTAATTAAAAAAAAGAGTAATTTAACAATATGGTGTCTCAGATTAATTAAAACTCACAACCAGTTAACAAATAATTCAAGAGATATCTGTCAAATTAGTATACTGTTACATTAATAGGGCAATAATAGCATGACCTAGCAGCTAAGGAGTTAAACATAGCATGAGACGTAGCAATGCAGTCCACTTCCATATAGCACAGGGCTTCAACAGTAAGTGAAGGTGTACACAGTTTTAACATATAAAAGTTACTCTACTCCAACACAGTTTTGTTTCCATAACAAATGTACTTGCATTAAATATACAAGTAGTAAGGTCAAGGCACTGAAGGTTACTACGTAAAAAATCTTAAAATGACCTTTAATGAATGTGGTTTAAGTACAGTACTTTAAGTAGGGCTCAGCTAACTATTGAAAAAAGCCTGAATTCTTACAAAGTAGATTTTACTAGGAACACCTTAAGATCACATACATCAATTTGGGAAGCACATATTAAAATTATGAAAAGCATCAATTAAGCTAACCCATCCACCTAAATACTTAAACACATACTTGAGGATAGCGATTGTAAACCTAATTTAAGATGGAGACTAGAAAACAGATTTTCTAATCATGAGAATCCAGACCACGTTGCAGTATATAGCTGAAGCTGACGGGGTATGACCATTAATTATATTAAAACACATAGATGGATTAGAAATTGGTATAACCTAGACATTAACTCATTAAACAGCTTCCATGCTTCTGTAAACATTCCTTAGTATCACTTTCATTAGTCTATTTTATATTTTTCTGGCTCTGTGATACTGCATAATAAATTACATGGTGTCAGATTTTAAATGCTGGAATGCATTATCTTAACATGATCTTTTCAAATGTGTTAGTATAAATATAGTGATTTTGGATTCAGTTTGAATGAACATCTTATCTCTGTTGTACAATTAACTCCAGTTAATTGTTTTACACTATCTTGGACAGGATCAAAAGCCAAATACAGGGTGGTCCAGATCTAATTATGCAATTATGAAAAGGCGAACACACTGCACCTGCTGTTCGACTGACAACCTTCTCCCCGCCATTTTGGAATGCAGGGCAGGTGCTGCCATCTATCGGCAACAAAAAGAATTTTTTGTGAATTCTCTATGTAATAAATGTAATAAGTTATAGCATAATGAAAATTGCATAATTAGATCTGGACCACCCTATACATCTAGGTGCAGATTATAAAAATAAGAAGGAGCCCAACAAATAACCGTTCTGAGGATAAAATAATGACAGTGAAGGGGCATTGCATAGAAGCATACAAATGGCAGCATGGAGGCATAATGATTATAAATGGCCCCATATTGGTGTTCTGGTCTATGCAGTGATCTCTGGCTGCTATAATATTGACAGTAGTTCAGGAGTGCAGCGACCCCTGGAGCCATCTAAAGTAGATCTTGAGGCATTCTTGACCCCAGAAGTTGTTCAAGGGTGGAAACTGATTACAGTCCTAGGAGGCAATTTAAAGACCTTCCAGGTTCTAGGTGAACAAGAATTGAGTTGTGAGAGGACTAAGAGGTAAGGACTCTTATGGCAGGAGGAAGAGAAGCCAGTGGATTTTGAGAAAGAGGTGAGAAGAAGAATACGGTGTGGTTCTTGGAGTACGAAAATAAATTAGATTCCCCATGGGCAAGCCATATACCACTATTTGCATTGCTAACGTCCAGACTGGTACAAGATTCTGTTATTTTGTTATTATCTAGTATTTTGTTAACCATTCTGTTTCACTTATTTCTGCATATTTATTTTTATATGATTAATATGCTTGTTTCTTTAAACCTATGCTTCCTTGGTATATTTCAGGATTTGATATTATCTCTCGAGCACCACTACTGATCACACTGTCAGACCCAATTTTGGATCATATTTTGCAGATATGGTTTCTAGTTGAACTACTGTATATGTTCCGTATATGTAGATTACAAGTTAAAATCATAGGTTTTCTTTGAAGCAGCTTTTTACAATACATTGAGTGCAGATATCTACTGAAAATTACACAAATACACAAACTTTCATACTCTGTTCATAATTTCCTTCTCACTTAACATGCAAATACTTGGAATGTATGAGTAAACATCCTAAGTGAAAAGATAACCACAAAACGACAGGTAAAATTTTTAGACTCCAAAGAGATGGGCGACTGGGTTAAGAATTATACCTGGGTTCATTGAGCTATAAAGGTAGTACAGCAAAATATAATACAAATATAGAACAACCAACAAGATGCAGCTCTGCTGCTTGCATTCTCTACCGAATGATGAGTGGTTCTTACTAGGCAGAACTGTAGCGTTAATATTTAAATTGATCCTTACAGGAATGCTCTCCACAACAATTATTTATTTTAAATCAGTTATTCGGTTACTCATTCCATATTGTTTGTAGTGATGGGACAGAAAAAAAATCCATTTTGTGTTTTCATGGAGCAAACATAATTAAACTGTTAAAAAAAATTTCAATTTAATTGTGTCACATAATCCATGTCAGTTATCTTGTCATATGGTTGCAATCTCCAAAACAATGTACTGTACTTCTTGCTAAAATATTGTTAAAAACATAGGTCAAGAAAAAATATGGGGAATGCGCAAAAGTGAAGTGCATTCAAGCAAATTTGACTTTCTGAATTGAAGACATGCTTCTTAACCAATTAATTTTGGGGAAGACAGTACTTCAATTTACAAGCTCAAATTGTACCCACTGTGCCACCATGCTGTCCCTTAATAATAGCATTTGCCAATAACAGCGCTATATAAAATAATGAAGGCTGACTTATTCAATTCACATCTTTTACAGTCAGTACAATGAATGTCACTATTAATAAAACTGTACAACCTTAAAACTTTGAATATGGCAGAGCATTTTCTAAAAATATAACAAATTGCTAATTATCTAATGTGCAAAACAACAAGTGACCTCCCTTGATCTCAAACAATCTACTGTGCCTATGTAACCCTATAGTGGAATTCATTCTCCACATCTATTTTTAAACAGGTTTGTAAACGTCAGTTCTTTCAGATCAACCTTTTACCATTCAGATGATGTCTCTCCAGAAACCTTCCCCCCAACCCCTTACCCATTTAGCCCCTCCACTTCTACCCAAGTCATCTGGACACTCAGACGACCCAAAGAAGTCATGTGGAAAGCGAAATCTTGCACAGCATTGCACTGACAATTCAGACTGGTGCCTGGAATGTCGCCAGCAGATACTCTGCCTGGTCGTTATGTGATACTGTAGCAGACAGCACTCCTGCTGTGCAGGTAAGGCATATCGTCTCCTCCTTCAGACATCCACAGAAACTTAGCAAGACACCTGCTGCAGTCTGTAAAAACTGAAAAATGACCCTTTGTGATCCCCCTCTCTCACAATAACTGTAAATTATAAGAACATGAAGAACTTTTAAAGAGAACAAATCTATTCATTATTTTTATTACATGTATATATCTTTGAGAAGTCTTGTTAAGAAATGCTGTGAGTAGTCAAAGGTTATCTCATAAATACTCACGTGGTGTACTTTATGCACCAGTGTTAAAATGGATATTTATATGCACGCTGTGAGGTTGTAATATTGCAATAATTTTAAATTGTACATGTTTTTAATGTAATTTAATACCATACTACTGAATAGTACTATCTGAAAATAAACCAGATCCACTTCTTCAGTGCTCATTTGTCACCGGTCACACTTTCATCCACTGCAGGATTTGCACATGTATCACATTTCACTTCAGTTGTTGAATGTTCTTTGCACACAAAGTCATTGCAAGAAGAACATCTCATCGTTGTCATACATACGTATGTACCCAAGCGGTGTACCAAATGCACCAAATGGAACTTGCAACTGTGCATCCACTCAAACCAGGCTGGAGGCACACTGGAGGGAAACCATTTCTACACTGTACTTGTAGTGAATCAAGCTGAGGATAGATGGTAATTGCTGCCGGTAGGTTCAAGCAAAAATACACAAAAAACACTAGCGCAAGTAGTTAAGGGTCAATACCAATCAGGGGGGCAGAAAACAACAACAAAAAAGATAATCATATATGAGTCAGTGACCAAATCATATTACTCTGTATGTCATATCAGTTCTTTATACCTTTAACAGAAATCCCCTTGATCAATCTGGAGGTCTAATAATTGCAAACAACAAAATCAATATAGGAGCCTGAACCCATAAATCAGTTTCTAAAAACTAACAAGTCAGTTCATGTTTTTATTTAAACTAGCTACCCTTTAGTGTCACTTAAACCAGGCTATCTTGACTAATCTGCAAATAGAGTCATATCTGATGACACCATTGCCTACTTAAGACGAGAACATGTATGCACATGGCAATCCCCACAACCATATTATTTATAATACATTTTTGGGGCCTATAAAATTTTAACCAATTTAAACTTTCATAGATTCTTTTCAGTTTGGAGTATATAAAAATGAATTTTATTAATTTTAAAACAATTTCTCTCAAACTTGCTCCAAATCAAATGTTGTAATCAAATCACAATACAATTAAGGTAATTTAAACACAAATGATTGACGTCCTGCTTTGTCAGCTACAAATATTAAATTGTTATAAAAATGTAAGGATGTCTTACTGTATGTTCAAATAAAATATGCAAATAATCCTATTGGACATATTTATTGTGAGTGTCAGAGATTGAAACAGTGCTTCTTTTAGTTGAAAAAAGTTTTTGTGATTCCCCTCTCTCACAATAAATGCAAATTACAAGAACACTGGGAAAAACCAATGCTATATTGAAATCAAAACTAAAGTTGAAGCTAAAAAGATTTTTCCTAAATAACTTGATTACTAATTTTTAATTGCTCAAAATTCAGATGCCGCTTAATAAGGAAAGCCATTATGTGTAGTATACCTGTCAAAATGTCATGTGTAACAGTCCTGCAGCATCACATAAAATGCTGTCACCTATGAAAACCAGGAAAAAAAAACTAGCAGCGTTAATGCAAAAAATGCACAAAATTAAATCATCAGGAAATTCTATCATACCTATTTCTTAAAAATCCCACTTGGTTTAACAAAACAATGCAGGAAAATTCTACTGCTCTTTCAAGGCAAAAAAGGTTTTAATTATTTCAATTTTTATCCCATTATGGAATAAGTTAAACAATAAAAACACACGATTCTTGCCTGCTCTCATTTGCAATTGTTTTACCTTGTAATGTCACACATTTTAGTTGGTTGAAATGATGAAGAGATTTTTAGTTCTTTAAAAATGTTCCATACATTGTCCAAGTAAAGAAACAAAGGCTTTGTACTCATAGTTCAATATTTTAAGTCACAGTAATATTATTATTTGTTATTTCATTTATTTAGTATAACAAATAAAATATGTGAAGCATGGTGAAAGCTGAGACATTTACATGGAGCAGAGGTAAATGAGATGCTGCCTCCAATTAGGAGTAAATACTGCACCTCCAGTATAATTCAATCGTTATTCTGGATTTATATTCAATATATATTCTGTATTATCATAAAGGCATAATCAACAGCAAAGGCTGATTACTTAGTTTGAAAATGACACAGCAAAGGCCATTTTACAGAAATTCGGAAATAATAATCTTAAATTAACAAGTTTGATTTCACAAAGGTAACCTTAAAGCAATACATTTTCAAAACAAAACAAGCACTTTGGAAAATTAAAGCATCAGGTGTTTGTGACACTCAAATTAATATGAATGGTCCATTAAATACTACAAACTAATATCTTCTCCATGTACTGATGCAAACATAAATTTGACAACAGCAAATGTCACGTACTTAAAGTGATTTTCTGGCAAAACTGGTTTGAAAAGTGTACTGCTACGAAAGACTGTGTAAATAGAAATATCTTGAATTATCTTGTTATTCAGTAACTCATATGGCAATGATATAATGATTGTATTTTTATGTTTAGAAGTGTTTATTTTACAGTTACTAGATAGAAATGTCAGTGAATAAATTTTTATTTTTTTAATAAATTTTTAGATAAATTAGGAAGCTCAAAATTCTCATACTCATTTTAAACCTATGCTGAAATTGACCCTGTCAATAAAACCACCTTTTTTGTCAAATAAAAAATTCAAGCCTGGGTGTATATTGTTAGACCTACATGGTGGCATAGTGAGCAGTACTGCAGCCTCATAAATCTAGTGATCAGGGTTCAAATTCAATTTCTAGTTGTGGCACATGTGGAGTCTGTGCTCAGTCTGTGTTCAGATAGCTCCCAGTCCACAGCTGCTTCTTACTTTTAACACAATGCTGCCAGAATAGGCTGTAATCGCCAGAATCTCACTATTATAATTCTTGGGTTTGGTATGTGCTGATCTCAATTTTGTACTTACATGCATTTTATTGTTACCTTACTGATTTTTCATGTTACAATTTTGTTTCTGGTGTTCAATCACCAACATAATCATTTTTTCTCAACTAAAACTTCCCACTAGTGTTCTTGACCCAGTCCCATGAGGCACAGTTTTTTAAAGAAGTCTCTGATGTGCTTATTGATAGTGTACTTGACATAGTGTGGAAGAAAAATTAGACTTTGGCGTCACATCGTCATTTAGGATAGTGCTTTGCCATCTTAAAAGTACAAAAGGGTTAATACATGCTGGAAATCTGTTTAGGCATATCAGGAAACCATGTAATGGTCAAGTGAATAACAAAGACAAGAACGTACCAGGAACAGGCTGATATAATATACCAAATGTATGATTATGAAATCAGCAGATGTCCTGTAAAGAATAAAACTGGAAAGACTTATTTTGGCTGGTTGTGCTCTATTCTAAATATCTCATGTATTTTAACCAATCAGAGTATGATATGTAAGCATTAATCAGTACTGTTATGTAAATTCAGTTATCAATAAGTATGAGCTTCCAATTTCATTCTGTGATCATTCTGACCATGCTGTACCAGACTGCCATCGAAGAATGCTAAGGCATTTTGCCAGGGAGTAATTAAAAGATACAATGAACAGCTTTTCTCCTGCTTGATTATTAATTTGTCCTGTTAGAGGATAAGTTGCTTTCTTTAAGTAAGATGTTGATTTTTACCACAATAGGTAACTCATCAATACATACTGTAAAGGAGTCTTTCCAGATTGCCTAAAGACTACTACTACTACTCCTGCTCAAGAAAAATAAATCTCGACTTCTATGTGCTTGACAACTTTAGACAAAATCCTAACCTGCCTTTTTTAAATAAAACTCTAGAAAAAGCATTTAATCAGCAATTAATGACTATTTTAATGAACCTTCTATCCTTGATAAGTTTCAGTCAATTTTTAGAACAGATCATAGTACAAAAACTGTGCCGGTTAAAGTAGTAAACGAGTTACAAATTAATGAAAACAGAGGTCATATATCTGTTCTTGTTCCAGTAGTCCCGAGCACAGCATATTGTATGACACCACAGATCACAGAATTCTTAAAAATTCTCTTAGTTAATGGGTGGGCCTCACTGGCAGTGTCTTAAATTGGTTTCAATCTTATTTAACATGTAATAAATGATTTGCTAGTTGTGGTGATTACAGTTCAGGGATCCATGATACTGTATACAGCATACCACAAGGATCTGTTCTGGGCTTGCTGTTATTTTCAATCTACATGCTCCCATTAGGCCAGATTATATTGAAACAAAAGGTAAATTACCATAGTTATGCAGATGGCATATGGCTGTACCAATTATAGTACCTCATAACTCTGACGTTCAGGGCTTTCTGATACAATGTCTGTATTTATGAATGGATGAGTAGTAATTTCCTCAAGAAATGTAAGGAAAAATAACTAAAATCTTAGTTGTTGGTAAAAATGGATATAATGAGGGTATGAGAAATAAACTGCTTTAAAAGTCAAGGGGGATATAAAGAATTTAGGTGTAATCATGGACTAAGAACTACACTTTAAATTGTACATTAACCATTAACCAGGAACATTGGAAACATTAATTCACAATTTTGTTTTTAGTATGCTAGATTACTGTAATGCTGTTGAATTCAGCAGCAAGAATCTTAATCAGAAAAAAAAATCTGAGCACATCTCACTAGTTTTAGCATTGTTACATTGGTTACCTGTGTCCACTGGAAATGGAATTGACTGTAAAATAAAGTAGAAACCCGATTATCCAAGGTAATGTGTAGAATTAGTGAATTCCAAGATAATTCAAGAATATTCCATTTAAACAAACTCTTTAAAAACTGTTTTAAAAGCTGTCTGGTCTGTCAATGAACCATTCTGGTAGGTTTGTGGTATTTGCAATTGTAAGATTTTACATTTGCATCATTAACTGGTTAAAAAATATTACTGATAAATAATATTTAATAGATTATTCAGATTAATTATGGTTTCAAATCTTGTTACTAACACTGTGTGATTATGAACAAGTCACCTCACTTGCCTATGCTACAACTAGAAAAACAAAACAAATGTAAACAATTGTATCTCAAAATGCTGCAGTTTGCCTTGGATAAAAGCATCAGTAAAGTAACAGTAACTACAATCAGGGAACTTGCAAACTCCACACAAAGACAGATTAGGCTACAATCAAGCCCAAATCACAACCCAGAAAAAACACCGTCAACCGTTTGCTACTAAGCCATTCATCTTGCATCAAGTCTGCAAAAGTAATATAAATCTATTTTACAATAATCCAGTACTTGTAAAATGTATGGGAATAGTATTCATTACAAAACTTGCTCTGATCTCTAAAGGTTATCTGAGTACAGGCTCAGAGTGCTTTAACAGGCTCACAGAAAAAATACAATTATGTCTACACTATCCAGAATTCCTCTTACGAACTTATAACTCCAAAGCAGTAAACCTTTTATGAACCTGGGTCTTGCTTCCTGCAACCTGTGCACTAAAACAACTTCTTCTCATGGCTAAGCACCCATCTCTGACACATCTTCAGTCCCCTCAATTATAAAAATTACTTTGGTCTTTATTAAATTCATATTGAAGTCTCTCTTTTTAATAGTGACCTTTGTTCTGCAGTAAATTATCTAGATTTTCACAAATAGAACTGCATAATATTCATGCAACCACATCACAGAAGTCTTAAACATGTCTTCAGTGTTTCTGACCTTCATCACGACTATGAATGACAATCTGCTTAGAACAGATCCTTAGTAAATGGGAAGGTTGATAAGTCAAAAATTTATGAGTGCCGAGTACTACACTAAAGCTAAAAAAACATAGGATTGGGAAGAATATTCTGCAGCTCATATTAGCCACCCTCCAATCTGCCTTATCTTTATATATAATACGCTACCGTGGCTGTTCCGTTTGTCTGTCCAGGATTTTAAATCACCTGTAGCTTGCAAACCCTTTGACCAATTGACCTGAAATTTGGTACACATATACTACGTGACATCTACTATTCTCTTTTGGAGTGACGATTGATATCCCAAGGTTATTCCTCTTTTTATTGTAGAATCAACTCTCGACATGGGCCAGCAGGGCAGCCGTGCAGCTGATGTGTACGGGGGCCATTCTCTTTCACTACCACTACGTCACTTCGTCTACCGCTTCATATTCTAAATCATTCTTGAGGGAGATTGAAGACTTAAGTGCCAGCTTAAGTGAAAAATTAAAGAAAACGCACTAAATAATTGCAACACAAACACTAACTTAATCAATTTTAATGCGAAAAGATGCCGACAAAAGAACAGAAGAAGCGGGCTGCTAGAGTGGAGAAAAGAAGCAGGAAGTGCATCAACCTCTGAGCAAATGAATGCTAAACGTACAGAGAAAGAGTCTGAAAACTATGAATGCTCAAGTCAAGTGTATTCACTGCACGTCATTGTGAAGTGTGCCGTTACTGGTACTGTATTTAAAGTACAAAGTCTCAACAATGGTGGTGCCCAACCTGAAGGTGATAATAACATCAATCTTTCCACACAGACAACAAAGCCATGCATATACTGTACATAGTAAAAACAGACATCCAGGTTTCATGTGAGGGCTTCACTGAAACAAACAGTCAGTTTTGGGAATGTCATGAAACATTGCACACATAAAATGAGTAACTGCTCCAAAAACATATCTAAGCTATGACGTTCGTTCTCTGTTTCTTCTGATTCAATGCTCACTTGAATGTCTGCTTATGCATGAGGTTCAGGTGTATCCATTTAAGCAGATGACTGCACACAGAGCACTGCAAAGAAGCACAGCATATTGCACCAAGGTCAGTAGAGGCTTAGGCAAAAAGATAAATGTACCACTTCACTATCAATGTGCACATAATGTAAGACTGGCAATTAGGTGCTAAGAGTTGAATTAGTGAAGCTAAATGAAAATGAGTGTAAAACTCATTTTCACAATTTAAGCAGAGAACAAATTCAGAAAGGCAAAGTATGACATCAGCTAAGGTTTAAAAGCTTTACATCATTCATTGGCTTTTCAATCCCCAACACTTAAATAATAGTTTACACAGCAAGGGAAGGCTTTCTGTGTTGTACTTTTTTGTGGCAGACTGACTGACTCATTAAGAAAACTTACAGTAAAAGAATTCTAAAAGACAGTAGTTTCACAATAAGTACAATAATTACTGAAATCCTTCAGTTTTGATAAGAGGACAAAACACTGAATAAAAATCTTTAGCAAAGAAACACAATCTACATACAGCAAAAGAAATAACAGTACTATGTCTCCTTAGAAAGATTACAAGATACATTTTTTACTTTTAAACATTTCATATGTAATACATGATTTAACAATTTTAAATGTATTAACTCTTTCAGGGCAGATGTCGACTTTTGTCAAAAGAAGGGGTTGACGGTGGTACTGAACTGTAAACGGTGACCAAACCCATCGTTATGTTATAGTGGGACTCTCTTTGCTAGAAAGAAAGTTAGCTTCATTGGTTTCACCGAGTCCCCCTGCACTCGCGTGAGTAGCAAAGGGCAAACAACTGCAAAAATGCCATTGAAATCTGGTGAGAGATTGATGCGAATGCATAAGGCAAAATACTCCATGGACGATGTTTTGCGTATTATCACTGAATTGGACTCTGACTTGTCAGACTCCAATTTTTATGCAAGTAATCGAAAACGAACATGAGGTACCACATGAGCTGATCAGTCCCCAGCTGATCGTGGTGCTGAACCCTATCGTGTAGGTGATGGGGCAACATTCGCTTGGGAAACCTCCACTTACAATGACAAGAGGTACAAACCAGATTGTGATGCACTGTAACTGTGACTACCGCTGCTGCCCTTGACCCCGTGAAGACAGCCTGCCATGCATTCCTGCCAGCTATCGTGCCACCTGTGAGAGGATGGAGCCGCTGAAGACTGCAAACTGGTGGCCTCGGCACACAGCAACAGACGTTTTGTGCTGAATTCTGTGTAAAACCATTGCTTTGTGTGCTTTCAGAAAACTGAGTTTTTTGGAAAAAATATTCAGCCCTCAAAGAGTTAATTTGGAATTCATCCTAAACTTCTTGCTTATAAAGAAAAATTTTACAATAATGTATTTCTGCATCATTTACAGTTTATTGACTTGCTCAGGGTCATAACTAGGCAAAATGGTATGTGCTATGTAATTCAAAGCTGTGGCACCAAGTACCCATATTGCCTGTACAGCCATAGTTCTAAGTGGTTGCACAGCCTTGAAACTTCCCACATCAAGAATTGCAAACTATCCTGATTGATACTGAAGGAGCAGGCATGAAGGCCATTTACTACAAAAATTCTTTACTATTTATTGCTGCTTATACTCTTAATTTTTTTATATTCCAACTGTGAGGTCATAAGAAAACAATAACTATATCACATAAATTAGACATGACAAAATAAAATGTATCACAATGCACCACTAAATATTAAGCAACCTAAAGACCAAACACTTCAGCTACGAAAACACATTGACACATCCCCCTAGGATCTTGAGAAGGGTTCTTTACTCCCTTGGTTTTCCTGCAACTGAAATACGTGGATGTTAACCTGCATCTCTAACCTGCCTTGTTTTGAGTAAGTGGGAGATAAATTAGTCTGTACTTTCTGGTACATAAAGATGGAATACAGACGTTTAGACAGCATTATAAAGAAATTGCAGAATATTTGAGGAACTTGTGTGAAACTTAATAGGCCCTTTAGAATTATTTTTTAAACTATGAAAGATGCTAAATGAAAATGGATCTAGAATATAAAAGAATTCCATACAGTAATAAAAATATTAATCTGGCACAGTACGCAATAATTTACTGAAACTATAGTAGAGCTAAAGGTGAGGATTCTATAATCTGTCTGCTTACTGCATGTTAAAACAGAACATTTTAAAAGTGTCTAAGCCATAGTTCCAACTGTGACACTTCATGCGGGTGCAGCACATTACAAAGTGCAGAGCCTGTGAGTAAATATTTTAATAAGTATAGGATGTCAGAAAGCATTAAACTTACTTTGCATTTATTTTGATTGCTTCCTTTCTTTTTTATTTAACTTTCCAAAATGTTAGTGGCATATGCAACCAATAAAGAAATTTCTCCAGTTCCAAAATATTATGCACTATTTTCTACTACTGCATGTTTTCAAATTCCATAGTAATAACTGTTCTTAATTGTTCTACAGATGCTTGTAAGAAGATATGGTAAACACAAATGTCCCCATCCCTTAGCTGGCTTGTTTCCTTCTCTCAATGCAATCTGAAAAGTCATTTGAGGATAGATATTGCCAAAAAAAAACCAAAAGAAGGTCAGAAGTGAATATCTTCACCTGTTTACCCAACAAACCAACTACCTGCACCACAATCTACAAGACATTTATTTGATTCCACATGTTTACACATTTTCCACATTTAGGAGTAAGAGCACTAAGGCCTCTGAAAGCTTTGTATTAAATAGAGATATGTCAGAAATTTGGAAAATGATTTATTAGGAATCAAATGGCACTGAAAAATGCCAGAGAGTATATTTTGCAGGGAAGTGACTCACTTCCAAAATGAGAACCTCTTAAGAAAGCAGCGTAAACAGCAGCAGTGAACTGGGCGAAAGTATCTCTATCTCCTAGAGTTCGAGACCATGAAGTAGATTCACAGTCAATGACTGGGATGAAGCAAATGTGTTGGAGGAACTGGCATTAGACTCTTCCTTTTGGCTATTCCCATTATATAGGATTACTTTTAGTTCTGGTGCCAATTCCATTTCATTCCTTCATAGAACATTTGTAACCTGATGGTAGTGAATCCTTCTAAATCAGCAATGTCTCAGTCCACAAGGCAAAGACAGTGGTGGGTCACGAACGTGATAAGTGCTTCTTAAAAACAAATCTTCAGAAATCAACCTGGTACAGATTGGGCTTTCTACTCACATGTTCATTTACCACATATAATTATCTGTACTGACCTTATCAGCTGTCAAGCATCTTTCTTTTATATATTTTGTGCTCATGAGCAATTGTACTAACCTGAATAATAATCTATTTTAAAATTTTGTTCTCTATAATTTGTTAATTTTATATTTTGTTACTATTCATCCAAATGTATTTATAAAGTACCTTTTTAAACAGGGCACACTTTATTAAATTGTCTGCTAAAAAAATAATCCTAGCATCCAAACAATCTATAATTCATGTTAAAGAGGTGGCTCCAAATAGGCCTATGTGAGTGCATGCAACTTGGTCACCATGTGTTGCACAGCCCAAAAAAAATCCAAGAGCTGGTTCTTGCCTTGTGTCTGACGGTGCCTCTTTAACAATGTTACATTTACAGGTATAAGCAACTAAAATCTGGATTAAGCAGGTTTAATAATGATATGCAATGGTGATGAACTTCTCAGTGATCATTATAGTATAATTAATGTTAATGAGGAGCAAGGTAGCTTTCAAGGGTCACCCTCCCTTTCAGATACAGTGTATACAGTACAAAGCCACAAAAAAACTAAGTGTGATATTTGGCAGACCCTGTGTGGAAAGACAGAAGTCAGACAATCACCAGAGGCCTCATGTATAACGCTGTGTGTAGAATTCATACTAAAACATGGCATACAGACAAAAGTGAAAATGCGAGTATGCACGAAAAAAATTCAGATGCACAAAACTGTGCATAAGCCAACTTCCACACACTTCAGCTCCATAAATCCCGGTCAGCGTGAAAAGTAACGTACGTGCACAGGCCTACTGGATTAAAAACGTGAATGCGAAGTGGAGGCAAGGAAAAAACTTGCTCCTGAAAGTGGTGGAAAGTGATGGAGTGACAGTGTGGCAGGGACACTCAAAAGTTCAAGCTGAGAAAGTCCCACAGTGCCCGTAATAAAAGAAAGAAGTGGTCAGATGTCAAAGTTGAGGTGAAACAGTGAGATGTAGCCCACTGTCAGAGTGTTATAACGGAAGGATATTAGAACATTTGAACACTCTAGACAAGAACAGGCCATTCAGCCCAACAAAACTTGCCAGTCCTATCCACTTATTTCTTCCAAAAAAACATCAAGTCGAGTTTTAAAGGTCCCTAAGGTCTTACTGTCTACCACACTACGTGGTAGCTTATTCCAAGTGTCTATCATCCATTGTGTAAACAAAACATTCGTAATGTTTGTGCAACATTTACCCTTAACAAGTTTCCATTATGTTCCTGTGTTCTCGATGAACTCATTTTAAAATAACAGTCTCGATCCACTGGACTAATTCCCGTTATAACTTGAAACACTTCAATCATGTCACCTGTCGCAGATGGCTGGGGGGGGGGCGACCCAGCTGGGACGCCTCGAAGGACCGGAGGAGAGCTTGGATATCCCTCAGACCATGTGGGGGCGACCACCCTGGTGCCTTTGGTGGTCACCGCCAGGGGGCGCTCCAATGCCTTGGGGACCCTGGACCTCAGCACTTTCGCCACACCTGGAAGTGCCGGGGGGAAGAAGAGCAGGGACACCCAGAGTGCTTCCAGGGATGCAGCCGGCACTTCCGCCACACTGGGGCATGTTGGTGGAAGATTGCCAGGAAACACCTGGAGCACATCCGGGTGATTATAAAAGAGGCCGCCTCCCTTCATTCAGGGCTAGAGTCGGGTGGAAGTGGACAAGGTCTGGAGGAGAGAGAAGGAGACGGCCTGAAGAAGAGGCATAGTGTGGTGTTGGCCTGGACTTTGGAAGAGTCTGTGGGTTGCGTGGCACTTAATATTTGTAAATATAGTTGTAAATAAACGTGTGGTGGTGAATTTACCATGTCTTCCTGTCTGTGTCCGAGGCTCGTTCCACACACCTCTTAATCTTCGTTTGCTTAAACTGTATAGGTTCAGCTCTTTTAATCATTCCTCATAATTCAACTCCTGTAGCCCTGGAATCAGCCTAGTCGCTCTTCTCTGGACCTTTTCTAGCGCTGCTATGTCCTTTTTGTAGCCTGGAGACCAAAACTGCACCCAGTACTCCAGATGAGGCCTCAACAGTGCATTATAAAGGTTGAGCATAACCTCCTTAGACTTGTACTCCACACACTGTGTTATATAACCTAACATTCTGTTAGCCTCCTTAATGGCTTCTGAACACTGTCAGGAAGCTGATAGTGTCAAGTCCACTATGACTCCTAAATCCTTCTCATAAGGTGTACTCTCAATTTTACGACCGCCCATTGTGAATTCAAACCTAACATTTTTACTTCCTATGTGTAATACTTTACATTTACTGACAATAAATTTCACAAATCTGTCACAAATCTGCCCAAGCCTGTATGCTGTACAAGTCCTTCTGTAATGATATAACGGATTCCAAATTATCTGCTAATCCACCTATCTTTGTATCATCTGCAAACTTAACCAGCTTGTTACTTATATTACTATCTAAATCATTTATATATGTATTAAAAATAGCAGTGGCCCTAGCACTGATCCCTGTGGAACACCACTCTTAACATCGGCCAATTCTGATGAGGTTCCTTGCACCATCACCCTCTGCTTCCTGTGTCTGAGCCAATTCTGCACCCATCTAAAAACATCACCCTGAACTTCCACTTTTTAATTTGATGCCCAACCTCTCATGTGGCACCTTATCAAATTTATTAGGGCAAAGAGAAAAGAAAAAAAAATAGGGACACAGTGAAGAAGAAAAAGGTCAAAATGTAGACTTGAATCTCGAAATTTTCACTTTAATCATGTAGTTTATTTTGTCATTGAAGTAGAACGTTGTAAACTTCATCTTAAGGTTGACTTTTAATATATTAAAGTTTCTCAAATCCCATCATAACTAAAGTAGCATGTGTTCCCCAACCCATTCATTAATTACTACTTGCTTCTTAAAGGGTTTTCTCTTTCTTAGACAAGAGCGCGCAGGCACTGATCTCGACATGGAATACATTACATTCATGATATTTCAGCTCTCTGAACATTAGAATAGTAAGCTGTATACCTGATATTATTTTCATGATGAAATGCATTAAAGCATTTTTTAAAAATGTGAGGGCATGGTAGCAATAAGCTAATACCCGTCCAGGAATTGTTCCTGCCTCCTGCAAGATACTTGCTGGAACACACACGACCCTGAATGGAATAATTTATTGCAGCAGTACTGTCTCTGTCAAACTTACCAACCCCCAATTCCAGTCCTTCCGTTTTCTTTCTCCATGTAACCAATCGCCACCCAATGAGCTCTATAATAAATGTAAAGCGAGCTGTAAGTTTAGAATGCCGATTCTTCAAAACTTTAACAGAACATCTTGTTTATATATGTTTAATTATTCCATCCATCCAGGGTCATGCCAGTCCCAGTAAGCATCAAGCATGAGGAAGGAAAATTTCAAATAGACTGCGACATTGCTGAGTGGAATCCATGCAGATGCTAGTGGCTTTCTTTAGGCAGCATGTACTATAAATGTCCTCCAGGGCCGCAAGCTGTATCCCGATAATCCTCTGTGCTCTCGACACAACCTGCTGTAGAACTTTCCAATAGCTGCTGTGCAGCTATGATACCACACACACATACAATGGGCTGAAATATTCTGAGTGGTGCAGTGAGAGTAACAACGCTAAAGCAGTTGTGGTATTTGAAATAGTTTGTTCATTCTGTGCACCATTATAGTGTTACAGAATGATTAAATCAAAAAAAGTATACTTTGTAAAGCATATGCAGTTAATTTCGATAAATATAATAAATACCACGTCACTGATGTGAATCTGAAAAAAGGGAGACCACACAGAAACAGTAGCACTTCACACTGGGTGCCACCAGAACCGAGAAGAAATATGCGTACATAATGGGGGACCCTGCTTTGACAATGTGCACGACTAAACAGCAAGTTTAGTTTTTATAGATAACAATTTGAATATGGAAACGGGCATACACAACATTTTTGTGTGTATGCACCATTTATACATGAGGCCCCAGGTGCTTCAAAAAGTGCTCTACAATACAGAGAAATAAACCCTAGAGGGAAAGATAAAATAGAAAGCAAAAGTAAATAATAAACATCCTGAAATCAAATCAGAATCACATGAATCAGTCTATTTTGTTTACAACATCTTTCATAATAGATGTAGCCACATAAAATTGGGATGAGAACTCCTGGCATTTTGTTATTCTGAGCTTTGTTACTCAGGTTAGATAAATACAAGGATTGGACCATAATCTGTGTTGAAAACCCATTTTTCTCGGCCAATGTAGATCATAACTGAACAAACAGTACACCGCGTTAATATCATCGGAGGCCTCAACCAGTTGACAATGGGGAAGGGGCATCAACAAATATAACACTATTACGTATTCTACACTTTTAAGTACTGTATAGGTTTTCTATGAGTGAAATCTACAAAACCTGACAAAAACCTGGGTCATGTGCGCCTTCATAATACCTCTGTGCCTTTTTTACAAATGGGACACTGATTAACCCAGTATGGATCCACAATCTGTCTCTAATAGTGTGTTTTCCAGTCAAAGATCACTCCCACCAGATAACTAAAACTTTTATCTGCACTCCATATAGTTTATTTCATTTCACGCTGACTTGCTGGTATGATGTATTTGTATTTTTTTCATCTTTTGCACCATATATCTTTAACATTAAAATAGAACTTCATCCATGATGGGTTCTTCCTTAAAGTCCACTACTATCAAGCTTCCAGAATTGGACTGGATAGGTTTGAAAACTGAATTAAAAAAACTTAAGTGTTTAGTTAAATATTTTTTATAGGATCAGTATGTCTGGATCTGTCCCATTTATGTCAGACCACCAATTTGCATCATAATCTAACCCATCCTTCACCATGCAGGTCAAGTTATAAACCAACATAAAGGCAACCAATGGCTTTGCTTGAACAGACTGAATCCAACTGTGCTAAGTGGGTCATAAGAATTGATCAACATTGACTACACCAAAAAGTGAAGAGACTGCTAAGGTTATAGAATTCTGAAGAACAGAGTTTGTTGTTACTATAGTTTTGATTGAAAAATGGGTGAAAATCAGGTTAAACTTCAACTCTGACACAAACTGTAGCCCTAAGCAAGGTAATTTATCTCCCAGTGTTTCAACTTAAAAAAAAAAAATAATAATTATACCATATCTTCATTTCTTGCAAATAGCCCTGGGATTGTGTTCACTATAGCAATGTATATAACATACAAAGCTTCTGTGTTCAAATTATTAAATCCAATATCTGTACTGTACTGATTCGTCTGAAAGTTTACAAACTGGAAAAGTAACATCTTGCACTTGGGTGGGGGGGAATACTCTTTGCAGATCAGTTTAAATTACATTCTCCATGTCAGCCTAAATGATACCAACATAAGTACATGTTGTTTATCATATTTCAGGCTAAAATATAACAGCAGGTGTATATACTTACAGATAAAAGTATATAAACAAAAAAATAATAATAAAATGGAGTTATACATATCAGGTTAGTTTTATATTATCAACATGAAAATAAACATTTCTCAAAAGAAAAAGATTTTTACAAACTACTGTTCTTAAAGGTTAAATTTAATATTTTTCATGTCGAAGTTAATTGTTCATATACATGGTATATACTGAAGTTGACTTCTAAACTGAAGCATTTTTTTTATAAAAAAAAAATACTATGCCTATTCTCATATTTTACAAAGGGTTTCTAGAGACACAATTCCAAATGTTAAAACAAAAACTTTAAAACTTACTCAAAACATACATTTTTGAAACCAGGAGCGTTATTGAGTATTTATGAACATCTTAAGATTGTGAACATATTGCAAAACAGATCCATATCATTTTAAAGGAAAAAAACTAATTTTTCTGTAGTCGAGGATCAGACCACCAAGGTACCCGCCTTTGGCCACCACCCAACTCACACTGCACCCAACCTCCTTGGCCCCTCCCATAGGTGGTGAGCCCATGGGAAGGAGGACCCACGTTACCTCTTCGGGCTGCGCCCAGCCGAGCCCCATGGGTGCAGGCCCGGCCACCAGGCACTCACCATCGAGCCCAACCTCCAGGCCTGGCTGCCCTTTGTCACCAATTCTGTTCATAATTTTTATGGACAGAATTTCTAGGCGCAGCCAGGGTGTTAAAGGGGTCCGGTTTGGTGTACTCAGGATTGGGTCACTGCTTTTTGCAGATGATGTTGTCCTGTTTGCTTCATCAGGCCGTGATCTTCAGCCCTCTCTGGAACGGTTTGCAGCTGAGTGTGAAGCGGCTGGGATGAGAATCAGCACCTCCAAATCCGAGACCATGGTCCTCAGCCGGAAAAGGGTGGAGTGCCCTCTCAGGGTTGGGGGAGAAATCCTGCCTCAAGTGGAGGAGTTCAGGTATCTCGGGATCTTGTTCACGAGTGAGGGAAGAATGGACCGTGAGATCAACAAGCGGATCGGTGCAGCATCTGCAGTGATGCGGGCTCTGCATTGGTCTGTCGTGGTGAAAAAAGAGCTGAGCCGTAAGGCAAAGCTCTCAATTTACCAGTCGATCTACGTTCCTACCCTCACCTATGGTCATGAGCTATGGGTAGTGACCGAAAGAACGAGATCACAAATACAAGCGGCTGAAATGAGTTTCCTCCGCAGGTTGTCTGGGCTTTCCCTTAAAGATAGGGTGAGAAGCTCAGTCATCCGGGAGGGGCTCAGAGTAGAGCCGCTACTCCTCCGCATCGAGAGGAGTCAGATGAGGTGGCTCGGGTATCTGATCAGGATGCTTCCTGGATGCCTCCCTGGTGAGGTGTTCTGGGCACGTCCAACCGGGAGGAGGCCCCGGGGAAGACCCAGGACACGCTGGAGGGACTATGTCTCCCGGCTGGCCTGGGAACGCCTTGGGATTCTCCCAGAAGAGCTGAAAGAAGTGGCCGGGGAGAGGGAAGTCTGGGCCTCTCTGCTTAAGCTGCTGCCCCCACGACCCGACCCCGGATAAGCGGAAGAGGATGGATGGATGAAAAATAATTTTTGTGAAACTCGGCCATTTTAAAAAGAAACCAGCTGTGCAATTCACATCACTGCTTATCACCATCCTCAGCAATCCTTCAGCCCTAGGAACGCAGTTTCTTTTAGCATAAACATTTCACCAGGAAATATTGTTCTCATACAGTGATATTAACAATATTGAATGTTTTCTGTCTCTGTTCTGTAGACAACTAGATATTTATCACCGAACAAATGTTACACTTACAGTCACTGCATGTAATGAATAAGATCATAGACAAATCTTAAAACTGTCGCTGCTTCACTTTTTACAGTCATGGACCACAGTAAGTATCTGCAACAGGCTGGTGATTGTAAATACATAGATAATGCTGAAGATTGCCATATTAACATGTGACAGCCCTTGCTTTGATGTTCATTAATGCTATAATGTTTTGCAAAAATATTTTAAAGTTGATTTAAAATTGCTATAAATCACAACTGAGAACTATCTCACAATATCATGGACCACCCATGACCACTGTTGTGAGAAGACAAGCAAACAGGAAACCAATGCTTACGTCAAGAAAACAGTACCAAGAACCTGTGATAAAATATGCTACTTCCAGTTTACTTTTAATTTCATAAACATGCCTCAGAAAACAGAGAAGCCATGTTGATAAAGTTGATGTATTCTGTAAGGTTTTTGATTCACATTTGGACTGCTACTTAAGTTCCATATTAAATACAAACACAGGCTAAGCGTTTGTTTATAATTTATAAAAAAACGCTTCACTTTAGAACACACTTTCATGTGCTGAACTAATATATACCTTAAAAATGAAGAAACACTTTCAATGAAAAATAACAAGCCTTTAAGCAATAGCTGTGGCTTTTCAGTCATGTACACTTTAATTATGTTTCTGGCCAATGCCTAGTTCAGTACTGTTCTCCAAGGTCAGCAGGTCTAGCAGGCAGAATTCTGATGAATTTCAAAAGGGTTTTCTTGGAAATCAAGAAGACAACACATTAAGAAAGAAACAAGTATTGGGATTCCGCCTGGAAAAGAAAATGCAGATTTATAAAATCACTTTTCAAATGTTAGCCCAATTCTGATGAAGCACATTAGGTAATCAAAATATTCTTGCTTTAAGGCATGTTACTACTGCAATTTTATATCTGAAAAATTCCTTTAATTAAGATCACTTATAAGTTACAGATTAATCACAATTGTTTTTACAACTGGAACTAAACAGGTTTAAGTGATTTGCTCTGGGTCACAAGTCTTAAGTCTCAAAGATGCCTTTTGTGAACTCTTATGCTGGATCTGTCATGCAACAGTTCTAACCACTTTGCACCACTCCATATAACATATATAATTAACTGCTAGTGCAGAAATCATGAAACATGCCAGACACGCAACACTAAGATACTTAAAGGGGAACAGTCACATTTTTCTATCTTTTAGAATACCTTTGAGTCACACTTGACTTCAGTTTTATGTTTGAAATATAAAATAGGTTTAGGGTGAAAAATATCACATCCAGGGCACATAAAATGGGATGCCTAATCACTGAGTCAGCAATCAAAGATGTTATGAGGGTTAACAGTTAAAAGTAAACCACACACCCAATTCCATTTTTATGTAAAATCACCAGGAAAGAATGTACCTGTGATGCCAGTAGTTTAGTACTGAGCTGTCTATTTTTGTGTAGGTTGTCTTAAACATTTGCATATTTTAACAGTAAAAACTACTTATGTTTCATTTGGGATCTTATGGGAAGAAAATCTGTTTTAAACAATGCCACCATTTTCAAGTAAATTAATAAAACAAGACATTGTTATCAGCAAAGATGATTAATTAGTTAAAGAAGGTATGTGTTATTTAGTTAGAAAGTCTAATTAGAATATCTTCTTCTTCTTTCGGCTCCTTCAATTAGTGGTTGCCACAGCGGATCATCTTCTTCCATATCTTTCTGTCCTCTGCATCTTGTTCTGTTACACCCATCACCTGCATGTCCTCTCTCACCACATCCATAAACCTTCTCTTCGGCCTTCCTCTTTTTCTCTTGCCTGGCAGCTCTATCCTAAGCATCCTTCTCCCAATATACTCAGCATCTCTCCTCTGTATATGTCCAAACCAACGCAATCCAACTTGAGCTGACCCTCAATAATGTACCCATTTCTAATCCCGACCATCCTTGTCGCCCCCAATACATATCTTAACATCTTTAACTCTGCAACCTCCAGCTCTGTCTCCTGCTTTCTGGTCAGTGCCACCGTCTCAAACCCATATGACATAGCCGGTCTCACTACCATCCTGTAGACCTTTCCTTTCACTCTTGCTGATATCCGTCTTTCACAAATCACTCCTGACACTCTTCTAATTAGAATATAATAAGCTAAAATTGAGTCTGTATGAAAGATAGTGGGAGGGGGGAAACCAATTAGCCTATTATTAAGCTAAGAAAACAATCCACCCTGTCTGACTGGCATTCAGAAGACAAGGCATTTATAAACTGTAGTGCAACTACAAAAAAAATCCCCTTAAAGTAGCAAGATTCTGTAAATGCTGCCACTGTTAGACAGCAAACACCCAAATACTGTGCTCTACTTGAGATTCACTGAGGCATCTTGTTGTGGACACTTAATTCAGCTTAGATTTTTTTACTCCCTTTAATTGTATCAGTTTGTTGTTTTTTTTTTGGTTTCACATGTCATCTAGCAGGATAATGAACATAATGGGATGGTGTGTATACAGCAGTACTATAGACATCACCCAATCACATATCTGTAATATGTTTAGCATTCTCTCTGACACTATTATACTTAGGTTATCTAAGTTTGTTCCCAAAGTATCATTCCGTGTCTTGGCCTGAAAGAGTTTACTTTGATGTTGGGTAATACAACAATACATTATGCTAGGCATTCACAACTTCCAAAACAATACTGCAATTCAAGTTATTGCAAGACACTCAAGCATTCAATATCATATCTCCAGTTGCCAGTCACTGTTGAAAAATGCATAAGTGAAAGTTTACAGTTTTTTTATTATATTATGTTATGTTGTAACTACTTCCAAGCAGAAAATAATATATATACAGTAGTATCTCATAGTGAAAAAATTCTTGCAAGAACATGCAACTTTTAAGAATAACTACATTTTCCTTTTTTTTAGGAAAATGTTATATATGAAGTCATTTTAAAATGAAGATAGGTTCGCATTTACCAGGTATTCATAATCTTTCCTTTCTCTGTAATTGACAACAGATGGTTACAACAAAACAGAGGCAATGGAATGCCAGCACCTTCTGGACAAACAGAATATTTAGTTAACACTCAATAAGTAACACATATGAAGATACAACCCACTGCTCTCGTGGGTAGTGAAGTAATTAGTCTACAAATAAAGCAATTTTGTAAACTGCTAAAATGAATGTGTGTACTGATATGCATTTGATGGTATAGGTTAAACAAATAAAAATGAAGTGCAGTAATCAACAAAAATTTGAATAGAAATGACAGTACATGATGTTGGATCGAGAAAAACCCAGAGTTCTGTACAAATGCTTACTGCTTGTCTGTTTGGTGATTTTTAAATCACTGAAAAGATAAAAACAAGTATATATTAAATACAAACAGCATGCACTGGGGCAGTATGAAAATATTAGTAATTACAGGAAAGATCACTGTGGGACTTTAGACAAAACTAATGGCACAGAAGCTCCGGAAAGATCTGCCTATCAATATTAGAAGAGCCCCACTGTTGCTACATTTAAATCAGAAGACTCTTTATATTAACATGTCTTATATTTTTGTTGTAATATTAGCTCTCCTATATTGTTGTTTAATTAATTATGAATGTAGTGAGAAGTCAAGCAAAATGACACCTTTTATTGGCTAACTAAAATGATTACAATATGCAAGCTTTCGAGGCAATTCTTTTCCCCAATAACAACCAGCCATGCCTGAAGGAGGTATGGCAATATAAGAAGAAGCAAATGATGATTGAATTACCAAGGTAACATTTTCCCCGTGACCCTGTGTTAGGATATAGCGGGGTGGAGAATGACTGACTGACTGGCATTTTCCTAGTTTACTATAGTAGTATAACTACTTTTCTTCTCTTTTTGCAGGAAAGTTGAAAGAGATTATTCTACAGAATATTTTTTCATCATTGATGGGATGATATCACTTTAGGAGAAGAAGCTAGCAGAAGCAAAGCAGCCATGATTTCTAAAACAGATGCACGGACCACCATTTTTCAGTAAGGACATTACGGTGTTGAAGTAAAAAATAAAAAGATACTAGGGCTGCACAGTACATCGTTTCAGCATTGTCATAATGATGTACGCATGCACAATAGTCACTTCACAGGAGTTATGATGTCAAGTAAGGGAAATTCAATCAAACATGTCATGCTACAACTTTTTGGCTGCTTGATACAAAAGGAAAACATGCATGGTTCTCATTTTACATGACTTATCTACAAGAAAAGTCTGTCTGATATAACATAATGTACTCTGATTTAAGGGTTTGTTTGTTATCAGTGGGTGACATGAAGGATCTCTGCACAGCGAACCACCCATCACAATCATTCTTGATGCCACAACAGAGATGCACATTTGAGATTTTTGAGGCCTGTTCAAATCACTAATTTTTTTAATGGAAAATAGGGCAATGTGAATCAGAGTGAATGTAAAATTTATATAAAAGATTATTGACATCATGCAAACAGCACCTAATAAATCTTCTTCGAACCTTAGATAGATTGCCATGATAGTTGTATCTGAAAAGTATCTTAAAATACCAGGAGTACACACACAGATGCATCCTACCATTCATTCAGTTTTAAGGTTGCTTGTATTTAGCATTGTACACAGAAAAATTAAATGACACTTAACTATGTGTTTTCACTAAAAAAATGCTCAAAAACGTTCCCTGTTTCCCATAATGCACCACACTCTTAAAGACAAACACCTAAATTCCAAAGATCTATCTGCAAAGCCGCAGACAGGTTCTCTCATTAATACATTGACCTTGCTGTTCAGGTCTTTCTAAGCACAGCTATAAACAGAATCATAACTCACAACCTGTGGCAAACAAGTCAGCCACAGTGCATATTCACTCTTTTTCTTAAGTCACATTTTTTTCCCTCCTAAGTGCAAACTGTCTCGTATCTTCTGACAGATGGATTTAAAACCGAGTCTGGGCACCAACTGCATGGGTTTTCCCAAAATAGCAGGTTTCTTTGCACATCGTAAACATTACTTTAAATTTTTCATTTAATTAAGTTTACTGTAGATTAAGATGACAAAACTAACTCAAATTGGCCTGGTATTAGTGAGGGTGTGGCCATATGTATATATGTGTACATAAGAAATTTGACAAACAAGAGGAGACAATTCAGTCAATCAGGCTTGTTTGATGAGCGTAATACTGATTTCTCAGTTTATGCAACTGTGGCAATAAAGGAGTGTAAACCAAAATGTATTTTTCTCTAGTTATGTATTCTCTATTAATCAATTAAATTGTAAATGCAGATAACAGGATTACTTGGTCACTGACCTGGCCACGACCCTGCCTGACTGCTGTGTCTGTGTATAGCAGAGTGGCAGATTACGCTACAATAAATAACTGTGCCATTCCTGTTTCAAGCTGGTTTTGCTGAAGTACTGAGACAAAGCCTTGTATTTTGGGGTGCAAGACAGTGAGCCTGCTTTTGCCTTGCCCCAGCAACGGAGAAACAATCTTCCACAGACGCTGCAATCGCGTTTGAGGATGCACTTCAGCATGTCGTTCCCATTGGGTGGGGAGTGGGGGTGGAATCCTAAAAGTGTTCAGAAACCTCACAATATGAAGAAGAAGAAATGGATGATTTGGCTTCTGATTGATAACTGTGCTGCACACAACATGTTTCCACATTTAGATAATGTTCGCGTTGAATTCCTCCCACCCAATTGCATAGCAGTGCTTCAGCCATTGGATTTGGGCATCATTCGCACCCTAAAAGTGTATTATGGCAAGGAAATGCTGAGAAAAATTTTCGTCAGCATAACTTGTAGGCAGGAGGAGATTAAAATTAACACGAAAGAAGCTATTGAAATTTTTCTTTTTGAAAATAATACAGTATCCAAAGTAAATATAATACAAACTCTGTATTTACATAATCATCATAAAGAGAAAAGAGGCAGAGTGTTTATACAGATGTTATAGTAAAGCTTGGCTTTTAGCCATCAATCAGCTGGTTACTTCACCAGATCAGTAGATCAATTTCTGTGCTGTAACCAGATACAATAATTAAGTAAAAAAAAAAAAAAAAAAAGAGAGATAATAGTTCAACTTTACAGAAACATAATTAAAAAACATCATCTGAGTGCTATAGAAATGAAATCCTCCAGTTTCAGCAGGTTATTTTTATTTAAACAACACAACTAAATTTTTATACCACCCTTTTGTTACAGCTCCCTTTGTATTCTGCTTGTTATTTTCTTTTCCTGGAGACTGAGAATGAAGGAATGGTTGTGATTGTAAACTTTCAGACCTTTGACAAACCCCAAAGTTAAGTGAAGGCTTTTTTTTTTAACATGCAAGACATTACATTAAGTAAAACCTAGGAGCTGTATCTTTATCAGTGAATTTATGAATGGAATAACCTGATTGCAGGGAAGGCAGGGTTTCCAATTTTTGAGTTTAAGTTCAATATAGTAAAAAATTCATTATTAAAATAGGTAAATTGACTTTTCTGCAGTAAACTAATGCTTGCATAATATTTGCACCTTTGGGCACCCCCAAAAACACATTCCAATATGCTTTTTCTTATATATATATATATATATATATATATATATATATATATATATATATAAATAGCTGCCCTGATAATACTGCCTCTTATGCACTTGTATGACTTGCTGCCATTCAAAGAAGGGAAAAAACTCTCAATGATTATCTCAAAGTTGACAGCTGACATCACTGAAAAAAGACAGAGCTAACCACAATATTTTATAAAATAAGCAAGAACATGGTCCCAAACAAAACAGAAATATTGTGAACTGTATTCAGTACCTATTTATCTGGAAAGAATAGAAAATCAAAATAGACTTTAAGAATAGTTTGACCTATATGCGTGATTGAGCTAAATAAAGACATTTCAAGCTAGACTGACAATTCAGTACTGCTCATCTATTTCACCTTCACCATCTTTCTGTTTTGTGTCAAATGCTACACTTCTTAGCTCCTCAGTAAAGCCTTACTTATTTATGCATCCTAACACAGACACACACATGGGATAACATACGCATGCATACACACACACACACATATAAACTGCTCAAAATAATTAAAGGAACACTTTAAAAACACATCAGATCTCAATGGGGGAAAAAAAATCATTCTGGGTATCTATACTGATATGGACTGGGTAATGTGTTAGGAACGAAAGGATGCCACATTGTTTAAAGGAATTAAAAATTATCAACTTACAGAGGGCTGAATTCAAAGACACCCCGAAAATCAAAATGAAAAAAATGATGCGGCAGACAGGCGAGTTCATTTTGCCAAAATTTCATTGCAGCAACTCCAAATCATACTCAGTAGTTTGTCTGGCCTCCACGTGCTTGTATGCATGCCTTACAACGTTATTTATGGGGTGGGGGGGGGGCATGCGCCTTATGAGACGATGGATAGTGTCCTGGGGGATCTCCTCCCAGATCTGGACCAGGGCAACACTGAGCTCCTGGACAGTCTGAGGTGCAACCTGGTGGCATCGTATGGACCAAAACATAATGTCCCAGAGGTGTTCTATTGGACTGAGGTCATGCGAGTTTGGGGGCCAGTCAATGGCATCAATTCCTTCATCCTCTAGGAACTGCATTCGTACTCTCGCCACATGAGGCCTAGCGTCTGAGAATGGGTCCAAGGATTTCATCCTGATACCTAATGGCAGTCAAGGTGCCGTTGTCCAGCCTGTAGAGGTCTGTGAGTCCCTCCATGGATATGCCTCCCCAGATCATCACTGACCCACCACCAAATCGGTCATGCTGAACGATGTTACAGGCAGCATAAACATTCTCCACGGCTTCTCCAGACCCTTTCACGTCTGTCGTATGTGCTCAGGATGAACCTGCTCTCATCTGTGAAAAGCACAGGGCGCCAGTGGTGAACCTGCCAATTCTGGTATTCTATGGCAAATGCCAATAGAGCTCAACGGTGCCGGGCAGTGAGCACAGGGCCCATTAGAAGACGTTGGGCCCTCAGGCCACCCTCATGAAGTCAGTTTCTGATTGTTTGGTCACAGACATTCACACCAGTGGCCTGCTGGAGGTCATTCTGTAAGGCTCTGGCAGTGCTCATCCTATTCCTCTTTGTCCAAAGGAGCAGATACCAGTCCTGATGGCTTATAGACTTGGGATATATATACCTATATACATACACAGTGGCATAATTGCCAAGGCAGTTCACGATTACTGACCTAGCCAGGAGGCCAGGACAGTAATTGGACAAGAACAGCTATAGAATGTACCAAAACACACAACAGAGATGTTGGAGTCTCAGAAGGTCTCAGTCAAGGATCCTTACCCAGCCAGGAAGCCAGCATGCTAGAACTACAGGGGGAGATAATTTAAATGAACTTGCAGATAAAGTACAGGCCAAAAGGAGAAGCTTGTGTAACCTTGGTTCACAGCCTATTAGGTCATTATTATTGTCATCTTGTGAGGATGTTTTAACATGAAATGTTAGATTTTATATTCATGAACCTTAATTTATTATTTGTATTATGTTAATATATTTTACACCCATTTCAAATTACATTTAGGCTTCTGATGAATCAGGCACCTATGCAGTACAATTCACTAGAGAAGGGAAGAAAAAAAAAAAAAAAAACTTATCTAGAACTTTAAGGAGGTAAAGCATCTCAAAGCACCTACATCTTGAATTATATCTGGTTAACTCTAGAAGCACATAAATTATTTCAGTACATTAATAACAGAGCAGTAAGGAGACGTGAATTCACATCCTGGGTCCTTCCCATGTGACATTTGCATGTTCTCCCTGTGTCTATGTGGGTTTTCTCTGGGTACTCCAGTTTCCTCCCACAGTCCAAAGACATGCAAGTGACGTTGAATGACAATACTAAATTGGCCCTAGTGTGTAGTTGATGGGTGTGTATTCACCCTACAATGGACTGACATCCTGTCCAAGATTTCTTCCTGCCTTGTGCCCTGTGCTACCTGGGATTAGTTCCAGCACCACTACAGCTCTGTTCAGGTCAAAGCAGTTTCGAAAATGATTGTGACATTAATATTAAAGACAATGGAGGAAAACATTCTGCATTACTTTTATTCATCATTGTTGGAAAGGAGGGGTAAAAACAGAAAAGTCATTTCATTACAAAAACAAATTTCTTTCTGTAACTTATTCATAGTTCTATAGTTTCAAACTAACATAAGAGTTTAAATTAATGCATTTCTCCATTTTTATTTTTATAACATGTCATATACTAAAGAATTAAATTATACTGTGGATTTATTAGTTCTGAGTTCTGAGTACACATAGCCAAAAACACACCTTTATGAATAGGAGTAGTACATCTGCTTTAAAATAAATTTTAAATTTGAGTAAATGAATGCAAAACATGCTGAAATGAGGTTAGTAAGGACAAAAATGTTCACAGATGCCAAGCTAAAAATACAGCTTCACGTAGTATTTGAAAACTCTGCATACCCAAAATCCAGGTCTGTGAAAAGTGATTACTGCCAAAGATACTGCTAGTGAAACCCATCACCCAGAAATAACACAGCCTTGACCCTGAAGTAACTCAGACACAGTTGTTATAAAAAATAAAAATTCCTTCCTCAGAAAAGCAAAAGTGACCTAAGAGTAAAAAGAGAAGAAAGTATCAAAGTTCATCTTGCCAGCAAAATGGGCATGGGCACTGCTTTTTTTTTGTCTTGAACTTTTTCAGACAAGAGAAGCCAGTGCAGGTAGTGGGTAGGTACTGTATGAAAAAATACAGCACTATATGTTCCATTAGAGTATGCCACAATAATTTTAAAAAGGAAAGGAAGTCTTGAATCAGGAATGCTCCAATAACAATACGTTACACCAATGAGAATGTGGAACACAGCACCATTTCCATAGCATTTTGTTTTTCAATCTACATTTTAATAGTGCCTTTTTAACACATTTGTTTAATTTTAGGAAGTAATTTATTATGATTATACAATACTTACAATCCTATACATTACTTAAAATAGATCACATACAAACTCCCCTACACCCTTTCATGCAATAACAAGTTACCATCAAAACAGGCCCCACTAAAAAAATCAAAATGACAAAAGAAAGTCAAACATGAGTTCAGGCATTAAATCACAATAATAAGCAATAAGAGACTGGTCAAGGTCATCAACAATATGATGAAGTCACAAAACAGTCAGTTTTAGAATAATTCAGTATAAAGACTGTAGGTCTAAAATACTAGAGAGAAAAAGATGCAAGACTGACAGATATAGCAAGAAATTTACAGAAAGGAGAATTAACAGAAATGAACTGGGAGTTGCACAACACTGTTTTAGAAGAGAAGACTGCTGCCAGAAGACAACTAATGTCTAACAAGAAGAAAAGGAAAGCCTGAAGTTGCTGAAATGTATCGTGTAACATGACATTTCCCCTCAACAGATCCCAATTTACTTTTTGTTTGCTTTGTATAAAAGGTTATTGTGATAATGTTTACTGTGGACAAGCTCTAAATAAAATTAAACCTGACAGACTGGAAAGAAAAATGACTATTACTATATTTTTAAAGCACCTGTAAACCAATATCTTTGCATAAAAGTGTTACTATGATTATTTGAAAACACTGTAGGATACAAACGTGAAGAAGTAAGTACACCCCATGAAAGGTTTTTCTTTTTTAACAAATTTTGATTTGATCTTCATTTAAACAGTATCTATTGATAAAGATGATACTACAAACATCATACCACATTTACAGTACATTTTATAGTTCTTGTGTAACTTAAACAAACATGAATGGAAATTAAACATGTTGAAAAGCCCTCTCCTACATTTATCACTACCTCAAAGACATATAATTAGAATCAGGAGCACCGGATCAAGTGCAAGTCATTAGAACATCACTAGAAATGATCTGGGAGGAACCTGTATTATTTAGACCTCAGACATTTAGTTTGGTTTGCACATGGTTGCTGAAGTGTGTATTATGACCATGTCAATATTGAAAGAGTCATTTGTGGCCTTAAATCAGATGTTTATAGACATCTATGAGTCTGGAAAGGGATTTAAAAAGACCTCCAAAACAATTGAAAACCAACAGTACCATTGTCCAGAAAATACCGTAAATCCCCACGAAAAGCCGCCCCATTCTGTAAGCCGCAGAAAATGCTCATTTATATTTTAAAACTCTAATATAAGCCGTCCCATGTTATTAGCCGCGGCGTCTAATTTGGCATGCCCCTGTAGGCATTTGCAAATATATAGTGACATTATAGTTGAGCGTGAACAATTAAATTGATAACATTTTGCACTTACTGATATCATGCCGCAACGCAAGTCCTATGCTGCAGAATTTAAGCTCCAGGTCGCTGCTTTTGTGAAAGCAAACTGCAATCGTGCAGCTGGACGCCACTTTGAAATAGATGAAAAACAAGTGAGAAACTGGCGGAAAGATGAGGAAGCTTTGTGCGCGCTTCCACCACGAAGGCGTGCAAGGCGTACAAGGGAAGCAAAATGGACAAATTTGGAGAAGCGACTTAAAGATTGGATTCTTGCACAGCGTGAGAACAATCGGATGGTTTCGACAATAGCCATCAAACTGAAGGCACAAGGAATGGTGACTGAAATGGCAATTGAAGACTTCAAAAGGGGGTCATAATTGGGTTTCTTGCTTCATGAAATGAAATGGTCTATCTATCCGAGTCAGAACGACTGTGGGACAGAGACTGCAGGACGAATGGGAGAAGAAACTTGACAGTTTTAGAGAGTTTGTCCATCAACATGGACGAGGTCCCGATGCAGATGGATATTCCATCAACACGCACTGTCGATAAGGTTGGTAAAACGTCCATATCAGTAACTACCACAGGTCACGAGTGGACAAGTTTTACAGTTGTTCTAGCTTGCACGACAAGTGGCAAAAAGCTGAAGCCATTCGTGATTTTTAAGAGGGTGACAATGCCAAAGGAAAAACTACCCAAGGGTACCGAGGTCTCAGTGAACAAGGGCAGGATGAATGAAGACGTTATGGTGGAATGGGTGGACAAATGCTACAGAAGGTGGTCTGGAGCTGGATTTTTTAACACGAAGAAGTCCTTGCTAATTTTCGACTCTATGCTCATCTGATGGATAGTGTTCAGAAGGCAGTGAATAAGGTTGATGGTCACGTCGCTGTAATGCCTAGTGGACTTTCATGCAAACTGCAGTCACTTGATATTGCTGTCAATCATGCATTTAAGTGGATGACGGATGGTGAGCATACATTCACTCCGTCTGGCCAGCAGCGACGTACAACGTACAGTCAAGCGTGTGAATGGGTTATTTCGGCGTGGAACAACATGAAACCAGAAAGCATACAGAATGGTTTTCGCAAAGCCGGAATCCTTCCTCCACCTACAAGCCTACTAGCAGCGCAAGCAACATTTGCAATATCTGAGAGCGATACCAGTGACAAAAGCGTGTCCGACATCAGCGACAGCAAAGCAGCACAGGTCGCAATCGAGTTGCTTGGCGGCGGCGGCGACGACGACAATGATTACAGAACTAATTTTGAAGGATTTGAAGACAGCTAAGCCTAATTTCAGTGTTGCTAATTTTATTCTGAAGAATTTACATGTAGACAGATGATTGACATTACTGTACTACAATACCCCCACCCTCCAGTCGTTCAAATGAAAATTAAAAACTTGTCTTTTCCCAGCCAACAATAATCTTTTGTTCCTTTTATTTCTGTTAAATTTTGCTTTTTTCCTAGCTTGTATTATATACTAGGATGTAATGTAGCAAAGCCCGGAAAAAGTTCAATTTTTACATTGCAGCAACGAACCTGAAAGAGACGAATGTGAAGAAGAGGCTAGATGCAGCAGCGCCAAGTGAACCAATGATGGCGTCATTATTAATTGACAGAATTTTTTTTGTCTACTGGACAATTCATAATTCATATTCTTTTCAAACTGTGGACTTAGTTATTTTAACTGTATCTATGAACATTGTCACTATCTGATTTTTTGAAGTAAACAGTACTTTTAATTTCAACGAATCATTTGAGTATGTCATCTTTTTGTGCACTGAATTATACTTTTATCGAATGTTTTTAGATAGGCCGCCCCATTTAAGCAAGCCGCACCCAATACTCATTTTGTAAAATTAATGTATAAGCTACAGCCTTTCGTTGGGGAAATACAGTAATCAACACAGGGACAAGATTTCAAACAAATGTCAACTTGTCCCAACAAGGCCACCCCAAAAGTACAGCCCAAAAGTAGAATGCAAAATGCTGAAAGAAGTCTCTAAGAACCCCAGCATTTCATCATGTAGCCTGCAGGTAGCTCTTGCCACTGTTGATGTCAAAATGCTCAAGTCTTCCATTAGAAAGAAGTTGTAAAAATGTGATCTACATGGGAAATGTACCAGAAGGAAACCTTTGCAATCTAGAACACAGGAAAAGATTAAAAAGTTTGGCCATGAACATCTAGGACTTCTGGAACAATGCACTCTGAACAGACAAGGCAAAGATAGGGTTATTTGGCCACCATAACCGAAGACAATTTGACAAATACCAAAGGAAGCCTTTGACCAGAAGAACCTGGCACCATCATGAAATCCACTTTAATTCTTCATTTTAAAAGTAGGTGCTTGAGGATAATGTGAGATCATCTGTCATAATTTTGAAGCTCAACTGAAAGTGTACCCTGCAAAATGACAATGATCCTAAACATATCAATAAATCCTTTTTAAAAAGAGATCAAATCAATATGCTCATATAACTTGACAAAGAATAAACATTTCATTTGGTGTACTTATTCACATGACTATACATTAGTTTTGCCTCCACACTCTTAAGCATTTCTGCAAATGTTAGTAGGGTGTAAGAGTTTCAGAATATACAGCATCAGAGTATACTGTATACAAAATTTACAAAGCGCGCTGGGCAATATTCCTAAAGGAGCAAACTCGCTTTTTAAAAATGGTTTACATACAAATCTATAAACAAATCACTTTTGAGACACTAATACATCAACAGGAATATCACGTGTCCTGTTTCTTGTTACACAAATGTTTTGAGTCTTATGTTCAAATTTGTTCATAAGTTTTCTAATTTTTAGAATACCAGTAAAATGGTTTTCTCAAACTTTTACAGAAAAAAGCTCATCTTATATGCCAGATCAACCAATACATTGCCCACTACTACTAAAAAAAAGTCAAACTAACCACTTATAATACAATAAATAATTCAGATAAGTCAGGTGATAACATGAGCATTTAGAAAATGATTTGAGATTAAATTCACTATTTACATGAAATTCTGATTTACTGAATGCATTGCTGAAAATCAAAAGCTCTAAATGCAGAATATATTGACCAAAGAATTGAGAAGTGTAAACTTTAAAAAATAAGTACAAAATTCTTTTGAAACATAAAATGGACAGAGCAGTCTTCATTCATTCAGAAACTTTATACAGTGTAACAGTACTAGAAAATTGCTGTACATACCAGTAAAGGAATAAGAACCACAAGGTAAAAACCAAAGGCAGAAAAGGGGTCAGTATGTCAAGGCCTCTAGTAGTTTAAAAATAAACCAAGCTAAAGGAGGTTCACGTTCTGAAGTCTTCACTCTCCAAGTACTATGTTTGCTTTTGGCCTACAATACCTTTGTTCCATTTCAAATGCAGGAAAAGCTTTCCATTTTCCAATTGCTGTCACAAATGATATATAAAGATAAAATAATGAATAAGGCTTTAGACTTGACACCCAAGTAAAATGTATTGATTTCACAACTGTCAAATGACACCAGCCATCATCAGTAACTGGCACTAAAAGATCAATTGTTCATACCAAGAGTAATGCAGATATTATAATACCGCAGTAGAGACTATAGCTAAAATGCGTTATGGGCCATTAAGAGATTACAGCAATGCCCACAAATGTGATAAGCTTTTTCAAAATGTATTTGATACTTCTAAAGTAGTGCAGCTGCTGCAACTCTGGTTTATTCTGCAATTATGAGGCTAGATTCAGGAGTGACAGGATAACCTGTCAGTTAAGACCCATCAGTTTTCTGTAACTTTATGAGACCAAGAACCTTGAACTTCTTCTGCCTGGGAGAGGTAGGAAACAAAGTTCTGCAATAGGCAGATATATATTTAATTGATTCTGGTGGATAACACAGGCAAATTAAGGAGATCCAGGAAGGTTAATGCCTACAAACAAGAAAATCAAAAAGCAAGATTTTCCTTCATAAAAGGTGCCAAAGATATTTTAACAAGATTCTGTCATACCTTTCAGTTGTAATCAAAAAAAATAACATTTCGAGATATGGATGTCAGTAAACTGGAATCAGATATTTGCTTTCTAAAAAAATAATAGTGGTGTAGCCCTGGTGACCTTTATTTTTAATGGAAAATATTCATCAGTTTTTTTAGAATGGATATATTATGGTCTTTTTAGGGATATCAAGAATCAATGAAACACCCCTACCAACAACAAATCATTAGGAACCCTCTTTAAAAGTCTTAGTATATTTATTAGGATAATTGATGTTTAACATAATTGAATAAGATCTTGACTTAAAAAGTGTGAGGGAAAGATGCTGTAGTGTGTAATTGATTTCCCTTCAAGTAAAAAGATGTATTATGTTAACTGCCAAGTTCAAATAAAGACAAAAAGCATAAACTCTGAAGTATACTTCAGGTTTGTCCTGCATAGACTAGCTGGTTATTTCTTTCCTTGAGCCCAGTACTGCCAAGACAAATTCTAGCTTATAAATACCTAGTAATAGAAAAAGCTGTTTCAGAAAATAGGAAGAATGAAGTACATTTATTTCAAAAACAAAATACCCAAGATAAAAATGTTCATTAATTTTTTTCCTTTTTTTCCTTTACTGTAAGCCATGACCTTGCCAGCCAGATAGGTAGCAAAGCAGAACTTTGACTAATTCATTGTTCAAGAGCTCTATCTTTAATTAAAAGGTTCAAACTCATTTGACCATGCTTCATGTTTGTGTACTACTATCATACTACTATCATATTGCAGAAGTATCTCTGTTCATACCACAATCAACAGAAAGAAGAAGATAGACGGGGAAGGTTTTTTTGATTTTTAAACAACTCCAACTGCATAAGGGTCCAACCCACTATGGACACTTTTTGAACTGTATGCCTATTAAAAGGATAAGTTCTGCATTTTTAAGGCCAAAGTTATTTCTTCATAAACATGGTATATGCATATGCCATGTAAAATTGTGTTCTAAAGTTAAAAAAAAACATAGCCAGTCCTGTAGCCAGTCCTGTAGTTTTAACATCTCCCAGGAATCTGCTAAGCACCTGTGTATGAGTAAATGGCTAAAACACCTGCAATCTTAAACATAACCCGATGTTCTCCACATGTGGATCTTCAGACATATATAAAATATAGATTTATGTTTCTGCTAATAGTAAGACTTCTTTCAGAAAAGTCTATTCAATTTCCCTTTAAACACTGACTAAAATAAAACTTTGAAATGTTTAAGTCGTCATAATTCAATAAGAACAAAGCCAAACTCTTTCCATATTACTTATTTTTATTGGGTTTTCTCTACACCTCCACCTATAACAGCCATTTTTCCAATCCCTTCATTAGATGATTATAATCCCCTAAGTCTGAACCTTATTTGCCAACGTTATGTGAGAAACTCGTTTGGTGCTACCATTACAACAAAAGTCTTTTTTCCACTGCACATTAAAACTGCCATTCTTTCATTTGTAGCATCATACAAACCCTTAAGAAAACATTTTATCGAGACAAGCAGAGCTCTGTAATTCCTTTTACGTACACTCATTTAAACAGTTAAAAAAATGCATCAAAAATCCATCATATATATAAACACATCAGAAAAGTTTAGCCAGTGACCCAGGAAATGTGCTTTACAGAAGCATTAAAAAATTGTTGCCAAATTCTAGAAAATTCTTGATCCATTCTTTAGAGAGAAAATTCTGTTTTTTTTTCTAGTTTAAGCTAATGTAAGACATCACTTTCTCACTGCGTCAGAAAAGTTTGGTTTGGGTTTTTCCAGATAAGTAACAGGACTCTTTACACAAGTTATGTATAGGGTGGTCCAGATCTAATTATGCAACTTTTAATGCAATGCAGGAAAACAATGCAAGACAAAAGAATTGTTCGAAATATCTTGTAATAAACGAAAATGGACTTACATTGAATTAATTCACTGATTTTCCATGCAATGTCCCACTTGTCCTCCATTCAGTTGTGAATTCTCTATGTAATGAATTTAATAAGTTATAGCGTAATGAAAATTGCATAATTAGACCTGATACACCCTGTAGTACAAGATACCACAAAATATTTTTAATAGGAAAACATTATCCCATCTGGTGTTAGTCCAAATTCTGCTGTTAAAAGACTAGAACAGATTATTTCCAAATCTATGTGTGAGATACACACAGATTTTAAACCAAAATGGTCCCAAGTGTACATTTTGCCCATAGCATATAACCTAGTGAGACTGACACCTGCTTTTACAGTACAGATATTATCCAGGATACATATTAGACATTTGTAAATAGGATATATGTGCACAATGTACAATTTGAAGTTGAATTATAGAATATTTTGCAAAAATCGAATAAACCCAAATTTTCTGAATGGCTGAGTTCCACTCCTAATCTAAAACTGTATTCGAAAAATCCCATCCTCCGAGATCAACTAGGGTAAATTGTTGGTAGAATGTGCAGATACTACTCATATTTTATCCAAACTAAGCAGCTTCCCTTCAGGAATAAAAAATGATGGGAAGTGATAAAAATTTGTTGCTGGAAAATTAAACATGGCAATATTGTCTATATAGAAATTACTTTATTCATAGCAACACATATAAGCTAAATACAGAGCAGAATATGTAAGTCCAAAATATACAGAATATACATGGAGATCTATTAGAAGCACACACCTACAGTGGTACCATATTTTAGATGACTGATGGTAAATTGATAATAATTACAGTTGAATATAGCACACAGCAAAATATACAGAGAGAACCTTGAACAGTATTTCATTGACTTCTGTCAGCATTCAAAATCTCAATGTTTTCATCTCAGCAACAAAGCAGAATTCTCAATAGATCCATGCCACCACTTACTTTAAATTAATTACGTTTAATGAGTAGCTGTTTGCCATTCCAGATAGGCTCAATTGTAACTTCAGCCTTCTGAAAAATGATTTGTAATTTCATATATTCTGAAAAACTACCAGCTCTTTGGGAGAATATTAATTTTGATAATATTAATTCTCCTAGTTGGAGTGTGATGGAGGATTGATCATCTATTAACTTCTTGTTTTTCAATCATACTGCCAAAACTAAGTTTCTTCTTTAAGTTTCCATGTAACAGTTTCTCCTAAGTATTCAAAGTCTTCTGAAGCGACCAGCAAAAATCGATCAGGCTTAGTTTGGTATTCGAAAGAATTCTTATCATTACATGACAACAAAATTAATTGATATCCAAGGGCTGCCAAGGAAATTTCGCAACAAAATAGTTTTATTGCTAGTAACTTAGTAGACTGGTTTGAACATATTCAAAGGATAGCTAGATTTTCAGTATTTGCTACACTCCTTATTTTGTCTTCATAGTTTTCTTCATCAGCCTTGTGCCAGGAAGAAACAAGTGTGAGGTATATCTGCAAGTTCTGCTTAGCTTTTCTCAGACCCTAGAAGTTGTGAAGAGCAGCAACTAACAGTAATTTTATCATCAGTCTGAATATACATTTTTAAATCAACTGAATATTTATTATTGAATTTCTTATGGTAGAGAGGAATATGAAGCAACCTGTTCTTTAAAATGTACATCACAGAACAGTACCATATTGAGGGAGAACTAAGCAAGTGCTAGACTGTGGCTTGATTTGTTGCACTGGAATTGTACACAGGTGATTTCAAATTAACAAAGAAAATGTTATAAAAATTTCCTGTTAATTTTGAATAAAGAACAGAAGGTGTTACAAAATGTTCTGGGCAACCCTCATATTATCTCATAAGTTAATTTCATAACTCTACTCCAGGCACTACATAGAAGGAAGTCAGATTATACTGTAATTAACCAATAGAAAAAAAAACACAAGAAAATAAGGAGATTACTCCCCAGCAAACAGTTTTGCAAGCCTCCGTACATGTACAAAAGGCTAGTGCCTATTCCTGAAGCATCAGACACACTAAAGGCCTAGCTGTGGACAGGATTGTAGTATACTGTACTGTTAATCAAAATCAATTTAGAAAAAAATGGCAGGTACAATTTCTTAAATATTTTTACATTCTGAACACTGGCAGATAATGTTACTCACTCAAGGTCAGATAACAAATCTTATGATTTCTTTATTACAGTTTTCCATATGTAAAGGTCTTTATTTTTATGGGCCACTACTCTACAACAAATACACCAAGCTACTTAATAATATACACACAAAGACTTCCATTGGTAAAAGCATACCACATTGGCCAGTTTCATTTCTGTGGTTCCTCTTTTCTCAAGGTGCTCCTATTCCTCTTGTTATTCTTCAACAATTCAAACTTCCAGGTGAAATTTCCAAAAACACAAGACTGTCCTGCTAGATTCTCCACAGCACAATAAATAAAAAACTTAAATGTTTCCATATGCTTAATACTGTACTTGCTCAACTTTAAAGTGATAGGACAGTGATAAAATATTGTTAACCATTAAACACATCTGAGGTTTTTCCCCACCAACTAGAAAAGATTTTTGTTATATTAAAACCCTATTATCAAACTATATTTAGACATTATGAAGCATATATTTGTCTGTAACATAAAACATAAATGTTTCTGTTTGATTTTTTACAATACATTTTTCTATAATTCATTATATAGTAACCATTACAAAACATTTTACCAAAGACCATCTGAAATAATTTTAACAGTGAAAGTAGAGGATTGTGAACAATCAGCTTTAGGTTCATAATAAAAGCCAGTGCCAGAAATAAATTAACTATACAATGTAAACAGTAGTTCTACTTAATTATGAATTATATAAAATAGTTTAAAATGTAGATAATTTTCTTGGACAGTCACAAAAACTAAATAAAACCAATAAAAATTACAGTATAATGATTTGTTTAAAATGAAACAATTCACATTACAATTAGGGCATGAAAAAGATACCTCAAAATCATTTTAAAATTAACTGCTTAAATATTTAGCAGTAAATGGAGTTCAATTACTATAAACCACATGCGCTACTTAAATAAACTGTAGTTTATTTTTATTCCCAGGAAGCTCCGATATAAAGAGGAAATCATCCTTTATAGATGCAGAAATATCTGGGCTGGCTTTGGACCTGATGACTTGCCTTTCATTATGATCTACTCAGGCTTACGAATAATGTTTAATAAGTAACCTTTTACACAGCTGTAACCATTCACATTGTTGTGATATTTCTCAAACCTCCTTTTCAGGCATGAGATGAAGGACAGCATACTGGAGTCTCACTTTATCAAAGAGCAGGAATTTCAGTTTATAAATGGCTGCTGTGTGGAACCTTGGACCTATGTACGGTATTTCTAATAGTCTGAAAATGATAGTTTCTCCCAATTATCCAAGGCCGAGCTGAATGCAAAAAATTGAAATTAAATGTAGACACATATGAAATACTGCATTAAATTTCCAGCTGACATGGGGAAAAACTGGCTCATTATACAGCAAAAAATCTCTCTAAATATTTCCAACTAATTGAATGAAATCAGATGAAGTAACGAATAACTTGGCAATTATGATTACTTTTCTATCAACATGACTATGGCCACTAAGGCACAGTTTCTATTTAAACTCCAAGGGTCCTTCTTGAGATACAAAACACACTAATATAGATATGACTCAGATACACCCCTACACAATCCTCCATCAGTGTTATTCTCTGTCATGTGAAGACACGTGTAGCCAAACAAGTGTCTGTCACAAGGGTTCTAAATGCAGGCATAATAGATAATAATTGATTTTCAGAGCAAAGCATGAACTCTTTCACAGCTTAAATAGACCATACCAAGACATACAGCAACCTTGATTGGAAACCAAGTTGTTAGTAATTAACATGTACATTAAACTTTCATCTGTATATATGGCAAACTTTGGATTGCTGTAGTTCAGTCTGGCTTCCCACTTCTTGTGGATTACTTTCCCAATAAAACATTAACAAGCTTCTCCAATGTTCTTTTAAGAATGCTTCATTTGGGCCAAACCAACCCAAAACCAGACACAATTACTTTTGTAAATGGTACTGCCAAGTGGTGAAAAGAGACAAAAAAGAAACTATTAAATTGAGGGTTCACAGAGATTTATTGTCTTTTGGAGTTCACAAGTCTCTAAATAAGAAAACATTATTGCTGGTTAAATAGTAAATTGTTTTTTGTTTAATACACAAGGAGTTATTTTACTATTAATGTATTATAGTTATAAATATGTATATGTACTCTGATCCTGCATTCAGCAATTCAGCATTCATTTTCTAACCCTCTAAATCCAGACCAGGATTGAGGGGGGGAGCTGTAGTCTATCTCAGGAAGCATTGTGCACAAGGCAGGAACAAACTCCGCACAGGGTACCAGTCCATTGAGCAAAGAATGCTAAACAACAAAAATCCTTATAACTGAAAGTGATTCTACATTTGGGTTTTTATAATAATCATCAGTCAAAGTTCTAGAATGCCTAAGATTTAATGATCAGAAGTTAATGGCTTCTTAAAACAGAGAGGAATTCAAATTAGATTGTGAATTCAAAGTGGAAAGGTCAATCCTGTACTGAGCAAATAATTATAAATACATTTTATATAAATATAAATTTATGTAATAATAATTATAAATACAATATACAGCATAACAGCCAATACTTGGGTATGGGCAATTAATCAAATTTTCAACTAGATTCGATATTTAAGAATAATCAATATGCAAAAGCCAACACTCAATCTTTAGCACTTTTATTTGATCCTGCACAACATCTTCTGAATGTTAAATAAAATCCACAAAATCTCTTGCGCTATTTCTAAGCATGTTTATGTTGACATGCCACCTGGCAGTAAATAAAAAGGAATCAGAAAAGGAAGAGTTTAGAAAATGTAGGATTTGTGTTGCTGTTTGGTTTGGTCTTCCCCGAGATGACAGTCAGACTACCACTAACCAATAATTCACTTGACACCAGATGCCAGACGTCCACACAGCATAAATCTTCATCTATCCACTTAATGCATTCTCCATTACTGAATTGTTACAAGCGGGAGTAAACTCATAAGCTTTCATAGTTTTTGTTTTTGCGAATATTTTAACATTTATGTATTTGGCATTATTTTTATGTATTTGGTATGAGGTATATTACATCCTGGACTTTTTCTTCTTGCATTTTTGTGTAGGAGGTCAATTTAGCCTTCTAATTACAATACTGGATATTCATCCATTATCCAACCCGCTGAATCCGAACAGGGTCACGGGGGTCTGCTGGAGCCAATCCCAGCCATCACAGGGCACAAGGCAGGAACCAATCCTGGGCAGGGTGCCAACCCACCGCAGGACACACACAAACACACCCACACACCAAGCACACACTACGGCCAATTTAGAATCGCCAATCCACCTAACCTGCATGTCTTTGGACTGTGGGAGGAAACCGGAGCGCCCGGAGGAAACCCACGCAGACACGGGGAGAACATGCAAACTCCACGCAGGAAGAACCCGGGAAGCGAACCCAGGTCTCCTAACTGCGAGGCAGCAGCGCTACCACTGTGCCACCGTGCCGCCCTCACTGGATATTCAACATAGAGCATATTAACTTTGAATTAACATTTATAAATACTATAACAACCTGGGGGGTGTGGGACATGGAAGAATGGATTTAGCACTCTGCAGAAAGCTGGTGGTAGTTAGTCATGAAAAGGACTGTTAAAGTTCTTTACCTGCTGAGCCCGCTACCACCTTCCTTAGCCAATCCTCCAATTACACATGCCTTTCACTGATTCATCCCAATACTTGCGCACAAAAGCTGCTAGCCTCGCCTCCCTTACCTGGGCTCTGTGAGCACATCTGAGGCTCCACAATGGCCCCTGACAATAGACTTCAGCAGCAGAGACACACAATCGAAGTGCTCTTTAAGTGCTTTGTCTGTGAGCACCCCTTAACATCTCCTGCAATTGTGTATTATAGCCAGCTTCTTCAGGTATTCCAACCCCCTCTGACACCCCGCAGCCACCTAAGGAGCATGCCCATGTCAGGTCTGGACTCAAGAGTGCTATACTATGTTGTTTAGGTGACCAACGAATCTGCTAAAATTACTGGAGGAAATCAAATATACAGCCATATTACTGTTTGAGCAGATGTTAGTCACAGGATTACAAAATATCAATTAATGTGTGATTTGATAATTACAAATTTTAATAGGGAGATGTACCTTCACAGCCCATTGGGATTGAAAATCAAAGTAAAGATTTGCTCCATTAACACTTCCGTTGTTTGTGTTCTTCAGAATTTCAAGTGCCCCTTACAGATTCTTACCTGCTGCCCGACCTGTAAAGTACCTATCTATACCACAGAGAAATAAGGATTCTAAAAGCTGTTAAGTGCACTGGATGCAAAATATGAGTTTCCCAGCCACAAATGCAGTACTTGCTACGGCAGTACATGTGATAAAATAGATACCTGCATGTACCATAGAGTGTCACAAATAAAACAAAAAGCATGAATTTGCAAGTACATAACTTGGAACCTTTACAAATGATGTTAAGCATATTGTACATGTTATGTTTTATGATTATGCACATGTGTTATGATCAGTGATTAGTATGGTAATAAATTAAAGGCTTTGATCAAATATATATGTCTAAATGGTGCTGATCTGCAATCTTTAGGTATTTTGAGAACAAACTGAGAAATACTGAATATTGCACTTTGGGTCAACATACTTCCAATATTAATTTAAAGGATAAGTTTGGAATTTTTCGAGTTGATAGGATCTACTAATAATCATTTTACAAGCATCTGTCACAAGCCAAAAAACATGAAAAATCAATTTTTCCCCACTGGCTCATGCTCTTCACAATACCTGAAGCAAGACATTATACTAATAGATGGTACAATCAAGGAAGCCATGAAACTCCTGTATTACATTGATCTGCAGTACTTTTTCTTCAACAACAATCTCATTAAAACTTTGAATTCCAGCCTTTATGATTTACTCAATAACAAAAAGAAAAGTAAACTCACTACCTTAAATCTCCTTGGCTTTAGCCCTGAGCATGGCTCAGGCTCTGAATTCTATGTAATTATGGTTATGCCTCAGTCAGACTTAGGGTGACATTTAATGATCCACTTCACAGAGTAAAGCTAGAATAACTCTCAGGATTCTGTAGCCATCTAGTAAATAAAATAAAATTATTCTAACAAAATATCATAATTTTTTCTGTGTTTTGTCACAGCTACACATTGGCATGTAAATGAGAAACTGTAAACAGTAAACTAAAACAAAACCATTAGTTGAATCAGTTGAAGAGTGAAGACTATGTGAACTGCTGACACAGATAGTGAAACTCGTTCATGTGTACAATAACACAATGGGGGCGCTGATCATGCAGATCAGGAACTATCATTCCATACTCTTGTACCCAAGCAATAAAAAAAATACAAGTGTGCAAAAAACATGTTTTTACTATCCCAATTACAACGTGGGGCTGTGCATTGGTGACTATTATGATCCCCCCACACTATGCGACTCTTCAGTTCCATCCGGGAGGGTAAACGTTAACATTATACAAAGTTATTGTCTGTTTTACCTGCATTTTTATCATTCTTTAATTTAATATTGTTTTTTATCAGTATGCTGCTGCTGGAGTATGTGAATTTCATCCTTGGGATTAATAAAGTATCTATCTATCTGTTATAAAGTACGTCAAACAAATGACGTGTACTAAATCTGCATCAGTACAGAAGTTGACACCAGATATGCCTTTCCTGTTGTATTTATGTTGACATTTTGATATTCACAAGTTTCTATTACATACAATAACATTTTTTCATGTTGAAAAAAAAAGGTTTCTGAATATCTGGGGTTAGACATAATGCTAAGGAGGCTACTGAAAAAAGTCTGATAGTCTTGCAATCACTTATAGCCCTTAAACTCCTACTTTAACAGGATGAATTATTATTACCTTTTTTTAACCACTGTTACCCCAGGATCTGCATCACATCTAACAAGATAAACTAATACTGTGAGGCAGCAGAAGAGTGATCCTATCTTTGAACTCATTAATCCCAACCACAGTTTCGGGACAATGCGGCCTAACACTCTGCATCCATCAATTACTTCAAAAATCAAACTTCTATGAAATTCCCAAAAATCTTTCTCATTCCACCAAACACAATTACAACCTTATTAAACATGGATTTCAGACACTCTGGATACTACTACCGAGAATATATTGTCATTAAACGGTGGTGTGATGGTTTGGTAGGACCTTTATTTTTTGAAGGATTCAAAAAAAAACCCACTAACATAACTCTAACATGTTTCCCTTACACAGGACCCTATAGGTGATTACCAGCAGAAGGTTAGTGATACCATTTCTCTTCTCTTCAGCAAACATCAACTCCCTCATAGCATTGTCTCATTGTTGAAAACTCACAGATTTGTCAATTGTACCTTTTTGTCTGAAATCTATAAACCATGCAATTCTGGACACACTCTTGTTTCTACCTGCAGTTTTCCCACCACTCACATTTCAGCTTTTCTTGACAGCCTACTACAGTAGCCCCTTAAATTTAAAAAGCATTAACCATGCTCATTAGTTGTTTAACAGCTTTTTACTGTGGACACCTGTCTTTGCACACTCATTTCTCAAAATGATGACTTCACACAGATATTTAACAGAAACAGTCCAGAAAACCTCCAAACCCATCCTCTTCAGACTGGCTGAACTGGTGCTTACTCTTTCAATAATTTCTAAAACCAGGTCGTTTGAATCACAATGGATGTCAGGATGAGACCTAGTTATGCTGACGTGTTTACTAGCTGCACAGAAGAGAATTTTCTTCCTACTTATGTTTTGTATTAGACCCATACAAAAGATACATTAATGATTGTGTTGTGTTGCTGCCTCCTATTTCAAAAACCAGCCAGAGGTATTCATTAACAATTCCACTAGTTTTCACCCATCTCTAAGATTGACAGTTTATATATCTAGCATAGCCTTTCGATAAACTGTCCAGGACTTATAACCTCCAATTATTATAAGCCAAATGACTTGCACAGTTTATACTCAGAATACTAAAAACTTTCTCTTTTACATTTCTTTGGACTCTGCTGCCTATGAAGTGATAAATCCAATTTATGTAATCAAGCTCTTAGATCAAGGAGTTTCTACATCAATTGAGAATATTTCTCTCATGATGCAGACAGGGCCCTCAATAGTGACAGCAAATGACCTCGGAGCTCACACCTGAAGAGGAACACATGTACTGAAACCAACATCTCATTGCTCCTCCCTTTCCAGCTTCTTTTTACCCACTGGTCATTAAACAAAATTTCCCCATTTGAAAGGCAGATCCTTCCACAGGAGCCAATTTTCTCCAATCCAACCTTGATCTTCTTCTATTGACCTTCTAACTTAATGGAAATGTTCAATTGGCTGCTAATGCAATTATTTTATTAATTTAGTTTTTTACTGTGGGCATTGGAGTGTATGGATGAATTTTTACAAGCATTGTTGGTGTAACTAAGCTTGCCTACAGGGTTACAGGGTGGGAGAGATGGCTGTGAAGAGTCAAGAGTGAAGCATATAATTATAGGCGCTAGCATCCGTTTCTGACTCCACAATATTTAGAGAATTAGACATGCACTATCTGTTCTAGAGATAATTTTAAAACTACTCTCCACAGGATGTAAATTGATAGATAAGCTGAACATCCTTTGTCCGTGGCTGAACCTGGGGGAAACCTGGACCCCCAACTGCATTTTGCCCTGAAACAGGAAGTGGCATGCAGTGAGCACCTTTTAAAACAAACAGAGTGCCTTGTGGAAAAGCTGAAAGGCAACTTGTTTCAAAAGATAAAATGGGCAGGTTTTATATAATCATACAGATCAAAATGGCACCCTATATTTATATTTGAAACAAACTGGAGAGAGGTAGGGAGCAAGTACACAACCAGGGCTTTTCAAAAGACACTACTGCTTGATGGCAAGCAAAAAGGTAACATGCTTAAATAGACACTGTATAGAGTTGTTTTTACAATTTAATAATCAGAATTGCACATCTTGGGTTCAAATCCTAGGCTAAGCCATTGTATGTGTATTTTGTATATTTTCCCCATGTCTGTGTCAGTTTTCATCTGGATAATCTGGTTTACCTCCAACATCCCCAAAGAAATGCAGGTTACCTTAACTGGGTCACCGAGATATCTTAATATTTATAAGCCTTTAAATTTCCAGTGATTGCTGGGATAGGCACTAGCTGCCTCATAATCCTGTCCTTGAATATGGATGGATGGTTGGATAATCATGGACAACTGAACAAGTAAGGCATGGAAGAAGCTATGGACCTATTCATAATAATGTGGCACACTTACAATAATAAATTCTGATAACAAAACAAGTCCTGTCAGAATCTAAATCCCTTCTTGCCAGGATAAAAGCTGCTGAGCCATTGTTCCTTGTTTATAATTAAACCAACAAAGAATTGGCAAAAAATGTGTATAATTCCAACTTTCTATTCAAAGTATACTCCTTAAACTGAGTAAGTGTCCAAAAAGGTTGTCCAGGATTTAAAATCTGCCACTTACAACATTTATATGACTGCTATGGAAACTAGATCATTATTATAATTAAAGGCAGGTTTGATGAGGCAGAAAAAAAAAAAAACGTTCCCATATGTTCCTATCATCTATTTAAGAAAGCCCTGCACAAACGGCTACATAGTTGTTAGGGCTAGAATTTCATGTGTAACAGAGATGGGGGATTTTATTGGCGAGGGGACAGCATTGGCTTTATAAAGAAAGATATGACCATCATGGACACCCTGACTTATCTTAACAAGTACTACATTTTGTTCAATGGCATTTTCTCTGCAGTAACTAAAAAATATATTTACTGCTTAAAATCAAGAGTAAAAATAAAAACTTCAAACAATACTAAATCACTGTCACATAAATTACTAAGTATCAAAATAACTCAGGTAGTTTTGATTTAAAAAAAACAATTTTTTAACAATACACTTTTCATATCAGGTTCACTTAAAAATTCACTTTGTCAAGTTGGTGACATTTGCTGTTTGAGATTTATGTTTACATAAGCATGTGGAGAAGACTAGGAGTGTCAAAACAAACATCACTATCCATCCATTTTCCAACCCGCTGAATCCAAACACAGGGTCACGGGGGTCTGCTGGAGCCAATCCCAGCCAACACAGGGCACAAGGCAGGAACCAATCCTGGGCAGGGTGCCAACCCACCGCAAACAAACATCACTATTCAAATATAATTCACAAGTATAAAAAAATAAACTTATTTGAAGGCAAATGCTGAAATCAACTTTAAAAGAATGGTCTTTTATTATTTCTTTTTTAACTTTGCAATAATTTTGGCTTTGATTTACTCCTGACATGCTATGCTGCAAGACTTTTGTATTTTGAATTTTTGCATAATACATTCAAAGATTTGTGTTTTTACACATTTAAATTGCTAGTTTGAACAGATTTTTCTACCGCACTGCTCTGGTTTTTGATTAACAGGTGTGCTAACAATAGATTCTAAAGTCTTCTCCAGCAGTCTTTAGGTATCCTTTGAACTCTGATCTTGTTCAGTTTCACTCTTGAATCTAAAATCCCTAATTTGCTATTGTCAAATATTTAATTATTCATCGTAGGAAACAACAACTAGTTTCTTTTCACAAACATAATGGAAATTAACTGAAATACTTCTGACTTTCATTTTTATTACTATAATGGTTTTAAAATTGCCATTCTATACAGCATTTTCAGTGTCATGAAAGCATACTTGCCTACCTCAACCAACATGTGTCTTTTGGAAGCTGCTGGCTTATATAATTCCTAAAACAAAGGCAAAATAATAATTAAGGTTACATGTATTGTATTTTTGTTGATTCTGTAAAGAGGAAAAAGAATCCTGTTTAGCTTAATCCTGTATGTTATTCTTTGACAATTGGCACCCCGCTCTGCAAACTTGACAAATCAAGCTGCTCAACATACTTGATCGACCTTCCACAAGCTGTTTTGTTTATTTTTCTTCTTAATTATAACCTAAACATTTTTTTTAATTTTTGTTTTTTTCCCCACTTAGCAGAATTGTTAAGTTGTTGTTAATGAAAAAGTATGAAAAATAAAAAATATGAAGGCACTCTTAAAGATCATTACAATGCAGCATTTAATACTTTCAGTAACTCCTTTTGTGAAATGCAAACAGATTCAATGTGCCTTATCTTATATAAAACATAGATGGGCACTGATTTCATGTTTTTTGCACCCAAGGATAAAAAAGGCACATAGCTGACTGTTGGGTGCCATGGGTGCCGCCAGGGGGAGCTGTGAAAGGACCTGGGGAGTCATGCTTCCCTTGTAGCCCGGAAGTACTAATGGATTACAACAATGGGAGCCCCGAAGTACTTCCAGGTTGATTAAAACCTGAATTCTCCATCTGACCCGGAAGGGCTAAGAAATCACATGGGAGTAAGAGGAAAAGCACTTCAGGGTCAAGAACTATATAAAGCAGGGGTGCCCAAGACGTCAATCGCAATCGACCGATAGATCGGAAAGGTAGTGCAGGTAGATTGCGTTGCATTTAAAAAAAAAAATTTTAACATTAGTCTATCATATATCCTCCCTATGGCATTTGCCACTTGATTGACATACAGGGCTGCCAGTCTAAGATCTCTTTTCTTTTAAAACACTGGTCATCGCGCAAGCACGATCAAACGCGCAAGCTACTGCAAAACTCAGGCTGTGATCTAGTTAGCCTTCCAATTTATATCGACTAAAGAAGGGATTTAAAAAAATTAGTTTGGGGGGGGGTATGGGCTGGATGTGGAATTGGAAGAGGATTTTTTTTCTCACAATGTCACAATCGAAGTCCGTTTGTCTGATCTGTCAATCTATCATTGCTATTCCAAAGAAGGAAAATGTGGAAAGGCACTTTCAAACTGTTCATAAAACCTACGGAACTGACATTTTTCAAAAGCGAAGCAAAGGCATACACACCGAAGCATCATTCCAGGTGAGTCACTCGATCATTAAGCATAAGAAGTCCTTCCAAAATGGAGAGATGATAAAAGAGGCCTTCGTTGAGACAGATAGCTAGGGAGAAATTCCTGCTGAGATTTCAAGACTCCTGGCTGGAGAAAAAGGAGTTTCTCCTTGTCATTAAACATGCAGAATACAAGCAACTTAATAACGATCAATGGCCGCTAGACTTGGCATTTTTATTTCCTGATCTGACCAACATGTTGAATGAGCTTAATTTACAGCTGCAAGGAAAAGAGAAGTCCATGGTCAATATTATTAGCTCAGTTAATGCTTTCAAACGAAAAATGCAACATCTGCCCTCAAAGCTGCAGCGCCTTGATTTGGGGAACATCCAAAACCTCGCGTCAGAGCTAGAGACGCAATGGAAGGAGTGTGCGCAGCTTGACAGCATACGCCACACAGAGCAGATTGAAAATTTCCTGTCAGACTTTGACAGACGGTTTCAAGACTCAGCTTTACTTGAGCCAATCGCTACATTTAAGATCTATCCATTTAGGGAAGGTGTTGAAAGTGATTCACCCACATCAAAAATTGCAACACTGTTTCACCTAAAACTCCTCTACAGTGGAGGATGAGATTCTGGCACTAAAGAATGACATTCAGCTGAAGTATGGGGCTCATGGACAGTTTTGGAACTTACTCACAGAGGAAAAGTACCCAAACATGAGGAAATGTGCTACCTCCTTGACTGCATTATTCGGCTCTACTTATTTATGCGAGTCAGCCTTTTCCCACATGATTATTAAATCCAAACACTGTAGTGACCATAAATGTATTGAATTGTTATTGTGCCATAAAGGTTATTCAGTTATGCAAGTACGACAATATATACTTTATGTATAAAGTATACTCAGTATATATATATATATATTATATATATATATATATATATATATATACATACAGTGGAACCTCGAGATACGAGTTTAATTTGTTCCAGCACTGAGCTTGTATAGCGAATTTCTCGTATCTAGAACAAACTTCCCCATTGAAAATAATGGAAATCCAGTTAATCCGTTCTGCACCCCCAAAAATATCAACATAAAAATCAATTTTCCTAACAAATAACACTGATAAATAATATATACAAGTGGAACCTCGGTTTGCGAGTAACTTGGTTTACGAGTGTTTTGCAAGACGAGCTAAATTTTTTAATTAATTTTGACTTGATAAAACGTGCGATGTCTTGCAATACAAGTAGTATGGATACACTTTGTCTGCTGAGCGTCACGTGATCATAACTGAGCTGATGGTTCTTCTCTCTCGTGCGCGCCTCTCTCTCCTTATCTCTCTTGCGCATGCATCTCTCTCTCTCTCTCTCTCCTTATCTCTCTCGCTCGCTCACCTCTCTCTCTCTCATCTCGCTCGCCTCTCTCTCTCTCCCCTTATCTCTCTCTCGGGCAATCGTCTCCTATTCTCCATCTGCATGTCCGTGATATTTTTGGATACGCTTATACGGCAAACTGCTACAGCGAAACAATGAAATCACAAGCTCACAAACGCGTAGATCCTCATGCTACGGGAGAACAAGGAACACTGAGTGAGCTGACGGGCTGGCAGCGTCAGCTTGGGTGAATCCCCGAGTCGAGGCGGATAGGGAAACGCGTCACGCATACCCACAGCCTGGCTCGTGGCTCGTTATGCGAGCCAATGCTCGTATTTAGATCCAAATTTTTCGCTCATACTTTCCTCGTATCTTGAATTTCTTGTATACAGAGGTGTTCGTATCTTGAGGTTCCACTGTGTATATATATAATTTTTAATGTAGGTAGATCATTTAGACCTGGTCATTTTAAAAGTAGCTCGCAATCCGACAAAGTGTGGGCACCCCTGATATAAAGGATGGCTGAAGTCCCAGCAAGCAAGCTAGAGTCGGGTGGAGGAGAAGAGTGAGAGAGAGAGAGAGAATTTGAATTACTGTATTTATTGCCTGTAATATCGTGGCTGTGGTGCTTTGGGCACTCTTAAGAAGAAAAGCGATTGAAATGCTTCTTATTGCTTTCCTAAGTGTCTGTCTATTGGGGTTAAAGGGACAACAGCAACCCTAAAATCTTACACTATATATATATATATTGTGGCAGACGGCTGGGGGTGGTACCTAGCTGGGACACTCAGGAGGACCGGAGGAGGGCTTGTGCCTCCTCCAGACCACGAGGGGGCGACTGCCCTGGTTACACTGGGGACCACGGGTGCAGAGCTTGGAAGCTCAACCCTGCAGGGGCCCGTGGTCACCGCCAGGGGCCGCCCTGGTGCCTGGAGAGCCCTGGACTTCAGCACTTCCGCCACACCAGGAAGTGCAGGAGGGAAGAAGACTGGGGACAACCGGAGGCCTTCCGGGTGCGCAGCCGGCACTTCTGCCACAGTGGGAAGTGTCCGCGGAGGAGTGTCGGGAAGCACCTGGAGCCCATCTGGGCTTGTATAAAAGGGGCCGCCTCCTTTCATTCGAGGACTGGAGTCGGGCGAGGAGTGGACGAAGTCTTGCTGGAGAAGAGTGGAGGCGGCCCGAAGAAGGCAGGCACTGGAAGGAGAGGCCTGGACTTTGGGGTTCAGTGCAGAGGCACTAGATTGTGCAGTAAAGTAAAACTGTAAATAGTGTAAATAAAGATGTGTGTGTTGGGTGACAAAATGTTGTCCGCCTGTCTGTGTCCGGGGCTCGTTCCACAATATATATATATTACATAGTTTACTGTCAAATTATGAAAAGAGTACGAAACGCATGTTTCGCCCTTATTTGGGCTTATCAGGCGTACACACTCCACTGCACCCCTCGTGGGAATCTAACCTCGGATGTCAGCGTCAGTGATGAAGTCCCTTTACGCTGCGCCACGGCATGTGGTTTGTTTTATTTGACAGCCTGGAAATTGGAGTAATTACATTCAT
>JANRMT010062811.1:1766934-1777209 GCA_026402145.1 Polypterus bichir lapradei | reverse complement strand
TACTTTTAACTTTGGTCACATCTCTTTCCATATACAGAAAATCAAGTTTTTGTGAAGTTGTGTCACTGCACAACTCATAAGCACTGCAGGCTTTGCAGATGAACTGAAAGCAAAGAGGTAAAAATATACAAAGCTAATATAAGAGATGCCCCTTCAGTTTCAGCTTTAAATCCAGGCTGAAGACTTACTACTCTAGTCTAACATACCTAGGCTAGAACTGCTGATTAGATATGCATACTGCATTTCTGTTTGTTAGTCATTTGTACAGCCATGTAAGTATCACAATATTTTTTAAACCATTACGAATCCTCCTATAATCTGTTTTGCTTCTTAGCATCTGGATGTGACACTTGGTGCCACTGCTCTACTGCCAGGCTGCTCTGCTGCATGGACTCCACAATAGAAAACCTGTGATAAGGTAAGTGATCAGTGAGTCAAGGTATCCAGGACTGAAACTTTATTTTTGACTTTCTCTTTTCCCAATTTTAGTCTCTACTGTTGTTGACTGGCCATAGTTTATCAATTAATCAATGGACAGATACTATCGGTTTCAATTTATGTTTGATCAGTTTATACCTTGTTCTCGTTGTGTTTTAAAAAATCCGTGTTTACATGTACTATATATATGCACCAGTTCTGTATTTAGTAACTAGTATATACTTATATTTAACTGAAATTTATTCACAGCAACCTATGCCAGCACCATACAATAAATATGTTGCATTGTATGAAAAAGCACATTAAATACAAGCGTGTTGTAGCGCTTAGAACTTTTCACCTAGGTTTGAATATATTTGAATATTTAAATATTTTTAATATGAGTATTTAAACCCTAATTTCGGTATATTTTGACAGCCTGAGGAGATATTCACTGGTTAGTAACAATTATGAAAAGTAAAATTTAATGAATGTGTCAAATTAATTAAAATTTCAAGTTTGAAATGTGCATAAGCCATTTCCTACAAAAAAGTTGAGGTTTATAAAACACAAACTTGCCATGGAAATTTGCTTAAGATTATGGGAAGTTTTGTAAGTCTTAAGCAGATTTATTTTTGGTAGTGGCATTTTAGAGTTCCAGGCAGCAGAGCAATGAAATGAACAGAAAATCTCATTTCATTGTGTATTTCAATGACCAGAAAGTCACATTCTGATGTCCATCCATCAATTTTCTAAACTCACTTTATCCTCAGCAGGTTAATACTACAATTAACTGGCAGGTTTTTTTCATATAGCTGTTCTCAATGTTGGTAATAACGCTTAATGCATACTCTTAATGTTAACTGCTTCACCAAAGACACAAATATCAGCTTTGTTTTTAAAATATTTTGTCACTGGGGACATGCAGACATAAGCGCATGGTACGCACACACAACCATTTCAATTGCTTGTGCTGACTACTGAGGATCTGTTTGCCAATGGGGCATTTATCACCTGTGTAAATGAGGAAAATATAGTAAACAACATACAGTATTCAAGTTGAAATAACCTTTCTCAAGCTAAATCTCAAACGTGAACGAACCTGTAATTGAAACTTCAGAGTATTTCTCTATCTGTTTTAAGGATAGATTACAAAGTACACATAAGAGTTGCTTTGGGCAGGACAGATTATATTATTCGTTTATCCATCCATCTTCCAGACCCACTTATCCATGGCAGGGTGTAGCTGAAGCCTATCTGAGCAACCACTCACTGAAGATAGACAGGAGCATCTCCTGGACAGGACACCAGACCATCACAGGGTGAACAAACACACACTAGGGATGTTTTAGCATTGCCAATTCACTTAACCCGCACATCTTTGGACTGTGGGAGAAAACTAGAGCAAGCCTACGGAGACTCATATGCAAACTCTATGCAGGAAGCACCCTTCTTACTACGAGACAGCTTGCTACCTAATACGTACAATAACATATTTATATTAACTGTGGCTTTACAAAAACTAGGAAGAAAAAAAAAACATTGAGACTTATTTTAGTAACAGTGCATCGGTTGGCCTAGCAGCCTCTTATACTCTGCCAAATCTCAGTAATCACTCAAGTTCACATTCACTGAAAAGTTGAGATTTCACACATATTGCAAATCTGTGTAACCATATCATTTTTGAAAGGGAAAAAGCAAAACTTTGTTGGGAGAGTCACCCATTTAAAATGGAAACAGTCTGTATGCTTCACCTCGCTGATCATATAAATTGTCACACACATGCATTTGGGAGACATTTTACAGGCTCAAATAGATGCAGTAACCCGCTGAACCAGAGGTTGGCACTGCCCTCTAACACTTTTTCCTCTCTCCCGGCAGAATAACTGAAGATTCCACCCAGTAACATCACTTCTGGTTCATATCCTCAAGATCCGCCTCTTCATAACATCACTTCCGCTCCCAACCCTCAAGATCCCACCTCCTTATAACATCACTTCCTGCAATATCTACTACATTTACCACCATCATTTTCTCTTGTGTCAGTTCCGATTTGAACTCTTTCTGTAAAGACATAATTTCTTTTGCTTTTGCAATAGTATATGGGGGATCCCCCAAACCTTTGACAGTGTTTTTGTCTTTATTTTACAACATACACAGCAATCTTTAAGCCCCAGGTGTATGGTATAACTTGAAAAAGTCTTCAAGTGCTGTTATTAAAGTTACTGAATGCTGATGCCCAGATGTGAATTGCTGCCTCTGTCCAGTAGACAACTTGACAATAATCACTGAAAAAACACACTCACAATCATTCACTTTCTTTCATTACGTGTAATAAAAATAATTAACAGTTGTTATATTATGAGCCTGACTACCAGTCTACTGAGAAAAAACAATGAAACTCACTAATTACATTTACTCACTCAACAGTGGTGTCCTCAGTTCTTGTATTATCACAAACATAGCAAGAGCAACTCAGTATGCACCACAAAATTTATAGCTGGCTTGTAACACTTCAATCATTTTCATTGTGGTTTGGCTCAATTATTTGCCTTTTTAATTTTTTTGTTTTTTTATTGTGTGTGCAAATGACACACTATAGAATGAGTAAAGCTGGTATAGATATGCAATGAATAAGCAGGAGGCCTACCTACTTTTAAAAAAATATATAAGGCATTTATCAAAAATGCAATGCAGTGTAGCCAGTCCAGTTTAGATTAGGGCTGAGCCAAACATTGCCATCATCTCTCAAGAAAGCTGTCAGGCCCTCAAATCAACTTCATGAGGCAGGTGTAATTGTAGAGTTTCCTACCAACACAGCATCATGATTTACAAATTACATTTGCATCATTGCAATAACACTTCCGAATATCATTACATTTGCTGGGCTGCAGCAATTTTTGAGACAACAAATCTAACTGTAGCATCCCTAGCTAAAATGCCTGCGCACCATTCTCCCACTGCCCCGTGTAGGTGCTTTTCATAGTACATGGGTAGAGCAGACAATTATTCTAAATCCACAAGCATCTCTCCATCTTTCCAGCCATGCCCACTCATCTCCACAAGGGTATTGAACATCATCAATGTGACTATGTGAACTTTTAAGACACTGAACAGTCCTAGTTCAAATTTATTGTTGTACGTACCAACCCCAATTAAACTGTTAAGTGCACACAAAACACCACCACTCAGCAGGAATATTGCCCTATTGGCCATGTAAAACAACATCACAAAATGTAAAAAAACAAGAAGTGGGTGCTTTTTTTGAAAACAATCATCATATGATTTGAATGTGTATATTTTATTATGTCATTCAGAATGTGTACTATTGGAGACCACAAGTAGTGCCAGTACTGGCACATCTTGTGAATCATGGCAGATAGATTCTCAAATAAGAGGATTTCAGTGCATACTGACAGATCTGCCACCATATCAGACAGTCGGCACATCTTTTATGCAGAGCATCATTTGTTATAAGACATGAAAGAATTTAACCATTGTTGTAACAGAACTGCAGAGACAAAAGTATAATATGCAGACTGAAGCTATAAAGCCTGGTGAATTGGGGGTGCGCCTAGGGCTAATGTCAAAATTCCACTCATGTAGACTGCTGCAAGAAGACAAGCAAACTGGAAACGTATCCTTACCAAGAAATTTGATAAAATATATTACTTCCAGTTTACTTTTGCTGTCACAAGGATGCCTCAGAAACACATAAACTTGCTTTTTTAAATAAAAACCAACACTTGAAAGAGGACACATTTCGTCATGTTTTAAGTTTTTTGCATTTTCATGTTTGGCCACCAGCCCATCGCCTCTATTTTAGAACAGAAGAACAGGCTTGGCATTTTTAAAAATTGATAACACAATTTTACATAATTAATATACATGATTGTGTAAGAAAACTTTTCCTTAAAAAATACCAAACTTATTCTTTAAGATTATTATTTCATAATTACTATAAAAAAATATTTTCAAGCTACTTCACAGAGATCAGAGTTTTCTATTGGTTATACCTTTGTAATAATGCAGAATTAGTAATTAAATTGGATAGACTATAAATTCAGAAGTAAGTTTTAACTGGAAACAGCATCACATTCATCCCTATCAAATCTTAGTTGTTATTTAGTTGTTAATTAACATTACTTTGGTTTTAGAAAACCCAATACACATTTCAAATTTAGTGTTTGTAGATTTATGTTAAGCCATTAAGTATGGGCTATGAATGGAGAAATTTGACTTGTGTTTCTAAACATTAACAAATATCTGGCTAAGGTGCAAGACGAGTGTACCCTGCATGGAAAAAAGACTGCGAAATTTCGTCAAAGCTCAGATGAAGCTCAAGAACTGTTTTTGCAGTTGACACCCATCACTCTTAAATGCCTACCAGCTTTCATCTTAATTATCTCTTCCACTGCTTAAACCTTCTGGTGTGAGACGTTGAGCATCGTGAAGCACTCTTGTATGAATGTTAACCTGAAATGGGAGAGGTTGACCTTGGGAGTTTTGAGTAATACAGGTGCATTATCAAACTGGTGAAAAATACAATAACAGTTACGTGGGAACACAGCTGATTACCCATTTCAAGTCAAAAGAACACTTTTCTGTAAAATTGTTTTTTTGTGTTTGTTTTAAAGACCTTCAGCAAAAGCCAAGTCACTAGGAAAAGCAGAAAAAGGAGTAATTGATCTATAGCAGGAATGTTTTACTCATGAGCAATTCAAGAGTACTCATGTTCAAGAGTAAGCAGCCCCAGTGACTTAATAATATTATCATTACTTATAATATCTTCCAGGTTGAGAGCAGATACCATGATGTAGATTATTCAAGATTAATCCCTGGATAATGGTCATAATTTAATAACTCACAAGTAAGTGTTACTGATGTTCAAGAATGGGAACAAATGGTTTAAGAAGTTTCCTGTAAAACATTTTTATGGCAAGATGCCTTTAAGCACAGCAAGCCCTATGCAGTAGGTTTGTGGGACTGCTGCGTAACATTAATTGTTGTATCTTGTCACTGCTACTGTAGATGACAAGTGAGTCAAGTGGTGCAGACAGACAAGCCAATGCAACCTTAGCTTGCTCTATTCCATATACTGTTTGTTGTAAATGACAACAAATGTCATTCTCCTAAATACTGCATTTATAATATGACTGATTCTGATGTCATACGTTTCAAAACAATATCCAGAACCACTCTTTATTTATTGAATATTTTTGTTAGAGTTACTTGGTCTGTTCTTTTTATTTTTAACTTTCCTGAAAAAGGCATACATTTTAATAGATATTCAGTGGTATTTAAAGACCTTCTGCCATGGCTAAAAAAGGTTATAGTAGTACATCAGCATAAAGTTTTAGACAACATTAAAGAAATGCACTGTGTTAGCTTTGGCTCCAACTGATAAACAAGCGGCACTGAAAGGAATCAAGAAAAAGGCTCCACATGGAGGGTCAGTGAAAACAGGTCCATACAAGGAATGAACAAAATTGCGATGCCAGAGTCCAAGATGAGCACTGCTTCAGATGCTCATGTAAGCTGAATAGTTGTTTGGGGGGAGGAGGGGGTTGGGGAACTTGACATTCAGCAGAGTATACACTCAGCAAGACAGGAGGATTTATTCACTGCCGATTTCAGCCATTTAGGCGGTTTCGACTTAAAAGGAAATGTATTAGATGCAGCAGCTCCTGTGCCTTTTATACACTCTGACATCAAGCACATTCAACAGCTCCATGATAATTCCTCATAACTTTGTCAAATAACAGATGAGCCTGTAAATTGACTGGTAATAAATAGGAGCTGCCCAAGCAACCATTATTTTTTGCCATTCAAGTTACACATCCATAAAATAAAACTCGCTACGTCTCTGTTAAACGCTGCATTTGCTTTACAGAAAAATAATACCAGCTACAAAAAACCTTACTTACTGTTTTATAGAGGTTTGCAAACTACCTGTATACATTTCAATGTGTACAAAAAGCCTACTTGTAGATGAAGCACTTTTCAAAAGAGTCAGGTATTTAAACTGTAAAAAAAAAAAAAAAAAAAGCTACTGGTACCAGCTAACTCCATTTAAATATTTTAGTTAAACAAGTTTTTGTTTTCTAATTAGGTATCTAACTCCTAAGTCGAAACAATAATAAATAGAACAATAAATAGAATAGAATGACTTTCTTGGAACTAGGCCATTCAATTAAGCTTCATCCATCCAATTTATTCATTTTATAACCCACTTATTATCAATTTCAAGGTTATGGGAATTCAATTCTTATCATAAGGCACATCAATGCACATATTTCTACTCACTTATACAATGCCTCAAACTTGATTTTGGACTTGTGAAAAACAAAACATGCATCACATTTATACAAATATGAGTAAAGCTCACAAGACTAAATTACTGGAGGTCAATTTGATTGCATCTTTCTGTGCATGCCTCCTGTAAAGAAATGGCCGTGAAAACACTAGGACACAATTAGTACAACACTACTTAGCAATCATCAACTCAGTATATAAAGGTTCCCAAAGTACAGTACAACTTTCTGCTATACCAGAGATTAAATAAACTGTAAGAACAGTGAAACAGTTAAATGCATGAATTAAAAACGATAAGAAACTAAAATGACACAAAGTAAAACACAAAATTACACTTCAGTAACAAATTACTTAAAGAAAATCCTCAATGATATAACCAACAGAGATATTAAGTCATTGCCTAATCAGAAAACAAAGATGAAGAGCAAAGCCCATTCCTTGCTCACCACTGCTATGAAATTTAAATCAAGCACTGATGTATTACAGCAGCCAGGTGCAACACTAAAGCTACATAAAACCTTCAAATCTCAACATGAAAATATAGGTAGAATTAAAATTCAATAACTTGAAACCAAGCACACATGTCAAATTATTCAGGTAGTAATATAAGGCCAAAGTCTCCCACACACTAACTACTTATATTTCCGTGCCAGATAAGGTTTATAACATTTATAGTCCAATTCAATCAGGTGACTAGGATCACATTCTGTCCATAGATAAGGCACAAAGATCTTCCACACATATACATCAAAAGCTGCAAGTTCAGAGGGTATCACTAAGCAGGTGTTAGGAGCATGTGCTGATCCTATACATCTTAAAGCGGGTAGATCTTCTGTAACTCTTCAGTATGTCACTTGCTAAGGCTACAATCTCAACTTCTTTAAGACAACTACCACTGAGCAACAATTTCCACAACCAACAATGCAATTCTGTTTAGAGACTTTATCTCAGCATTCAAAAGCAGTATAAACCTCAAACTAGCTACTAGCAGCAAAGCTCAGGAATTCTGGACTGAATACCATCCTGTGAAACTGAACCCAGAACTTCTCAAATGTGGGACCTCAGAATGCCTGGCTTGATGTATCAGCAGAAGCCATCAGAGCACCTCAGTACAGAAGATTCTGCTCATACAAATTCTCTTGTCAAGCATGGCACAAACTTAATATTAACTGTGCTGGGCCCAGTTACAGACAGATAAGACACACCTACAGTGAGGAGCTTAAACTTCTTACTGAATGGTGTGACAGTGGTAACACAAAGGAGTCGATTGTAGAGTCACAAGACTTGGAGGGGGTCATGTGCCTGTAAATGGGTTGCTGTAGCTTTTGGTTCTTAAAGACATCCACATCACTGAAGATCTCTCACTCTCATGGTATGCCAACATCACCTATCATGCTAAGAACACTCAGAATGCCTTCACTTTAAGGAGTCATAAGTAAACCATCTGATACCAAAGAAACAAGGAAAAAAATATGCAGATGCTGTAGTAGAATGTAAAACTCTCTGTTACTGGTCAAGTGCTGTTAGTCAGAACAGTGAAGGGAGAAATGTAACTGTGCAGGGTAACTCTAGTCTAAAATAGTACAGTCAGTCATTCTAAGGCAGCTTCATGCCATTAGTATTCTATTCTGCCTTCTGTGGTGCTTTGCAGTCCTGCCCTGAGCAGGTACCATACCAGGATGTTATGCAGCCAGTGGGGATAAGGTTCATTCTTCACATATTTAAGTTGGTGAGCATAAGTGAACAAACACAGGCTTTCCACAGGCATCTGAGGAAGTAAATGCATTGGAGAGTCTACCTTGAAAATGGATGAGCTATGTCAATTTTATGTATCCAAGAAATGTAAAAATAAAAAAATGCATTAAAAAAACTATATAAATAATTATAGACGGAGTAAAAATAAAACAAATTTACCAAGAAATAAAGCTGTCCAGTTTGACAAACTGAGATATGCAATGTCTACTGGATTGTCAGCCTACTGGAATGTCATAAAAAAGTAGCTGTGAAAGATGAAATTACAGTACTTGTGTAAGAAGGCAGATTATGAACATACTTGTATAACTGAAGGATTTCAAAAACAATTTCATCAAAATGTTTCCCAATATCACAGATGCTGCGATACAAAGTTGTCAAATTCAGAATCATATGATTTCACAATTAAATATGGTTTCCTTAACTGTGCTAGAGTACACATGGAAAGTTATTGACTGAATCAAGTACAGAATTAGGACCACATGGTCAAATATTAACTGCAGAAAACCTAAGTGCATCTTTTGTACCAATAGGATATTTAAACACTCATAATTTGTTAGGAACAAAAGGTAATAGCTGCTATAGCAAGTGTAATACAGAGACTAAATTGTAAACAGTTTAGTAAATCTAAAGATCTACCATTAAACAAACAAAAAAAAAACAAAATACTTAATTTAAAAACAGAGAAACAAAAAAAATTGACAGCAGAGTTCAATTAAAAGGCAGCCTGTGATTAAAACATCAGTTGGAACAAGCCTCCAATAGCATACATTAATAAAGCATTCGAGAAATGATTGTTATATACACACACACACACACACACATGCATACACACTCACACATACACAATTATTAGCCACAATTGAATGCAAGAGAACCTGAAATAAATGCATTGTACTGCATTGCTTTTGATATGACGATCATTTAGATAAACAAAGTCTTGGTTTATATTCAAGACTTTACAATTTGACAATTTACTTTTATAAATACTTAATATTTTTTACAAATATAATTAGCATCTAACTGAAAAATACAAGAAGGCTAATGTTTGACATTTAACTTACATAAAATAGCATGATTTGAATTTTGGTGTCTTGGAGCCAGAATGTCAAGAATTTCTCATTAATCTAAAGAAACATTAACCAGCTCACAGGACCACAGAGCAGACAAGCAGATAAGTACAGCAGCTTTAAATATAATGAGAAATGACAAGCAACAATCTATCAGAGAAAAGGGGTACAAAATAAACAATATCACACTGAGTTCTGGTTTTCATAAATCAAGCTTAAAGGAAGTAAGAGAGGTCAGAATGAGCGTAATATTTTAAGCACAAGAAAACTGAGAGTAATCTACAAAATTGTGAAGAGAATGGACAGAATTAATGTCAAGCATTTTGGAAATAAAGTGAATATTTGAAATTCTACACTACTGTTAAAATCTCCTATATAATTCAGCATTTTTGGTTACATTGATGCACTAAAGAACTGAATTTGCTAGTTGCTTAAGGTAAAATGATGTACAGTACTGACATAAAAAAAACAAGCAAAGACATCACTGACATTGACCTTCTGTAAACAAACACACTTCTTTAGAAACACAAATTCCAAACATCAAAATTAAAATTGAACTTTAACCCAATGCCAAAAAAATCCAACCATCTCCATAACAAGGGTTGCTTTGAAGTTTCCAGGTAACATATAAAATCCTCAGGATCAGTACTGTATATTCAGTTATAAATCTATATCTATCTATCATATATATCTCTATATATCTATATATATCTATATATCT
>JANRMT010062811.1:1719589-1766534 GCA_026402145.1 Polypterus bichir lapradei | reverse complement strand
GTACAGTCTGGAATGGATTAATTGTATTTACATACAATCCTATGGGGGAAAAATTACCCGAGGTTCCACTGTACCTAGTTTGGTCTGCGGGCAGTAGAAGAACTGCTGCGGGCTCTGTGTGGTGCTGTGCAGCCTCTGTGAGACTCATTCTGGGCTGTGTGCTCAATTAATGAGCTGATGCCTCAATTAATGTACGCTAATTTTATTGGTATTTATTTTCAGTATTGAAACTTATCAGTAGCTGCTGCATTTTCCACCCTAGGCTTATACTCGAGTCAATAAGTTTTTCCAGTTTTTGTAGGTAAAATTAGGTACCTCGGCTTATATTCGGGTCGGCTTATACTTGAGTATATATGGTATTTCCCATGTCACATATAGTACCTGTGTAAGGTATATTCACTCCTTAACTACTTCCTTGAATTAATTACACATCCAACTTAAAGTTCAACATACTATTACCTCCTGGACTTAAAATCTGCTGAAATCTTTTAGTTCAGAATTCAGCTATAAAGAGTCACATACAAGTTCAATAAACCCCTTTCCACTTGCCTTTATGCATACAAAGAAAAAAAAAAAAGAAAAAAGGAATGCCCACACCAAGGCCTTGAATGGAGACTCCAGATATTCTAACATCAAATCCAGAAAAGCCAATGCAGAACATGCCTTAGTTAGGGTACACCTGACCAACTCTTTATCACTGCACAGATATTTGAGATAATTTGGGCATTGGCCAAACACGTTCACAGCTGTTGTATGACATTTTGAAAAAGCTTAAAAACACATATTAAGTGCATTTGCTGAACAAGTTGTGTTTATATATTTAGTATGAATACTTTCCTCTACTGTTTGAGTTTTTGGCAATGATATCCAGGTGTGGCTAATGCTTGAAGAGAATTCAGTTTCTGTGATATGAGGGTTACATCTCTGCTATGACATAGTGCAGCTGGGATTACCTAAATAAACACTGATACACACCAACACAATTTGCAGAAAAATGTACTATGGTCAGCATGAAAATTAACACCTTCAAAATTTAGTCTATGATCCTCTTTCAGAAGAGGATAGCATAAACTCTGCAGACAATGGGAAATCGATTAGTGCAAAGTGTGGATTTTAAGTACCTCAGGGTTTTCTTCATGAAGGTGGTTAGAGGTTAATTGTAAGCATGACTAAGGATTGGTGCAGCAGGCAGTACTTTAAACATTGTCCTCATCTGTGATGCACCTTGGCCACGGTGATAAGTCACTACTTGGATGGATTAGTCCAAAAAGACACAAAACAACAAGTATGGTGCAAAAAGTGCAAAGTACTTATTTATTAAGAACTAGCAGAATACCCGCGCTTCGCAGCGGAGAAGTAGTGTGTTAAAGAAGTTATGAAAAAGAAAAAGAAATATTTTTAAAATAACGTAACATGATTGTTAATGTAATTGTTTTGTCATTGATATGAGTGTTGTTGTCATATATCTCTCTCTCTATATATATATATATACTCAGCAAAAAAAGAAACGTCCCCTGACTTTCAACTGTTTTTACTTTCAGTAGACTTAATGTGTAAATATTTGTATGAACACTAAAAGAGTCAACACCATAAGACATAAACTAAAAATGTTTCACAATGTGTCCCTGAATGAAGGGAGGCTCAAAATCAAAAGTACCAGTCAGTATCTGGTGTGGCCACCAGCTGCTTGAAGTACTGCAGTGCATCTCCTCCTCATGGACTGGACCAGATTTGTCAGTTCTTGCTGTGAGATGTTACCCCACTCTTCTACCAATGCACCTGCAAGTTCCTGGACATTTCTGGGGGGAATGGCCCTAGCCCTCACCCTGCGATCCAACAGGTCCCAGACGTGCTCAATGGGATTGAGATCTGGGCTCTTCGCTGGCCATGGCAGAACACTGACATTGCTGTCATGCAGAAACTCACGCACTTTTTGCCACTCCTGTCTGGTCCAGCGAAGGTGGGTTTGTGCCCATAGGCGGCGTTGTTGCTGGTGATGTCTGGTAAGGACCTGCCTTACAACAGGCCTGCAAGCCCTCAGTCCAGCCTCTCTCAGCCTATTGCGGACAGTCTGAGCACTGATGGAGGGATTGTGTGTTCCTGGTGTGACTCGGGCAGTTGTTGTGGCCATCCTGTACCTGTCACGCAGGTGTGATATTCGGATGTACCGATCCTGTGCAGGTGTTGTTACACGTGGTCTTCCACTGCGAGGATGATCAGCTGTCCTTCCTGTCTCCCTGTAGCGCCGTCTTAGGCGTCTCACAGTGTGGACATGGCAATTTATTGCCCTAGCCACATCAGCAGTCCTCATGCCTCCCTGCAGCATGCCTAATGCACGTTCACGCAGATGAGCAGGGACCCTGGGCATCTTTCTTTGGGTGTTTTTCACAGTCGGTAGACAAGTCTCTTTAGTGTCCTGCGTTTTTAGAACTGTGACCTTAAATGCCTACTTTCTGTAAGCTGTTAAGGTCTTAACGACCATTCCACAGGTGCATGTTAATTAATTGATTATGGTTAATTGAACATGCATGGAAAACATTGTTTAAACAATTTACAATGAAGATCTGTAAAGTTATTTGGATTTTTAAAACATTATTGTTGAAATACACAGTCCTGAAAAAGCGACGTTTCTTTTTTTGCTGAGTATATATATATTCGCAGCGGAGACGTAGTGTGTTAAAGAAGCTATGAAAAAGAAAAGGGAACATTTTAAAAATAACGTAACATGATTGTCAATATACAGTAATTGTTTTGTGAGTGTTATTGAGTGTTGCTGTGATCAAGGATTCGATTATCATTATTTGTTTCAATCAGGGTCGTATTTGTACGATGTGTTGTGTTCAAGTTACATTCTGTGTTTGTCAGTCGTTGTAAAGATTAAATTCTGTAATTACAGCCACATTAGCTCCACAAATGAGACACACGGGTTTACCGGCAATGTCAGTAAACATATACTCAGCCTCCCATCGGTTTTTAAAGGCTCTATTTTCAGAATCAACTTTTCTCTTCGGCATCGTGTGGGCTAGCTTCGCAATAACTTGCAGCATCATAAGCTAGACTTGATTAACGCGGTAAGTGTTCGGCAAGGCAGCTGAAGCGCTGCATTATGGGATCTGTAGTTTATTGTGTTACCAGCGCTTCATATACCCGGGCCATTAATAACAATAATACAGTATATAAGATGATCTCGCAGGTCGGATATAATTACACGCCGGGCCGGATGTGGCCCGCGGCCCTTGAGTTTGACACATATGGACTAAATAGAACTTGAAAAGATATATTTTTTCGAATGTGATTGCGCAATTCAGATCGAGTTGACGCGCACTACAGTACATCGAGCCCGTGTGCTATTGTGGTTTTGCCTGCATGCCTCAATAAGTCACCCTCCCCTCGCTCTTACTTTTTTACCGTTCATCTAATGAATACACTGAGTATGGCTTTACCAAAACAATCATTGATGGCGAATAAAGTATCCATTATTCGATTATGTAGATCGGGGTATACAGTATATATACATATATATATATATACCCGCGTATCGCAGCTGAGAAGTAGTATGTTAAAGAAGCTATGAAAAAGAAAAGGAAACATTTTAAAAATAACGTAACATGATTGTCAATATACAGTAATTGTTTTGTGAGTGTTATTGAGTGTTGCTGTGATCAAGGATTCGATTATCATTATTTGTTTCAATCAGGGTCGTATTTGTACGATGTGTTGTGTTCAAGTTACATTCTGTGTTTGTCAATCGTTGTAAAGATGACAGGTTTCATTCATCGATTCGTTTCTTACTGCATCAATAAACAGCTCGCCTTCTTCTTTATCTGAGACCTGACACACTGCATGCACGGGTTTTTTTTTTTTAACACTGTCTTCCTTTAGCGGGACATTGACTTTTTCCACCGTGTGCTTTGTTTCCGCAGTAGCTGCACTTATGAATATGCATGTTATGTATCAGGCGCTTCATATTTTTTTGCTGCCTTTTCAATTGTGTAATTCGGTTTTGGTTCAGCGCTCTTTGGAACTGTTGCTTTTTGTCTGTGCACTGCGTCAGTTCACGTGAGCCGCTCAGTGTACATGCATCGAAGTTTCCCAGCTGTGCTGGTGCCATGTCGTGCTATGTCCATGGCTGTATCTAATGTTACCGAAGTCCCGGCACTTAAAACTTTCTCTCGCAGTTTCGCTGAGTTTGTGCCAAACACCACCCTGACCATCTCATCTTCCTCTGCATAAGCACAGTCCTTCACCCGTGAATATTTACCCGTGGCAGTGTTTCTATTGGATTGCCGCTGACGGACGGCCTTATATGGGCAGGCACTAAATTACAAACGCCAGCGGCAGCCTGTCTATGAACTTTTTTAAAAACCTAAATTTAAAGTTTAGGTTTACATCGTGCTTTGTTTCCGAAGTAGCAGAACTCATGAATATGGTTGTATATGTCACTCGCTCGCTTCTTATTGTTTCGCTGCCTTCTCAATTATATAATGCATGTTTTCTTCAGCGCTTTTTATGGCTCTTCCTGGTTTTCTACGTACTGCGTGATTACGTGGGAGGCGTGATGTCACACGAAACTCCGCCCCCACGGCTTTCAAGCTCATCTCCATTACAGTAAATGGAGAAAAACAGCTTCCAGTTATGACCATTACGTAGAATTTCGAAATGAAACCTGCCCAACTTTTGTAAGGAAGCTGTAAGGAATGAACCTGCCAAATTTCAGCCTTCCACCCACACGGGAAGTTGGAGAATTAGTGAGGAGTCAGTCAGTGAGTGAGTGAGTGAGTGAGTGAGTCAGTGAGGGCTTTGCCTTTTATTAGTATAGATTACAGTGTCCAAATAGTGCAGTACAGTTTCAAAGTCTTTCAGTAAATAAATCCATAAAAATAGTAAAGTGCAGAGATAAAAACCAATACATGAATCCAATAAATAAGAAATAAAACTAGGAATAAAATAAAAGTACAAGAATCATCTAATCTCAAGTCCTCCTCCCTCTCTTTCCTTGCCTCCCCTGCTCACTCTTCAGCACTTCTCCGCAGGAATGCGACTCCTGCAAACATGGTCCCCTTTTTGGGCTCACATCTCAGCCACATCCGTTCTTAACCAGCTGGGATCCACCAAGCCCAGCTTCTTCTTCTTGTCACCTTACTAAGTTACCACAGGACCCCGGAGCCGACAATCACCCCTACTCCCAAAATGCTCAGAATGGTTGATCTGCCCTGGAGCGCTGTTCTCTTTGCTCCACTGCATCACCTCCTCTCTGTTGCATTAGCTTAACCATTCAATTTAGCTTGTTCTCTCTTTCTCTCTTCTTGTCCATCGTCTTTCTTTCTTTCTTCTATTTCATGTAGTGTCCTTTTTCTCCTTTAATACCTTTGTGGGAGCAGGTGCTTTGCTTAACAACCAATGAAATGTCAACGAGGAACAGCTGAGCCGATCACACCTGCATGTTAACAAGCAATCAGCTAGTTTCCCCATTGAACACCCCTCAGCTGCACAATATTGCAGTTTCATCCACAACCACAAGCTGAATTCCCATTGTTTTTAATTAGAAATCCCTGCACTGCCACAGACCCCTAACACCCAGCATTGACATCATCCTCCACTTGATGTAAATAGTTAGCCTCACCTATTGTTCAAAGCTATAGAGTAGTAAATGAAACAACAGGACTGTAAATGCACCAAAAATGAGGCTCCTGCACAGAGTTGTTGGGTCATTTTTCATTTTGTGGTTAGGACTCCGCTGATGCCCTCAAGCTCCTTAAGCATAAGGTGTACAGGGAAAGACTGACAGAAGCAGACCAAGAATACATTGGACTGATTATACCTTAAGCTGCTAAAACAATCATCACCAGAGTAAGCACATAGAAAATAGGATAGTAATCTGTGTAAAATTTTAAATTATACTGTTAACCCCCCTTAGATATTTTTTCTTCCTTTTTTTGTTTTCATCATGGTCAATTATAGGTGTAGAACACAACATATTAGCCTCACCTATTGTTACAAGCTTGTAATATGTTTAGTGTTCAAGGACTAAGATATTCTATAACTGATGTAAATATTAAGATGTGAAGAAAAAACATTTAAAAGTTTAGCCAATTTAAATTGCTTTGGAAAACAAAAAGAGAAAAAGATTACCTATCTAAGCCCCTGCGGACCTCCTTCCCAAACCATAATGTACTTTACAGGGAAAACAAAATTACATCAATATTCAGTCTGACAAGGAAGATGCCAATCAAATTTGCACAACTGAATCACATCAAGTATTACAATAAGGCAATCTCTGCCAGACCCAGGTAAAACAAGGTTTGGAAGCCCTCCTTGCTGGTTCTTCTCATTTCACACACTGTGATGACAAAGAGTAATTCCTACCCAGACACCCTTTATATCACAGGTACGGAAGCAACAGTACGGATAAAATCAAGCAGCACATAAAACAGAGAGAAGGTGTGCTTTAGTGAAACTGACATACTGGACACAATAAGTAGAGTACAATAAGCAATGTTTATCATAAATAACTGCCGTCCATGTTAGTGAGTACTTGCTGCATCAGTCATTACAAGCATGGGATAGCACTGCTTGCAGCTGGGCTGCTTTTTTTGGTAGATTGGTTACTCACTGATGCAAATGTTGATCACAGTTTCAGTTTTTGAAAAAAAAAAAATGTGTTTTGTCATCACAAGAAGACAGTTTTACAATTACAGATATTAAGTTTATATCTGTCAAGACTGACCAATTTTATAAATAGTGCACAGGCACAACATTTGAATTATGAAACTTTGGAACTTTGGTTAAATCTAAAGGAAAAACAAGGATATTTTACACATATGATGAAACCAGCCTATCGAGTTCTCTTGGTTAATGGGTTTTTAGAGAGTAAACTCATCCTTCATTTTGCCATTATTTATAGTTAGTCTCAGTTACAAAAATACAAAGACATGTCACATAGATGATAGAAACTGGTATTGTGAGTAACAATACCTGTTTTTTAAACAACAAGAATGGAATCTGAATGAAAGTTGTATATGATTAATATAAAAAAAGAGGGCTTGTGAACACATATACACACACACGCGCACACACACACACACACTTACACTTATAGGCTTAGTTTGTGAACTTACCAAAGTCTAAAGTGCCTTCTTTGATAGGTTCCTGTCCAAATGAGAAATCTGTGTGTCTCCCAGGCCTTCTCACACTGCACATACACTGTAGCAGTAAAGGTGAGTTAGAACAAGAGAAACAGATCCCTCTGGTAAACTCTAAACCTGCTGCAGATGACAATAAGCAAATAGAAAGGTCTGATGACCACCAGGCTATCAGAAGCAGCTAGAATCTACAGTATTTTTCCCCACAACAATGGAAAGAACACACTTTGGATAACAGCTGCATACAATAGTAGCATAAAGATATCTGACAAAAAATGTTTACTGTTTTGCTGTGGAATCGTATTTTGAGTAAAAAGATGTATTTTGAATACAAACGGCAGCATGTGTGCACCTCTTTGCAAAATGTCTTCTCTATTAGCATTAAAAGTTATATGTAATTGTGACAGATGATATGTTTTTGGGCTCATTAAATTAATCATAGTTATTCTGCCCTTGATATTGTATTCTTGTGTTCGTTCACCCAAACAGTTTTGAGCATTTTGAATGCCATCTGTTGTGAAATGAATCCTAGCTCTCAAAGGGCTTCTTATTTCAGCTTTCATAGCATTAATCTTCCCAAGCTCTGGAGCAGGAATCTCACAGGCATGACATAGTAATTTAATAGAGTTCACCAGAAGACGCTATTAATTGGATTTACAAAACAACACATTAAATAAGTAAATGTGAAAAACTCCTTAATCTTAAACATATTTCTGAGTTATTTTGTGCTAACTCTGATTTTACGTCACTGTCAATCATTTCTCCTGCCCATTTAAATCATTACTTTTATTAGTGGCAACCTTGCAATCCTCCAAGGTATATGATAATTGCAGCTGATTTGTAAACTTCCTTGTGAAAGTGCTTGCTTTAAAAGGTGTTTTATAAAATAAACAGGGTCTAACTGAAAATAATATTGGTGATATAAACAATTTGTTTATTTAATTTAAACTCAAAATTTATTTAATGTAAACGGTAGAATTAGATTATTATTAAAAAAAAAAAATCATGAATGTTTTCCCTTTCTGCTAACAAAATGAAAAATGAGCATCAAATGTTTATACAGTGTTCAGTGTATGAGATTTCAGATTTTATAAGATTAATAGAGACATGAAACGATGAGTAATGGTAATTTAAACTGATCAAAATGAGTGTAAGATATTAAGGTACGAGAGACATGTTTATGGCTAAGGAGGTCATCAAAAGCATAAGCCCACAGTTAAAACCTGTGCATTGTTTTCTATGTCCTTACATCAGTGCTATGTTAAATGGATTTTAGTGGCAGACAGGAATGTCCCTATATTTCAGAGTATGAAGAATTCTTCAGCAAAAGTAAATAATTCCTTCAGCAAAAACTCCCTCCATTCTTGTCTGATCCCTAATTATGCATGGGTTCAAAAAAGTAACTTGTGCTTGCATCCCCAAATGACACTTTAGAGCCATATCATTAACAAAAGAATAACCTTAGTAAAGAATAGTGGCTTTGCTGTTATGGGCAAGAAAATCATAGTAAGTGAGACTTTTATCAAATGGTTTTTCCTTACGGCTCCCCAACTTTTGTGTACTTTCATTCCTATATTAAATAAGCAAATCTCACACTGAGGGACTGTGTATTCTTTCTTCCTGTGGATTAACATTGTAATTAAAAATCTTTTTAACTGCAGCCAGCCCTCCCTTATATATTTGCTTTCCGTTATAATGGAAATAGTAAACTAAGAATTGGCATACTCTATGTTACATAAGTATGTCTTTGATAAAGTTCACTCCAAATAACCGTTCAAATTCCTTTTTACTTTATTCCCTTTTTGCAACTTAAAATGAGGTGAAGGGGCTGAAAAAACAAAAAGACACAGGCAGAATTCTTACCAAGTCCCAAGCACCTTTATAGCCACTTTAGCTTTCACTGTGTTGCTGCTTCTAGCATGGAGAGAGAGGGTCTGAGTAAGAACACACAGCATAGAGGGAGAGCACACAAGAGCACAGCAAAAGGGTAAAAATTGGAAAAAGGGAAAGGCACCCTAATAGCAAATAAGAGACCACATGCTACACTTTTGAAACTCCCCAAAGTTTAAGCACCAAACCAGCCTAAAACATACAGTAAACTAGTGTAGCCTTCCTATCATGCAATACACATTTCATGTGACCCTCAAGGGCTCAGCTGAATATACAAAAATGTGCTGAAAATGAAATCACTGTAATTTGACATTAACTTCAACATTTTGTGTAACCATCTATAATGTTCCTGTTTCTTTACGTAAAACTTTAACCAGATTTCTTGGATTTTAACATCTCTAAGACACAATACTTTCAGTAGTATGCATATATCTTCATAGCACTGAATATATACAACCTTAACCTAAGGCTAATGGAAAAGTGAAAGATGGCTGCTCTTAGAGACAGATTATTACAGGTTTGATATTCATTTCTACTTGTTGAAGTGGCTTTCCCAACTAAAGTCCTATGCCAGAGGCACCAAATTCTCCATCCTTTCCATTATTCACTATCTCATTATCTTTGCCACTGCTATCTCAGTTGTGTCTAACATAAATGGGCCAATGTAGGGAAGCAGACTATTACCGTGATAAGGAATTATTTTAAGGGAAATTCACAAAACTCTTCCCAGGCTCTGGAATGCCCTTGTGAAACTTCCGAGTCTTTCCATTCAGAGCTCCCTCTGGCTGCATCAATTTGGCCTGCATGTCCGAGATTATATTTTTCATTAAGGACTCTGGTATCATTGGAACATACCCGGCTGCTGTTGAACTGTTTATAAACAAGCAGGCCATACTACCTCTAACATTCAGAACAGCCAGCATGTCACAAGTCTGCATTCCCCATTTAATGTATGGACCTCATCTGGGTTGTTTAATATTGTCTGCCAATATTTTTCTTCTGCTCACCTTTGTTGAACAAGATGTACTACACTTTGAATATATATAGTTTTTGAACAAATACACACATACAACACACCCTTTTTTATGTGAGAAGTACTTGCAGTTCTCATTACAAGCAATTGCCTTTTCCATCATTTAAGAATCTTACCATTTGTCAAATTTCTACACTCTCTTGAACATACAAGTATAACAGATTTTTTTAAAAAGTGTTTCAGAATGGAACAACTTGTATTTTTCTAACACAAAAACCCAGAGAACCTGCCTCGCAAAGAATCAAGTGTAGAGTAAGCTGTAATATTGATTAGAAATAACAGGAAATTAACAAAAATATATATGTATGTGGACTATTTTGTAGTAGATTTCTGCACACATATAAACACACACAAACATTATACAGGGTGAGCCAAAAAGTAGTACCACATTTCAAATGTTTACAGTGATCCCTCGCTATATCGCGCTTCGACTTTCGCGGCTTCACTCCATCGCGGATTTTAAATGTAAGCATATCTAAATATATATCACGGATTTTTCGCTGGTTCGCGGATTTCTGCGGACAATAGGTCCTTTATGGTACATGCTTCCTCAGTTTGTTTGCCCAGTTGATTTCATACAAGGGACACTATTGGCGGATGGCTTAGAAGCTACCCAATCAGAGCATGTATAACGTATTAACTAAAACTCCTCAATGATATCATAATCAGTGTGAGCAGAGGGGCTGTTTGCACAGAGGCTGTTTGCCTAGAGGATACGGATGCTCCTCTAAAAAATGCCGCTTTATCGCAATGCTTCAGCATACTTAAAAGCCCAAAAGCACGTATTGATTTTTTGATTGTTTGCTTTTCTCTCGCTCTCTCTCTGACATTCTCTGCTCCTGACACGCATTCCTTTGAAGAGATATATTTGCATTCTTTTAATTGTGAGAAAGAACTGTCATCTCTGTCTTGTCATGGAGCACATTTTAAACTTTTGACTAAAGGGTGTTATTTCATGTCTAGAGGGCTCTAATAATGTTAACAGTGTGGGAGAGTTTATAAGGGCTTAAAATATATAAAAATAACCATACAAACATATGGTTTCTACTTTGCGGATTTTCATCTATCGCGGGGGGTTCTGGAACGCAACCCCCGCGATCGAGGAGGGATTACTGTATTCTACAAAAATGCTACAGGATAAAATAAATTTCATTACAACACTTGATTTTTTTCACTGTGTTTTAAAAATTATATCTTCAAGGTGGTGGCCATCATTAGTCATACACTCTTTGAGACGATTTCTGAATGCTCATGACTCGTTTGGCCATTTCAAGGGGAATAGTGGCGATTTCGTGGCAAATAGCATCCTTGAGGGCTTCAAGGTTTGGAGGTCGGTGTGTGTAAACCTTTGACTTGAGATAGCCTCACTAAAAGAAATCACACAGAACAGGCGAACATTAAGGCCACCCAACATTGAAACACACAGAGATCAGCTTCCTCGGAAACATCTCCTGCAAAACTGGCATGGATCTCGACACCATATGAGCTATTTCTCCATGCTGTTGAAACCAGGCATCCACCACATCCATTTCTCCCAGTTGGGGTCACAAAAAGGTCTCTAGCATTTCAATATAACATTCTGAAGTGACGATGACCGTTGCTCCCCCCTCCTCAAAAAAGGGCCTACAATGCCAAATTCTGGAACAGCGCACCAAACTGTAACACGCTAACTGTGCAGGGGTCTCTGATGAAGTTCACGAGGGTTGGTTTCAGCCCAAGAGCGAAAGTTTTGCTTATTTACGCAATCATTCGAATGGAGATGTGCCTCGACACTGCACATGACAATGGCATCTCGATGAACGGTTTGCAGAATGTTCGTGCATAACTCTCTGTGGCTCTCCCAGTCTCTCTCAGTGAGTTTCTGCACTACCATCATTGGATGGAAATTAAGGTCCTCGTGCAAAATCCTCCTCAAAGACGTGTTGGAAATGCCTAAGACAGAAGCATGTTTGCACTGAAAGTCTAGGACACTGCAAAATTGTTGCCCTTACAGCTTGGATGTTTTCAGGCATTCATATAGTCCAAGGATGGCCTGGAGATTTTCTATTCAATGTTGTACCTGTCTGTTTAAATTTATCCACCCACTGAAGAATTGTTTTCCGATTTGGGACATCACTGTTAGGAGGAATGCTGAAGTACATTCAAAAGGCGTGTTGCATAGTGATGATAGATTCATGGTTTTTGAAGAACACTTCGACAGTGAAAACATGGTGAGCACCAGACCAAGGCAAGTTGCTGAGTGAAAACTACAAGGGCTTGCCTATCAAAGGACCCCCCAACCCACTCGACTGCCTCTACCTCACACAATGACCTTGAGAAATGTGGTACTTCATTTTGGCTCACCCTGTATACAGTATATATTGTCACAGATGGTAGGGATCCCTAACCCGACCAGGACACCTCTTCGATGGAAGGATTGGGGGAGCAAGCCTGGTCAGGGCGTTACCTCCCCCGCAATGCTACATGGCAGCCCCCATGGGTTGCAGTAGTGCCTCAGACTCCTGCAGGACTTCATGGGAGGTGGAGTTGCCTACAGCCCTGTTGGGATCTGGAGGTGCCACCAGGGGGAGCTGCAGGTGTTTGTGAGCCCATGTGGACGGATCTTCCACCACAACTGGAAGTGCTGCTGGAAGTGGGGCAACGAGCACCTGAAGCACTTCCGGGTCCCTTATATAATGGGCCAGCAGACAGTACTCGGGGAGCCAGAGTTGAGAGGAGGGAGACAAAGCTTACCAAAGAGGAGTGGAGGAGAAAAGAGAACAAGAAGAAAAAAGGTTTTGTGTATTGTGTCTTAAGTGCTTTGGACTGTGTTGTACCTGTGGGAAATGAAGAAGGTGTTTCCCACAAGGTGAAGAAAAATAGAATCTGTGAGATTTTATAAGTGTGTTTTTTTAGTTTTTATAAGTGTATACACACATACATATACACACACGTAAATATATTTATTATAAATATATATATTTTTAGGGGCGGCATGGTGGCACAGTGGTAGCGCTGCTGCCTTGCAGTTAGGAAACCGGGTTCACTTCCTGGGTCCTTCCTGCGTGGAGTTTGTATGTTCTCCCTGTGTTTGCGTGGGTTTCCTCCAGGTACTCTGGTTTCCTCCCACAGTCCAAAGACATGCAGGTTAGGTGCACTGGCAATTCTAAATTATCCCTAGTATGTGCGTGGTGTGTGGGTGTGTGTGTTTGCGCCCTGCCCAAGGTTTGTTTCCTGCCTTGCGGCCTGTGTTGGCTGGGATTGGCTCCAGCAGACCCCCGTGACCATGTAGTTAAGATATAGCAGGTTGGATAATAGATGGATGGATATATATTTTTAACATCTAAATATATATATTGTGAGATTTTTGAGACCCCAACAACCCCCCAGTTGCGCTGTACGCCAGTGCACTGAAACTCTTTTGAAGCAGGCAGTGCTTATTCATCTGCCGCCAGCATAACTGCAGGGGTCAAAGCATAATGCGTCTATTGCCCGATGGTTGATGAGGGGAACATTTAAAACCAACCAATGTACTGGAGTTGCACTCTTTTTCTATGTCTTCACTCCTGAAGAGGACAGGAGGTGGAGTACAGGGGTTTGGTGCATGACTTTGTGTGATCGTACCAGTCAAACCAACTGCTGTTGAGCAGTCTTGGACAACCATAGGTCTGGACATCCACTAAGACCCGTCTCCATTGAAGGAGTTGATGTGGAGTGGGTCAAGACCTATAAATACCTTAGAGTACAGTTGAATGACTGGTCACAGAACACAAAGTCTCTGTTCAGGAAGGGGAAAAGTCGGCTCTATTTTCAGAGGAGGCTGGGCTCCTTTAACATATGCAAGAAACTCCTGCCGAAGTTCTATCAGTTTTTGGTTGCCAGCACTCAGTTCTATGCTGTGGTGTGCTGGGGGTAGCTTTAAAAAGAGGGACAGTGATTTTATTGACAAGCTGATTAGGCAAGCATGATCTGTGGTTGGAATGGAAATGGTCTCTCTAGTGACAGTAGCAGAGAGGATACCACTATGCAAGCTGCTTTCTATTATGGACAATGAACATCACCCACTGTACACCACCATAATCAAGCAGAGAGGTTTGTTTAGTGGTAGGCTGCTATCAAAGAACTGCAATACAGACAGATACAAGAGATATTTTGTTCCCAGAGCCATTAGACTCTTCAACTTTTTACAACAGGGAAGGGGGGAACACTAAGCTCTGAACCTCATAATCCTTCTCTGCTCATAAGCTGTATTAGATGTTTTAGCTATACACTACATACTTCTGATATCTCACTACTTGGTCATTACTGTATATCCTTTTTATTTAAGTTTGTTATTACTCTAGCAGCATATGCCATGCCACTTTATTCTATTTTACTCTGACATTATGTCACTTTAGTATCTGTCACTTTGATATTATTTGCCACCTGTCACTTTGGTAGTAGTATTATATACACAATTCTCACTGCACTGGCATCATTGTATGTACCACCTAGCGTACTGTGATTACATTATTTCTGTAGTAAGTGTACTTAAATGTTTGTAATTAACTTGGTATAATAAATTCTTGGGTACTAGTACCTGAAATTCCCTTGGGATCAATAAAGTATCCAGCTATCTATCAATAACTGGTATTAATGTTGATTCAAAGATACATCATAAAGATATAAGAAAAGCAGCACCCTTATACTATCTACTTTTCAAAAATGTAATCTGGTACCAAAGTACTCATATTAAGAACAACAAAAACCTTCCATATTATAGTGTACTTTCTTTACTAGACTCACAAAATGAAGGAGGAGAGAAACAGCATTACAAATTGTGTAACCTTAATGCACCCACACAATCAGAAAACAACATACAAATTTGAAGTCATACAATTTTCTTTTCCCCAAACATCAAAAGAGCAAAAATATCACAATGTTAGATCTAATGCAGGGTTTCTCTGTAATATTCAGATCTCTTCTCAGCAGTAAGGTAACTGGATATGCAACAAAGGATATAAAATATTAAGCAGACCAAACAAATAATTCAGTAGCTCCTCCTATGTGCACAATTTCAACATGCTCATTTATATGCTAAATCTACTCTAATGTCGGTTTTGCTTTCTCATATTTCTTCAGTTTCTAAAGTGAATATTTACACATTGAATGTTTTTTCTTTAAGTTAATTACAACAAGCAAAAGCAAAAGTTCCATACATTCACTGTAGCCCTGCATGCTGTGTTTCCCAATAATAAGAATGTATGTGTGATGAGAATACCTAAATAAGATATGCAAATTAAGGCAAAAGTAAAGAAAACAACTCAAAGGATACTCTCACTAGATTTGTTTCACAAACTTGCGTCAGTGCAGGTTTGAAAATGGATAGATGTTTTACTCAGTAAGTGACAAGAGTGCCATACAGAGCTAAAGTAACTGTCTAAAATCCAGAGATGCTCAAATGTATGAAGATTTCATGACTGACAAGTCCAATCCACTAAGATAAATTCACTGTTATGTTTCTGGAACAACTGCAAGACTTGACTAGCTTCATTACGCAATGCATTATCCCAGTGCCATGAAATAGCACACATGTTACTCAATTACTTTCAGATATCCGGTGATATTTCAAAGCTTATGTTAGTGACTAAAGAAGCCTAACCTGTCCCATATGCACACTCCAACCTGTAAAAAGCAGATACTTGAACATGTACTGTTCTATGCAAGGAGCTTACTGGGACACTCAAAATTTTGCAAATGCCACTTATACCCTTTTCTTTTTTTTTTATATTTTTTCATTCTATCAAATAAATCATAGCCATATATTCACATTTTCATGAAATGTCACTGCTTTAGTTTGTTGGCTGCTGAAGTTTTATTTACTAATTTATACTTCAAATGTCAACAAAATATGTAATTTGACAAGGGGTGTATATACTTTACCATGTAACTGTAAGTCCTACCATCCATATCAGTCCAGGGAAACAAATTCAGCAAAATAAGAAAGGAATGTGTCTCAGCTATCATATGCCAACCAAGACAAAGTGATGTGTGTGTTCCGTCTCTTTCAGCACTACTCTTGTTCCAAGCTAAAAGTTAACCGACTATAGCCCATCTGTTACTCTTTTCTCGACCTCCACCTGCTTTTTGTATCTACATTCTGAATTTGACCACAGAATCACCACTGACTGGTTGTTTTTTTATACATATGTGAAACTGTCATCCATAAATACTTAAACAAAGTTCCTGTTCTTGATACACTGATGCAAGTCCATGAATTATGCTTTGTCCATTTTTTTTTTACAATATGACATTGCCACTGATTCAACATCAATTACATATAAAGGTCATTGAAACTCAGTTCCACACTGTAGGTGTATATATTGTGGAAGATCATCTAGCTGCATACCAAAGAGAAACAGATCCGCCATCATTAAAGAAAGGAATCTACTCTATTCATCAAAACATATCTCCACACAGCAGTGTGTATAAACAGTAACCACCAGTAAATTGTGGAAGTGCCATTCACACCCTAAAAGTAATGCTTACAGGTTAACCAATGGAGGAGAAAGAGGGGTTCTGGGGAGTTAGCAGGAGGCTTGTGTACTCCCTTGAGGTTTAGGAGATAGCACAAAGTTGCCGAGCGATAACTTTAAAACCTGTACTACACTTGTAACAGAAATATTATATTGCCCTAATCAATTTTGATTAGCAAATTTAAAGACCAATATAAAGGGGAAAAAAATCAACAGAACAAGAAACATTCATTCAATATACAATCCATTGAAAATATGTTTTCTCCTAAAAAGCATTTCCTCTACACTTAACATATGTAAATATGTGGACATCTGACTCTTATTTCAATGCTATTAAGAGACTAGAGTTGACCTCGACCAATACATAACACTTAGTAATTATCCAAACAAAAACAAGAGAAATACTGGTTGGAATCAGGTGGTAAAGGTTACTACATCCTTATCTTATTCATGAATTAGGCTGGTAATTTATGTCAGGTACATCAAACCAGGCACAAATAATTAAAATTCCTTTTGGTAGATTGACAAGCCCAGCTTTATATAAAAATGAAGAACTTGTCTAGTTTGGCCATAGCAGTGCAATTTAAAAGTTGCCCTTACATTTGGGACAGGTTACAATAAAATTTCAAATTAATTTAAATATTTATTCTTTAGTACAAGTTATAATCAATAAACAGAGTAAAATAAATACAACTGGCAGTCTACCACAAGATGTCCATCTCTCATCAAATTCTAAAAGATCTAAAGGTATCTACACTCACAATCAATGTGGTGGTGTCACAAGTGAACTGTCATAAACTTGCGCTACATGAGAAATAAGAAAGGAAAATGCAGATGTCCTCTAGAGAGAGTAGAATGCACAATAAATCTTATGAAGCATAGTCTTCTGGCAAGGTAAATAAAAGATGAAATGCCACAATATTGTCATTTTTTATTAAAACCAAAAGCTGCCTTTAAAAAGAACCACCTCATGCCAACTACAAATCCCTGGAGGTGAGAGTGTCATGGTTTTGGCCTGCGTTATACTCAGGACAGCTTGCTATCACTGAATCAAGCATGAATTCCACACTGTACTAGAGAATACTTGAGCAGAATGGGAGGCCATCTGTCAATAAGTTGAACCTAAATCAAAAATGGATCATGCAACAAGAATAAATCTGCAACAGAATAGATCAAAAATGAAAAAAAGTGAAAATTTTAAAAATTAGACCTTCAGAGCCAAGATCTACATTATATCAAAATGCTCTAAAAACAACAGAAATGGGCAGTACAAAAAAGAAACTCAAACAGCTAAAGTATGTATATTTTTACAAGAGTGGATAAACAATCTTCCCAAGCTGTTTCAGTGACTGACAGACATCTGCCTGAAATACATTAATTTATTTATAATTACAATTTTTTGCGCCAGGACAAATTTATGCTTTTTGTTTGTGTGTAAATGTGTATGTGTGCATAAGACACTGCGTATTGGTTAAATAAATTACTGCAAAGTGCAATATTACACTTTCGTGAGATCAGTTCCAGATAATACACTAAACCAATAAATACCCTAGCCCTTTGATTGCTTCTAGGTAGATGTAGGGTAAACAATGGATTTCTGAATCAGGCTACTATATAAAACTTTAAAGGAAATCATGACAAAAAGAAACATTTTAAGTTACATACCTTACTTAAATCTCAGTTGTAGCAATAGTAACAAGTTAACATTCAGCAAATTTGCAGATGGTGCTAAGTTAATTGAGTAACTGGGTCCTTGGCCCTTGACCTCAGAAGCAATCCAAGTAGCACTAGCAGTCTAAAAACACATGTTTTGAACAGCTGCTACAGCCCAAAAGATTCACACATTCTGACCAGAATGTTAACCCTTTTTGATGTTAACTAACTTCTTTGCAGTCTGTGTTGCTAAGACTCACTGTTTCTCATCTCACCTCTTTGACCTGTGCAAAGCATTCTGTAGAAGATAACAACCAAACAAAAGGGCATATAAAAAATTACTTGAATCCCTCTGACATTAAGTTAATAAACTTACAAAAAGTGAAATAGCTATTAGAACCCTTAGGTATTTCATTACCCAATACCCACACAAAAACATTTGCACTTTAAGATTATACACAACAGTATTTTTGCACTTTCCATGATATCGTCTGTGAAAGGCACTATATTAAAGTAGTATTTAAGTGACTGAACTGAATGAAATATAAAACAATCAATTCGTCAGTAAGAATACACTCCTTTAAAAACCATAATGATCTATCACTGAACCACAGAAATAAATGAGAAACAAATTAATTATCAATGAGGTTAACTGACAATTCAAGCCATTTCCAAGCATTTTCAGGTAGTTCCATTAAAATGTTTTCTTCTTTATTCTACAACTGTGTGCTGTCTACATAAGACATATACCAGTGACAATAATGCTGCATAGAGATTGGATCCCTACGTATTTGTGGTTATAAAACTCTCCCCCCCAAAAGTATACCATTGTGATATTTACCACACAAATTTTGAACAATGACTGAACATAATTTTTTGTTTGCCTTTAGAAAAAGTTGTTTTACCCTATATTGCACATATACAAAAAGTTACAAAACAGCTGAGCACTCACACATGGACAGACTGAAACATATGAACAAGTAGGCAGAGAAGAAACTTTTTTTTTTTTTTAAATAAGTCACAGAATGCTATCTCTCTACCATTCTACTGTAGTTTAACCAGCAGGACTGCCTATTCCCAACAGGACAGAAAAACATACTTATGCTGTCTATTTGCATAGGATGTCCCATGTAAATCCAACAATAAGAATTTAATGTGATTTTCCAGAATTATGAAGCTTAAATTGTAAACACAGCTTAGCAATACGAAATAAAAGGGAGAACATATTAAACAAAACTAATAAACAAAAGGTTTGTAGTATAACTGACTAACAAAACAAATATAGTACTGAGCTGTTTGCATCACTTTTATCCTATCTCTAAAAGGACCTAACTTGATGGAGCATACAACTTGAGCCATCACACTCTTGCATTGAGAAGCACTCTCAATGTTACACACCCTTTAAAAACAAACATACCTGAAAAAAATACTTACCAGATAGTGAACTAATGTGATGTGCACAATTTGAACATGGTTAGGACATTTCCTGTGAGTAACTAAATGAACACAATGAAACAGATACAATATACTGTACTGAATAATGGAAAGGTCTCCTCTCACTCAACTACAGAAACTCATTTAAGAGGATAACCTTGCACTGCAGAATTAAAAAGGAAAATCACTCATTTCAGTAAACAGAACAGCACTTTCATGCCCTGCTGGTCATCATTGGAAACACTCATGTACGCCAGACCAGACCACATCTCTCAGTAGATAGTAAAGACAGCATCTTCCACGTAGTTAGACACGAGGATAGCACATAACAGGCCGGCTCCCTCTAACATACAATGGAAGAAAGTACACTGCCAAGATAAGGAACCATTCAATTACTAAATTGGAACTCTCCATCAACATAAAATGTCCTTCATCTTTACTGCTCATGCTGGGCAAAATGCCCCACTTGGTACAGAAACACAGTTTTCTTCCACAGCTCTGTACCGCTCAAAAGAAGTCAAATTCTATGTGCTTTCTTGGCATCATATGCACACTAGTGCTGCCACAGAATTTTAAAAAATACTAAGAAAAAAATACACAATATAAGATGTTGACAGTAATCTGGAGGAATTACTTTGTGCTTTTACTTTCCTGGTAGGCAATGGACTCTGAATTTTACGGGAGAAACATAGTGCAAAAAGGCTCTTTTAATCAGTATGTGTCCTGTGCAGAAGGGACAAATTACACCTTTATCTCTCTCCCTCCCTATCTCCCTTGCTCCAGATCAGTCCCATGGGCTGTGACAGTCCAGTTCCTCCAATGTCCACTAAATCTGTTACTGTTAAATCACTGTCACCTGAGTTAGACATTCTGAATGTAGTCTACATCTAGAGCGGTGTTATTTAACTAGTTCAGACCGCATCTCAAGTTAAAGCAGAAGTAGCACAGAGTTTTAGTAGAAATTATTCCATTGCCTACAATTCAACTTTGTACTATTAGTGTGGCCTTTCAGTACTAGAGGACCCTCCAACCTAAAAGAAAATATGCATGATAAGATAGATCACTCATTAGACAGGAAACTCCAAGCAGTGTAAGCGGAATAACCATTCCATAGAAAAAAAAAGAGAAAAAAAAGCAATGGGTCAGTTCTTTTAGAAAAAGTGTATAGGAGATTTGCAGCTGTCGCAGAACCAGGACTTGTTTCGTCAGAAGCAGGGGGCTATCCATACAACAGGTCACCACTCTCTGAGTGGGCAACATTTAAAAGTTAATGGAAAACAATGGGTGTCACAAAAGAAACATCTCCTGCAAAGAAAGATAAGTAGAACAGTCCCCCGTTACACGGAAAAGAGGCGCCTGTGCCCAGCAGGGTACCACTCTCGGAAGCCACCAGGGAAGCCCACTGAGGATCAGCCAATTATTACGAACGCCAGACAGAAAGCGTATTTCATTTGACAGATGTTGCAGTGAGGAGCACCTCTCCCATTTATCTGAATAATGCCGCTAACTAACTCGACTCTTAACGTGGGCAGCACACTTACTATGCAAGTCCTCACTTTCAAGCCAAGTGGAATGTCCACGCCACAGCTTGAGTGTGTTTGACCCTCTGTCTTTATCCGCAGTTGCGTCGCCGTCGCCTTAAGCCCCGCTAGTCTCTGCACCGCAACACAACCGAGTCTGGACTGAAACACCAAGGGATAGCCAAACGATATGTTATAACGACTTCTTTTTCCGCAGCGCTTTAAGCGGCCCATTCGCCGCAGCCCCTCGACAAACTCCTGGAGCGGGATGACGCGCGACTGCGCCGGTAGTCAAGCTGAGTGCAAATTCGGCACCGCACGCCAAGCTCCACTTAAAACCACTAGCTCGCGCCAAATGTCATGCAATTAATAAACCGGTCCCGCTATACATGGGTTAAATACTAGAAGCGTCCATTCCGAACATCACGACTTCCATACAGCACACTTACCTCGAGGTGCTGAGCCTCGAGCCGCCAATTGCATCCCACCGTTAGTCGAAAAGCTAAGCGCCGGCCGCTTGTAGAGAGTGTGTGTATATCAGTGTGTATGTCAGAGCGCGCGCTCGCGCTAGGCACAGACGACCCGACACGCCCACTAAGCGACGTCTCGGCCAACCGTGTCTCTCGTTAGCGCGCCCTTATTAGAATATATCTCGACTCATACTGTGCACCACAGCATCGGCAGAGGGCGGCACCTGCGTGCTACGCTCCCTAACCAATGAGAAGCCGCGAGTCGCATTTAAAGCGCTTTGGCTAACATGCGGCCGTGCTGGTATTGATAATGGTTAGCCGCAGTAGTGAGGTGTATAGCTGCGCCGCACTTGTGAAAAAAAAAAAGAATGCCTAGCAAGTGGACTGGCTAACGAATAAAATGACAAACAGCGTTTCATCCTGGCGAATGCAGTCGCCGAGTGTCAAACTCGGATAATCACTTTTTATTTAAGATGTTTTGTTCATTACAAAGACCTGGCCATTATTTAAAATGCTTAATGATGACTTTCACCAAAGACATCGGTTCGATCGCCGGCCGTGGTTCCATGTGTGAACAGTTTTTCCTTCATTATATAGGATGGGTAAATATAGTAAAATCAAGGGTTAATATCTTTTTTGTGACATGCCCGACCCTATCCTTTTAAGAGACTAATATACAGACAAAAATGGCTTAAGAAAAGGTCGGTAGCTAGGTGTGCTGTGGAAATCGTTAAGGGCCAACATCAGTGAGTGTCTTTAGGTCAACAAAGAACAAATAAAAATTCATCGGTCTCAAATAACATTTCATTTTTGGCAGGTTTAATATATTTGGATTGTTTACTGTATATTTAATCGTTTTAAATTATTTTGGCTATTTAAAAATGTTTGACATTTAAGGTATTTTGTTATGAATTTTAAGTTAGTTTAGAAGAACTGGTTCTTGTCACGTTTTTCTTTTGCTGTTTTCATTATTTTCTTTTATTTTTGATTTTCCGGTTATGTTACTGATTCATAGTCCTGTTTGGCATGTGTTCATTTTGTTTCACAAAAGTACTTTTGATACGATTCCACTGGTTGATTAACACCAGCACACACACCCTCCCTTTTTTAGATAACTTCACCTGTATTCTAATTTTATGCCTTGAAAGATCGGGCGAAAAGACAGTTTCCCCTTAGGGATTAACACTGTATATCAAATTAAAAAAAAAATTACTTTTAACCAAGTCGACTTTAATAAGTGATTGTGTGAATCGTTTACTGGCTAACGTATTATTAATTAAACGCCGGACCTTTGCTACAAGCATCCACTCATGGAATTCGGTAAACTAATGACAATAAATTGACCGTTGTGTATATACGCGTGCTGAAATCCGTGAACACGTTTATAAATGTGTCCACTGATATAACTGCATATTTATTACTGTCTCAAATGTGTTACAGTATGTTGATTTTATACGTTGAAATGTGGTGGCCAGCATTATTGTCTCAAAGCACTAGGAGGCCAGGTTCGAAACTTCAGAATGAATTTGCACATTCTAACTGTGTCAGCTTGGGGTTTTCATAGAGTGTTCCAATTTTTATCACACTTCCCAATTGGTTCTGTTATTCGAGTTACAGTTGATATTCTAAAAGGCATTAAATTTCATCTTCCGATGATCCAGATGCCACCTGCAATGGTTTCCCAAAACTCGGGTCTCGCACTCCACAGTGAGTTCTGAAACAAATCATTGAAGGCAGACACTCCGGCGGCTGAAGAAACGGCCTTCATTTGAGTCCCGCTACCCTCGCTCCTCACACGATCACGCTCTCCGCAGTAAAGGTGTTCTCACGTTACATCTCCTTGGCAGATCCGAGCCACAACACCAGTTTAGACGGCTTTTATGTAATCTGCGATGCCCTCTTGATAACGCGAACCCACTGGGGCTCCCAGGGAGCAAGTCCACCAACGTACCTACCAAAGTGAAACCAGTTACATGATGAGAAGTACGAGAAGCTCCTTTAAGCAGTCGGTGCTGGTTAAAACAATATGCAGACACAAAATGACTTTATGTCATCACCTGTTATAGCGGATGTCTGATGCTGATACACACCATCGTTAATTGGCCATCGTGCATGAGAATGATGTTGCAGTGAGAGAATTCACTAAAAATCGAGTTTCGACTACAGGATAATGTTAAAAGAAATATTTAAGAGATGAAGGTATATCTATTTTTGTTATTTTAGATTTTTCCAAATAACTTCAAGCATGCTTAATATCTGCATAAACATCTTATGTCTCGAGCGCAACTTTTGAATGCGTCACAAAAGAACAGCTTTGAAACAATGTGCACAAAGAGCACTGCGTAGGCCCATTCTTTATGAAAATCTTCGTCTTCACGGCGGCAGAGAATGGAAACTGAAAAGGAATTGTTAGATTAACACGACAACTGTTGAAAATCAATTAGACTCCGAATCATTTTTATTTGCCAGAACTTGATGTACTGGAATTTGACTTGGTAGATTTGGAGCTGCTTCAGAATACAACGGCAGCACAACAAATAACAAATAAAGTTAAACAGAAAAACTTCATACAAAATTGCAGAATAGTATATGTATAAGGGAGATGGGCAAATGATGATGTGAAAGTGTGAGTGTGTTGTGTGATGCACAGGCATACACATGCATATACTGTATTGTACACCTTCATACAGTTTATGACAATGCTTGAACATACAAAAAATTACGGGTTTGAGAGGACAATGGCTCTGAGAAAGAAACTATTGAGGTGTCAGTTAGTTGTAGTTTTGATTTACCTGAAGCTTTTACCAGAGAGGAGCTTTTGAAATAATTGATGAACTGGTGAGATGAGTCCATGGTGATCCTTTCTGCATGGTTAGTGACACAAGATGTATAGAGGTCTGCAACAGATGGAGGATCACAGACAATTATTTTCTCAGCAGACCTCACAATGTGCTGTAATTTATTTTTGGAGTGTGCTGTTGCTGAACCAAACCAGACAACAATGGAGAATGTCATTACACTTTCAATTATGGCTTTGTAAAATTGTACCAGGATTGGCTGGGACATTTCTTTAGTTGGCGTAAGAAGGACAACCACTGGTGAGCCTTTTTATTAATTTTAATGATGTTAATGTCTCAGCTGATAGCCCAAAAAGTTGGAGGATTCCACCATATTGACTGCAGAATAATTAATTTTTAGTGTGAGAAGCTGAAACTGCTGTTTTTGCGAAAGTCAATGACCATTTCCACACTCTTGGTGGTATTGAGGACTATGTTGTTTGAAGCACACCAAGACATAAGATGAAACGTCTCTTTTCTATAAGCATTTCCTTACCATTAGCAATTACACTAATAATGGTGGTGTCATCAGCTAACTTGATTTTTTTTACTGAAGGATCAGTGGACATACATTAATCGGTATATAGGGAATGCAAAAGTGTGTGTGTGGGGTTGTGAAGTACCCTCTTAAAATGGAATTAAAATACAGTATGTACATCATATTCATCACTTTTGTGGTGTGATATGTTTCTCACATCAAAGCAAATAATGGCTTGGCGATGTGAATTATTATGTGTAGGAGTCATCATGTATTTGGTTCGGTTGCATTGCCCTGCTTAATCAAAGGTGTCTTCATTTCCCAGTTTCTCCAACATGTTGCATATGCATGGGTCAGAATTGTCATAAATATACACACATTTTCCCCCTATCAAGTTTTCTTTTATAAATCCTGACATTTGCATGGCAAGTTGTTCATTAATTTTGAGCCACTTTTTGTGTGTACGCAAGCTTTATAAATGAAGACCCAGGTGAGTGTTGCTCTACTCTGTTTCAGACTCAGGTTATCCTTTTGTTCATCTCAGATATTGGAGTACCCAAGTACTACAACTCCCAGGAACCCCTACGTGTGAACACACAGGAGTCCCAATGGAGAAATGCCACCACCGGGCATATTGTTGGAGCAAATGACTCTTTAAAGCAGTCTTCTCCTGCTATACTGGCCTTCCAATTGGGAAAGGGAACAACAACCTTCCTGTTCAGAGTTCCCATTCATCCAAGTTGTCAATCCTTTATGACTTCCTGGCTGGTTAAGAAAGTACCATTACTCCCAGCCAGGATGCCAGTGCATCTGTGACTTTCATTTTATTTATATATGTATTTGGCTCCTGGAGCAAGTCAATTTCCCCTCTGGGACCAATAAAGTACTGTCTACGTATCCATCAATGTGTCTCTTTAACTGTGCTAAATTTTATTGCCTTGTGTCTTGTTGGATACATTGCAAGATTTTTTTTTATTACTGTTTTAAATCATTATGATCAGGATCTCCAAACAAGTCATATAAGGTCACATCAGAGACAGGAAAGTAAATACTATGGATGATGAAGGTGATATCCAAATATAGTGCTTGTCCCCAATAGGGAGTGCTGCTGTACCTCCCTGGAAATTCAATTTTCATCAGTAAGGTCAAGATAAAATACTATATTTCCCCCAAGTGGATAAAATTATGTAAAGAATTATGAAAACATTTCCTTAGCATGTTTTAATGATGATGGTTTAAATTCTTAGCTGAAAAAAAGTCAATGGAAAAAGTACTTATGGTCTTACTTCATCACATTCAAAAAAAAAGAAAAAAAAAGACTTCATCTACTGACAGACTTCCAACATTTTTACAATTTACTCTGTTTTATAGCTTTATGCAGTATAACTTTAAGGTTTATAAAGTCCCTCTGTATATGCCAGTGTAAACCAGTCACTTAAAGATTAAAACTAACACGTATGCATTTTTCCTATTGGTAAGAGTATCCCGTTTCTCTTCTCATATAACTTAAAATGGACACCCTCCTGTTTCAAAACCGGTGATATTGCCAAAACCTCTAAACTTTGACAGGCTGTTAGAATGCTGTGAATGTTTCTAACAACATCTACACAAGAAAGTGCATTCACATAAAATGGTAAAAATTCCCACACCATATCAAAGCGACAAACAATGCAGTGACTTACACAAATTGGCTATGTTAACAAACAACAAACCAAACACTGATTTATGTACAGGTATAATGCTGTTGTTTACATGTAGTTTTCACAGCAGGAGATCTGGAGCTGGCTTTTTGGAGGTCACACGGGAAGCTCAGTGGGAACATGTTTGCTTTAAAGATTTTAAGTGCCTTCGTGCCTATTGTGAAAGTCCGTGTCTGTCTGCATGAAACAACTCAGCCCCTACGTGGACCAATTTTCTTGATGTGTCATGCTAATTCTTCAAAGAAATTTGTCAACGCAGTTCAATTTTCATTCAGATTTCTCAAACAGTTTGCATTGTACCAAGGTTTAAATTTCCATTTTTTTTTTTATTGAAAATCATTGGCAAATTTGGGTATTCTTCCATCTTTAAGCAGAGTAACATTCTATGTGACTTCAACTAGGAATTAGTTTACTTTTTAATTTTACCCTGAGAGTGGTTGCTTGAATCTGTAAATAAATAAATATATTTTCCCCCTCTTTTAGTCATCAGACAGCTGCTCAGATGCCCAATGCAAGTGAGTCAAATGCTGGGCAGAGTGCACATGCAAACGGCTCACACAGCAGCTGTTGTCATTTTAAGCAATCTCTTAATTTCTGGTTAATTTATATGTCTTTATACAACTCATTGGATTAATTCAATTTAATTCAATTTATTTTTTACATGGCACAGATCTTGAAAGGAAAATATAATGTAAATGGAGAGCACCATCCTGGCATCACTCCACATCTGTAATAAAGCCAAGATATTCAAGACAGATCAAAATAGGTGCATTAGTTATTTTAAATAAAGCATGCCAGTGAAGAAAAACAAAGGGGGAACACACAGAACTACAAGTACAAAAGAAAACACCTTATGGGGATCATCTTGTCCACATGCTCACCTGTTGAATTGAGCCAAAACACATTCTCTTTTCATCCAGTCTTGCTTGTAATCTAGGACTCCAATCTGAGTATCTTTGCTCCAAACGTTCCTCTCGACTACAGACTCGGTTCAGCCTTTGTCTGTTAGAAATGATTTTCAGAGCTTTATAAAGGAAAACAAGTAAAAGGGATTTTCTAAGACTCATTAGACTGGCCAGGCTCAAACTAGATTCAAGGAAAAGTAGAGCAACTAAACCAAAATGACCACCTAGGGAACATAATGAGAAAAATAGACTTTCAAATCCTCATGTTTTTTTCAGTATAATGAAGAAAATGTTTATTTGTAAGTGACGCAGTCTTTTTCCTTTTGTATTAAAAGATCAGACAGGTTATTAAGGTGCTGCTACTTTCTATAGATGTGGTGTAATATGTGAGGATTGCCCAGTATATGTATGACAGAGTGATAATTTGGGTTTGAAGCAGTGCTGGGGTAAGTCAAGGTCCCAGTTCAAGTACAGTAGGTCTGAACCAGGGATCGTCTTCAAGTCTTTACTTCTTTGACCTGCTTATGGATGTGTTGAGTGGGATAAAAGACCAGTTCCCTGGTGTTTTGCTGATGACGTTACTTTGTGAAGCACCAGAAAAGAGGAAATGGAAAGGAAGTTGGAAGAATGGAGAAGGGCTTTGGAAGACAGAGGGTTGAAGATAACATGAAGAATGAGACTGAATATATGAGGTTTAATGATGTTCAGGATTCAGAAGGCAGTCTGTGTGAAAGAAAAATGAACTGCTTGCAAGCTACTAAGAGTTAAAAGCTGACAAAGCTATTTTGCTATAAAGGCAGGTTATTCATACAGCTGTCTGTCATAAGACAGGGTGCAGAAGGCTGACCTAGGACAATGTCCTCCTTAGGAACGTGTCTGTAAGATACATGAAAGATAACCTTTCCTTCTTTAGGGTCCATCTGACACATACACAGAACAGAAACAGATCACCCATTTGTGTAATAAAATTAAATGCTTAGTGTGGCGGATGGCTGGGGCACATGCCCAGTCGGGAAGCCTGGAGGATGGAAGGACCGGGAAAGAAGCAGTACCTTCTCTGGAACATGAGAAGGCAGGTGCCCTGGTGGGTGTTGGGGCCACGGGAACAGAGCTTGGAAACTCAACCTTGTGGGGACCCATGGCCACCACTAGGGGGCACCTGGATGGTTCAGAAGCCATGGTATGCAGCGCTTCCACCACACTAGGAAGTGCTGCCAGACTAGGAAGTAGGTACACCCGGAGTGCTTCCAGGTGCCCATGCAGCACTTCTATCACACTAAGAAGCACTGCAAGAAGGTCATCAGGGAGCGCCTGGAACACATCATAAAAAGAGGCCTCCTCACTGCATTCAAAAAGCTAGAGTCGGGTGGAAGAGGATGAGGCATGCGAGGAGAGGAGTAGAGGTGGCAGAAGACTTTAAGAGAAGTAAAAATGACTGAGCCCTGTGAGTTGTTTATGGTGCATTGTGCTGTGTGAATTGTAAAATAAAAGCGTGTGCTTTGATTAGGGTGCCTCTTGTGTCTGTCTGTGCCAGGGTAAGTGCTGATATAGTGCCATCTACTGTCACATTAGGTAAACAATATTATGCTTTTTAATAAGTAAGGGGAAGGGGGAGGAAGAAAAAAGTATATAAAGCCGACCAAAAAAGGGAACCTGTGCTCTTCTGCCTTGAAACACATTAATCCATGTACTCACCGGTGCCTGAATAAAGACTGATTAATTGAGCTATTCCTGTCTTCCTCTGGGGTTTCTTCTACATCTGCAGGAAAGGCTATTGAACAGTGTGGATAAATTTTAAGTATCTATGATCAGTGGTAACCTAAGATGGAGAAAACTAGATGCAGAGAGAACCCATAAAGTGCAGTGTGGATTTAACAATTGGAAGAAGGTATCAGGATTTTTGAGTGATTTTTGACTTTAGTCATGAGACGCCGCCATGAGTGGCAGCCTTTCCAGCAGCTCCGTGTACGACTTTATGTGAATTTCCCCTTGGGGATTAATAAAGTATGTGTGTATGTATGTATGTATGTATCTATCTATCTGTTTATCTATCTATTTATCTATCTGATTGAAGAATTAAAAGTTAGAAGTGACAGTTTTTAAGACAGTTGTAAGGCCAGCAATGATGTATGGAGCTGAGACATGGGCATTAAAGGGAGAGCAGGAGAAGATGGATGTGTGGAGTTCCAAAAGAGGACAGACAATCAGAAATATAACAAAAGTGGGAGAGATAACTAAGAAAGTACAGGAAACTTGATTGAAATGGCATGGACATGTGATGAGGAGAGACAATGAATATGTGAGGAAAAGAGTGATGGGAATGGAAGTACAAGAGAAGAGAAATTGAGGGAGGCCAAAGCAGAGTTGGATGGATAAAGTAAGAGAGGATCTGAAGAAAAAAGATCTGACTGGTCAAGTGGTGCAGGACCAAGCTATATGGAAAATGTTGATCAAACACTTTGGTCCAACATAGAAATGTAAAAGGATGGAAAAAAAAAGGTGCAATAACATCATTGTCATGAATCCTGTCTTTTTCTGCTTCTTAAATCCTGTGTCAGGGATGCCAGGGGCAACGACCCAGCCGGGACGCCTTGAGGGACCGGAAGAGGGTCTATGCCCACCCTGGATCACGTGGGGGCCGCCAGCCTGGTTGCTTTGGGGGTCACGGGTAGAGGGCATGGAAGTCCAACCCTGTAGGGACCCGTGGTCACCGCCAGGGGGTGCCCCAATGCCTTGGGGACCCTGGACCTCAGCACTTCCGCCACACCAGGAAGTGCTGGGGGGAAGAGTAGCAGGGACACCCGGAGAGCTTCCGGGAGAACAGCCGGCACTTCCGCCACACTGGGGTGTGTCCAGGGAGGAGTGCCGGGAAACACCTGGAGCCCATCCGGGATGAAATAAAAGGGGCCGTCTCCCTTCATTCGAGGCTGGAGTCGGGTGGAAGCAGGACAAAGCAGGAAAGAGAGTGGAGGCGGCCCGAAGAGGAAGGCATTGTGTGGCCAGGACTGTGTGGGGGTTTGTGTGTGCACTTGAAAGTATTGTATATAGTATTGTAAATAAACGTGTGGTGGTGTTTAACAACATGTCTGCCTGTCTGCGTCCAGGCCGCGTCCCCACCTGTTTGACAATTGCTTTTAGTATTCATTTAGGTTTTCTTAATATTAATAAAAGGTGTCATTATTTAATGATGAGGGGTCATTTTGTTGGAGTGGGTTACACTATTTTGGGCTTTAGTTTCATGGACATGGTCTTATTCTTTATACGTATGGTGTCCATTGCTGGTCATCCATTCTGCCAAAGTTATCGGAGAACTGGTTGGCCTTGAGTGCAAAAGGGAATTAAAAAAACACATGAAGAGACAAATCCTAACCTAAATACTAGCATTGCTCAAACTGAAATAGTCTAAATTGCCATGTGACAAGCCTAATGTATGAGCTGAAAATCAAAGCAGATAACCTCTAAATGAGAAAGTTTCAAAAGAAAGCACTCACAAAAGGTTTTCATATGAAATTCACAAACATGGATAATGGATGACATTGTATCGATAACATCACACCTTCTCAATTTCATGACTGGCAACCACAGCATTGGGAACACATAATGCTCAACCCACCAAAAAACAAGATGGTGTTGTGGAAAAATTAAAAATATTACAATGAAAAGAATCTATATGCTTTGGAACAAAAAAGAAAAAAAAAATAGGGAAAAATATACCAAGCCAAAAAGACAAATTTATTGAACCAAGAAAATAATAGCAAAGATATAAAGAATAAAGAGTGATGGGAATGGAAGTATAAGAGAAGAGAAATTGAGGGAGGCCAAAGCAGAGTTTGGCTGGGCCACTCAAGGACACCCAGAGACTTCCCCTGAAGCCACTCCAGTATTGTCTTTGCTGTATACTTTGGGTTATTGTGCTAACAGGGAATCGTCACCCCAGTCTGAGGTCATGTGCATCCTTGAGCAGGTTAACCTATGCTTTTTACTCAAGTGCGGCTTCCATCTGGTCACTTCTGATTGGTGGAGTGTTGCTTAGATGATCCTCTTTCTTACAGGTTCTTCCATCTTAGCAGAAGACTTCTGAAGCTCAATTAGAGTGACCATTGGATCCTTGGTCACCTATTGCTCAGTTACTCTGTTTGGCTAGACAGCCAACTCTTGGAAGAGTTTAGGCAGTTCCAAACTTCTTCCACTTTACATTTATTGAGGCCACTGGGCTACTGGGAGCACTCTAAGCTTTAGAAATGGTTTTATACCCTTTCCCTGATGTATGCAATACTACAATTAGAGCACAGAGGTCTACTGTGAGTTCCTTGGATTTAATGGCTTGGTCTTTGTCCTGGCATGCAGTGTGAATTGTGGGCCCTTCATATATATAGGTATACATGTACCTTTCTGTGATGTTTGACCAGTTCATTTTATCACAGGTGGACACCAATCAAGTTCTAGACACAACTCAATAAGAAGTCAAGGAAACAGGACATATAGTAGCTGATAATTTGGAGTGGCACAGCTATGAATCTTTATTATTAATTTTCAACAAATTTACAAATCTTTTTTCTAAACCCTTTTTGCCATTATGGGTTAGAGTGTAGATTGAAGTGGGGAGCTGGCACATGTATCCATTTAAATTTAAATGTGTAATGTGAAGTATGCGGAAAATGAAGGGGTCTGAATACTTTTTAAATCTGTTGTAGATGCAGTGCCCTCCATAATGTTGGAGACAAAGACACATTTTTCCATGACTGACCTGTCCACTGCTCCACAGTTTAAAATTGCAAATCCAACAATTCAGACATGATTAAAGTGCACTTTGCAGACTTTCTTTTAAAAGGATTTGTATACATTTTGGTCACTGCATGTAGAAACGACAACACTTTTTTTATATAGTCCCTCTATTTTATGGCACCATAACGTTTGGGACACAGCAATGGCGGGTCTATTAAAGCCGTTGTCATATTTAGTACTTTGTTGCATATCCCTTGCATACAATGACTGTCTGAAGTCTGCAATTCACAGACCTCACCAGGTGCTGAGGATCTTCTCTGGTGATGCTCTGCTAAGCCTCTAATGCAGCCAGCTGCAGCTCCTGCTTGTTTTGGTGGGCATGTCCCCTTAAGTTTTCTCTACAGCATACGGAAGGCTTGCTCAATTGGATTTAAATTGGTTGACTGGTTTGGTCATTCAAGAATGTTGCATATTTTAGCTTAAAAAGCTCCTATGCTTCCTTGGCAGTATATTTGGATCATTATCTTCTTGTAGGATGGAGTTCCATTCATTGAGTTTGGAGAGATTTACTAGAACTTGAGCAGATAACATGTTTCTGTACACCTCAGAATTCATTGTGCAGTTCCATCATCAATGAAGAGAAGTGTGCCAGTACCTGTGACAACCATACATGCCCAAGTCATAACACCCCCAGCACCAGGTTGAACAGATGAGGTGGTCTACTTTGGATCTCGGGCAGTTCCCTTTGGTCTTTATACTCTGCTCTTGTCATCACTCTGATCAGGCTCATATTTGTCTCATTTGTCCACAAGATGGTTTCTATAATTACACAGGTTTTTTAGAGTCCTTTTTCATAAACTGTAGTCTGGCCATCCTATGTTTATGGTTAATAATGGTTTGCATCTTGCAGTGTGGCCTCTGAATTTCGGATTTATGAAGTGTTCTGCTGATAGTCGTCTCTGAAACATCCACATCGGCCTCCTGAAGACTGTTTCTGGTATGTGGGACAGGAGTTTGAGGCTTTTTCTTTACCAGAATTCAGCAGTGGTGGTGTTTCTTGGCTTGCTAGTCCCTTTGTCATTACAGAGCTCACCAGTGTGTTCTTTCTTCTTCATGATATTCCAGATAGTTGGTTTAGGTCATCCTATTTTTTTTATTTAACCAATGTCTCAAATGGTTTTATTTTTGTTTTTCAGCCTCATAATAGTTTCTTTGACTTTTATTGGCTCAGCTCTTGTCCTCATGTGGAACAATGGCAGCTACAGACTCTAAAGGGTAGAAGGTAGCCGAAGTACCTTATGAAGCAATGAAACACACCCGAGGAACCACAAACATGTGTGACATCTATTGTCCCAAACATTATGGTGCCCAAAAATGGATGGGTTTATGGGCATATGTTAAAAGTGTTGTCATTTGTAAATGGTGTGACTGGAACGTATGCAAATCCCCTTAAAGTCTGCAATGTGCCCCTTTAATCACAATGTCAGAATTGTTTGATTTGTACATTTAAATTGAGGAGCATAGTGGTAAATCATGGAAAAATGTGTCATTATGGAAGGCACTGTAGATATATATTGTGTACTGCCTTTTATATTTATTTACTATTGAAGGATACTTTATTGTATCTATTTCAAGGAGAAATTACAGTCTTGCAGAAACCAGAACATAAAATGCTCACAAAGCAAGCAGTAAAATGAATTAATTGCCTCCATATGGTATTTAAAATCTATTCACATTTAAGACCTTTAGCTATTTTAACCACAGGATATGTGATAAACATGCGGTGGGCTGGCGTCCTGCCCGGGGTTTGTTTCCTGCCTTGCCCCCTGTGTTGGCTGGGATTGGCTCCAGCAGACCCCCGTGACCCTGTAGGTAGGATATAGCGGGTTGAATAATGGATGGATGGATGGATGGATATGTGATAAAGTTGGTAAAAAAAACATTTCTGGTAACATACCCTAGAAATAGACCTATGCTGAAGGTGCTCCAAGGGTTAAGCAGGGCAAAGGTTGTGTCTTTCTTGATCGCCATTAGTGTAGCCAACATCCTTATATCTGCTATTGGTTCCAGAGGGTCCAGGCTAGTGTTCAAAACACAGACCCCAACCATCCTCATTAACATCTTAAGTGTGCTTACATGTGATGTTCTTATGCTATTGCTGCAATATTTAGCAACATACAGCAACTGCAAAATAATAAGACAGCAATTTACTGTAAACTTGTGTTTGGACTGCTCTGCGTTGAATTGTGGGGCATTTTCATACTGTTTCGCTTATATGTGTGGTAAGACGACATTTAAAAGTGAAATCTTGGCTGTAGGATGTCAGAGGTGGCTGGGGTGGCGACCCGGCCGGGATGCCCAGGAGGACTAGAGGAGGCTTGCGCCTTCCCCAGATCATCTGGGGGCGACCACCCTGGTTCCTTTGGGGGCCACGGGTACAGAGCTTTGAAGCTCCACCCTGCAGGGACCCGTGGTCGCCGCCAGAGGGCGCCCCCATGCCTTTGGAGCCCTGGACCTCAGCACTTCTGCCACACCAGGAAGTGCTGGAGGGAAGAGGAGCAGGGACACCTGGAGTGCTTCCGGGGATGCAGCCGGCACTTTCGCCACACGGGGGTGTGTCCGTGGAAGATTGCCGGAACCCACCTGGAGCACATCTGGGTGATAATAAAAGGGGCCGCCTCCCTTCATTCGGGGCTGGAGTTGGGTGGAAGAAGGACTAAGCAGGAGAAGAGAGTGTGGAGGCGGTCTGAAGAAGGCATTGTGTGGCCAGGACTTAGGGGGTTTGTGTGTGCACTTTAATAACTTGTAAATAATGTTGTAAATAAATGTGTGGTGGTGGAAAACAACATGTCTGCCTGTCTGTGCCCGGGTAACATTCACAAGGAATACAAACGGAGCCTTGTTTGATGTTGTTCAAACATGAGATACATAGTTTTCATTCACAGAGAGAACCACAGACACCAGGAATAAGTGACCAAATAGTGAGTAGGACCAGAAAAGAACTTTAGGGACCTTCACAACTCAACTTGATGTAAATTTTGGGGAAAAATAGGTGAAAACACAGTAAAATAAATCCCGTAAAATTACATTAAATTAACGGTATATATTCACAGTCAAAAAACTAATAATATAACAAATGATTAAAGATTTTAAATAGATGAATACACGCAAACTTGCATATAGGCAGTGTTTTAGCTCTGCATATAAATTGTTTCAATGTGCAAGACTTTTTAATGAATAATTCTTAGGCTATACTGTTATAAAGACACAATAGCACAGAAAACAAATTTGTTTAAAGCTGGGATATTTGCATAAGGAATGCCCCCTTTACAATACTGTGAATCAATGGTGATCAGTGTTGGTCCTGGAGGGTCACAGACATTACAGGTTCTAACCCAGTTGATTAATTAGAAAACACTCCTTACCAATGACAGATCTGATTTAATATGATGACTTTTTAGTATTTTAACTCCGCAATGCAAGGTCATTCTTAAATTGTAGATTTTTTTTTTCCCTTCTAATGATATCATCCAAATGGTTCAAATCCTAAAAAGGGTGAAAAATTTCTCTTTAGCTTCCTTCTGAGTACCTTATTAAACCACATAGTGCATAATGAATACACCCAGGTATAAATGGAAACAAGCTAAATGGAAAACTGCTGGTTCCTTTGTCATTATATCGTATTGCTAATAAAGATCTTTTAAAAATTGTGAATACATAGTTTTAGACTAAAGTAAGCAATTAACTATTCAAAAACAAGCAAGAGAACTAAAGTGAAGTAGAAAAATGCCACTTGAACAATAACTGCAATAAATGTCCTCTCGTGTAGCAATTGGGTTGGAACAAAAGATGTGCAGCCACTGCAGCCCTCCAGGACCAACATTATTCACCCCTGATTTGAAGAGTCTTAAACAGAAAATCAATTAAATGAAATTAATCGGCAACAAAAACTGATCACTAATTTTAAGAAAATGGTTAGAATTAAAACTTGCAGCCTCTGTGGCCCTCCAGGATCAGAGCTGGGCACCACTGCTATAAATTGTTCCTGATGAGCCCCACACCTTTTGAACAGTGAGAAATAAAAGCTTAAAGATGGAAGGCAAACTCATTTTTCTGTATGTTCTGAAGATTTAGTTTGTGGTTATGGAAGATGATTTGTTTTTCTCTTCAATAAACCAGTGAACCTGTAGCACATACAACATTACAAAAGCTACCTTTCCTTCTTCACCAGACATTCTCAAATAAACTTGCTAAGCATTGTATAATATCGATTGACAACACACAGACGTTGATAATGATTCTTAAATATAGTTTTTATTAACTGCAAAATCGTGTAGGTTTCTCATTAGTTTCTCTCAGTAAAAAATACCTAAATACCTCTTTTTTAAGAACTTCCTTTTACCTTCTAAAATCCCACCCACTAACATTCTCCAGGAAATTACCAACAACAGGAATATCAATTAACATCAATATAAATTTAACTTGTTACTGAATATACAAATACACAACACATTGTAACTGTATTAGTGGATAAAATGACTGCTTTTACATCTGAAGGTAAAATGATTGATAGCTGAATTGCTAGTCATTTAACTTTTAAGTTACAGACAACTTGTGTGTGGTGTGTTTTTTTTAACTAAAATTCTTTTCTGTAAATTTAAAGTAAATTACTGGCTACTGAGTTACAGTAGTACTACAGTTAACAAGCAAAAGTTCAGGAAATTACTGTAAACTGGAAATGGCTAATTACTTGTGCACATAGGGGACACCTGTAGGCCAGTAGTGACTGTAATTCTACATCTGGTACAGGGGTTGGTGCTGTGTCCTAATAGGTTTTTCTATTCCTCCTTCTGCAGACCAGATGCTTTATGGCTATAACACCTGTGATGTCACTTCAGGTGTCTGTCCACCTCCCAGTAGGACCCAAAACTGGAGGCTCTGCCAGATTTGACAGTTAAGTTTTGAACTCATATCTGCAAAGATGACTCTGCAACAATTACGTGTATTTTGTTATTTTCCAAACCAATTATACAGGATGAGCAGGCTGGTACCCCAACTCTTTATCTTTGTCTATTTCTCTTACAGTGGCGTAGTAAGATGCAAGTTCATGGCAGAACTGTCAAAGATGGTAGGAAGAGATAAAGGCATTAGGACACAGCAGCAGCAGAATTACTGTCACTTGAGCCCTTCAGCTGTCCCCCATGTGCATGTGTGTGACATACAGTAACTGAACAGCAGTGTACTGGTACATCACATTAATTATGTGGCCCAGTTTACTGTGAAGTCACTTTATAGCATTGCATTTTTGTTTTAATATAACGTAACATGATACAGTAAAAAACTGTGAAGTAATGCAATTAGTAGCCAGTACTTTGCAGTCAAATATTTTACAGTGTTTAGCATTTGCCTCATAATCTTCCTTGATTCTTTGTATTGATTTATATTGTATTCATGCTTGCTGAGCTATAGAGCAAAGCGCTATTTTCTTATTTTTCTTTGGCACATAAGGGTTTCACTTCAACTCCGGGCCTGACCCAAAGTCTTTGAGCATTTGATATCAAACACTCCTCCATAAACACAAACACTTCAGCCAAAGCGAAATTCCTTACAAGGGAAATGATGAGTTTCTTTGTGCAACTGAATAGGCCTCTTGGTATGCAGAATCTGGATTTTTCCATCTGATAAAAAAGCATGAATCACATTCAAATGACGCTCTCCCAGGTGTTGGTGGAGTCTGACCATTGGTCACCTTTGCCATACTTGTGCATCCACCAACAATTGAAAGGTTGGTCCTATATGAAGCCAAGATACCATTCTTAAAATGTCCAGTCCTTCATTTATAATTCAATGTGTGCAAGAGCTGCTTAATCTGTTCTCTCTCTCTCTCTCTATTATATATATATATATATATATACTGTATACATATACAGTGGGTACGGAAAGTATTCAGACCCCCTTCAATTTTTCACTCTTTGTTATATTGCAGCCATTTGCTAAAATCATTTAAATTAATTTTTTCCCTCATTAATGTACACACAGCACCCCATATTGACAGACAAAAAAAAAGAATTTTTGAAATTGTTGCAGATTTTTTAAAAAAGAAAAACTGAAATATCACCTGGTCCTAAGTATTCAGACCCTTTGCTCAGTATTTAGTAGAAGCACCCTTTTGAGCTAATACAGCCATGAGTCTTCTTGGGAAAGATGCAACAAGTTTTTCACACCTGGATTTGGGGATCCTCTGCCATTCCTCCTTGCAGATCCTCTCCAGTTCTGTCAGGTTGGATGGTAAACGTTGGTGGACAGCCATTGTTAGGTCTCTCCAGAGGAAGAGGACGATATGTTTGCATTCTTTTAATTGTGAGATGGAACTGTCATCTCCGTCTTGTCAAGGAGCACATTTAAACTTTTGAAAAAGAGACATGTTTGTTTGCAGTGTTTGAATAAAGTTCCTGTCTCTACAAACTCCTGTGTTTCTGTGCAAATCTGTGACCCAAGCATGACAAGAGATAGATAGATAGATAGATAGATAGATAGATAGATAGATAGATAGATAGATAGATAGATAGATAGATAGATCAATCTGGATATATATCAGCTCAGTCCTCTTCATGTAATAAGTTTATTGTTCTTCTTCTTTGTATATACGGCACCTTCAGAAAGTATTCAGACCACTTTACTTTTTATATATTTTGTTATGTTGCAGCCTTGTGCTAAATTCATTTTTCCCCTCATCAAGCAATGCTCAATACCCCAGAATGACAAATGCGAAAACAAAATTTTAGAAATTTTGAAAAATATTTTTTAAATAAAAATTGAAATATCGCACAAGCATTCAGAACCTTTATAAAGTACTTTAGTTGAATTTTGTTTGCCTGTAATTCCAGCCTGAAGTCATTGTGGGTTCGACACACACCTGGATTTGTGGATTTAGTACCATTTTAGTTTGTGGATCCTCTCAAGCTTTGTCAGGTTGGATAGAGACCATCGGTGGACAGCTATTTTCAGTCCTCACCAGAGATGTTTGATTAGATTCAAGTCTGGGCTCTGGCTCTGGAACTCCATGACATTTATAGAGTTGACCCTAAGCCACTCCTGTGTTGTCTTTGCTTTGTTACATTCAGATGACACTGGCAAAGCATATTTAAGAGAGCAAGGTGTCAGTGAAGTATGACCACAGACTAACTTGTGCATCCACCAACAATCAAAAAGTTAACCGTATGTGAATTCAAGAAAATCATTGTTTAAATGTCCAGTCCTTCATTCATAATTCAGGGTCCGCATAAGCTCTCTACTGTGTCTCTCAATCTACTTCAGCTCAGCCTACATTCAGTCCTACTCTCCTCAGCAGACTCCCCACTGTCTAGGCTGTACACCGTATCAAAGACCAGTACCCTCTACATCTACATTTACATTTATTTGCTTAGCAGACACTTTTATCCAAAGCAACTTACAAAAGAGGTAAACAACCAAGTAACATTAGGCCAGGGCCTGTTTGATCAGCAAGTGTAATGGGAGAGGTAACAAAAGTTAATTGCTACAAGTGAAAAGATGTAATAACATACATTTACAATCAGAGATTACAATCAATGAAGCAATTAAATAAATTAACCAAAAATATAAAGTATCACAGCAAAAAGTTTGTTTTTTGCTTTTTTTCCCCTTCTTTTCCATTTGACAGATGTTCACAGAACAGATGGGTCTTCATTTGCTTCATAAATACATTAAAGGTGTCAACAGTATGGATGGAGGTGGGCAGCCCATTCCACCAATTGGGAACTACACAAGAAAAGAGTCTGGATTGAGACTTGATACCACACAGAGGTGGCATCACCAGACACTGTTACCTGGCTCACTCTGAGTGGGTGAGAAGGAGTGTAGCACTTCACCGGTGTCTCCATATACTTGGGTGATGAGCCATTGACTACTCTGTAGGCAAGCATTAGGGATTTGACCTTAATGCATGCTGCTACAGGACGCCAATGTAGCGACCTGAAGAGAGGAGTGACGTGACCATCTTGGCTGGTTTAATACAAGACGGGCCACTGCATTCTGGACCATCTGCAACATATTGATACCACATGTGCTTACTCCTGTCAGAAGTGAGTTGCAGTAGTCCAGACGCAACAAGACCAAAACCTGAACCAGAAGTTGAGCTAAGGTCTGATCTTACGGATGTTGTACGGCGTGAACCTGCATGAATGAGAAACAGTACAAATGTGGTCAGAAAAGGATAGCTGCTCATCAATCACCACCCCAAGGTTGTGTATTGACTTGGCAGGTATTAGCGACAGTGAGCCAAGCTGTACAGAAATGGGGAGTTGAACAGAGTGGCTAGCCGGCATCACAAGAAGCTTGATTTTTGCCAGGTTGAGCTGTATGTAGATGGTGGTCCTTCATCCAAGCTGAGATATCAATAAGACATGCAGAGAGTCTAGCTGATAAAAGAGGAAATTCTAGTGTTATAAGTGAAGGCTCTTAACAGAGTCAGCCATGAGTTTAACCTTACTAAAAGACAGACAGGTGCACAGCAGGAGAGACTGCACATAAAATAAACCAGTTTGTCTCGCTGAAAAAGAAGAGTTAATGGATCACTAACTCTCAGCAGATGTATTTTATGTTCGCGAGAAAACTCGCTGTGTGAAACCTCAAAGACTGCAACTGCAAAGTAACTGGCCGCTGCAGGGTGCAACCAAATTGAGAAAGACATTCCTAGATAACAAATCAAAAAAGCGTACCGTTGTTCTTATGATTTGGTATCTTTTAGATATTTTTACTATGTTTTTCTCTATCTTTTTGAATAGTCTAGAACACATTCCGGGGCTTTTTGAGGTCCTGAGCTCAATTCTGGCATTTATTTTTCATTGTTCTGCATATTTTAATTTATTTTTAATTTTTTGCACATGTTGGACACCCATCGCTAGGACAACTGGCTGTGTTTCTAGGGGCGTGTCCTCAGAGGTCGTAACCCCAGGGTAATTGACACAACAGGGTGAAGGGTCATCTGAAAATTCATTTCCTTATTCTAGTTGTGGATAGAAAACCCTTTCTTCCATTATCCTTTTCCTGAAAACTTATTTTGTTGTGTTATTTTGGTTCTAACCATTTTGCTAATGGATGTTTGTCCCTCGCTTTGGCTTGTTAATTGTGTCTCCTGGTTTTAGTCCTGTTTCTGTTCTTAATTTCTTCTCCCAGTCTGCTCTCAAACTGTAATGAGCTTGTTGACACAACTGTTGTCAACTGAGTTCATTTCTACTATTTAATTTTTTGAGATTCTTTTGTTTTAAGGGTCCTAAAATTATTTAGCATCTTCCTGCAATGCCATTTTTGTTTCTCATGAATGCCTCCATTTTGTGTGATGTTGTTGTACTGTAGATGTTGCTATGATATTCCTATAAGTTATGGCCGGAGTCTTGCTACACATGTCCTTAGGAGTCAAGGGTATAAAGGGAAGCTCCATTCACTTCTTGTATCCAAGTCTAGATAATGGTCATTTATTTGTTAGTGTTTCCTTTCTTGTTTTATTTTCTGGTTTAAAAGAATTTTTATTTTTGTTTTCAGCTCTCATTTATGGTGTAAAATGGAACTGACTTTTAGTTGAAGAATCTAAGTTTGGCTCTTGATAACGTTTTATCTACTGGTCATGCAGTCTTTTCTTCCTTGTTCCTGCACAGTTAATGTGCAAACTAGCGTAATGCTCATGAAACTATTAGCATATTGTATGTATGTCTGAATACTAGGGTTACTTAAGAAGAAATATAATTCAGAAATGTGCCCTCTTCATAAAAGATGTTTACTACTCTACTTCTTTATCTGCAGCACCTTCAGAAAATGTTCAGGCTCCTTCACTTTTTGGGCATTTTGTTATAATCATTTAAATTAATTTCTTCCCTCATCAACCAATACTCAACACCCCAGAATGACAAGTGAAAACAAGATTTTAGAAATTTTGGCAAAGTTATTAAAAACTGAAGGAACTGATATATCACACAAGTATTCAGAACCTTTACTCAATACTTAACTGAAGCCCCTTTGCCAGTGATTCCAGCCTGTAGTCTTCTTGGGTTTAATACACACATGGATTTGTGGAATTTCAACCATTCTTCTTTGTTGATCTTCTTAAACACTTCTGAACGACATTCACAGAGTTGACCATAAGCTGATACTCTGGTGTCTTTGCTTGTACTTAGGGTCATTGTCCTGTTGGAAGGTGAACCTTTGGCACAGTGTGATGTCCACCTCACTCAGAAGCAGATTTTCATCAAGGATACTAGGGGACTTCCCCCCTGCTCGGTTGGCTCACTTTCACCAAATAACAAATCTTTTAATTCTCACAGATACACCTCTTCATTGGTAGGAAACACTACTTTTCCCTTAAGCAACACGAATTAGACGATCTACAAGTCTCTGACTTAAAGTTTAAATCCGAACAATATATTCCATCTCTTTTCGCTGTTCCGTTATTTCCATTTGTTTGTCCTAATGTGATCTTTTCTATAATTTTTTTAAGACTTTCGAATTTTTAGTACTTCCATTATCTCTAACCTGCTCTGCATGTGTATCGTGCTAATGTTTTGGAATTTTTTACGACATTCTACTTTGTCATCTACTCTTTCTCTTTTATTTCTGGCCCCAGGTGTGGTTAAATCTCTTTGCAGAAAGTCTCGTCTTGCGGGACGTGAAAGTATCTCTATGAAAAAGTCATGCCTCATGTCAGGCTAAAAAGTCTCGTCTTGTTCCAGGATTTTTTTACTATAATAGAGAGATCTCCATAGGTATTGATATCTATATTGATATTGATATAGATTGCTCCAAGAATATTGCTTCATTCAGCTATCCCTCAACTTGAGTAGTCTGACAGTCTCTGCCACTGAAAAACAACCCTACAACATGATGCTGCCACACCGTTGGAATAGTGTCATGCAGATAATGAGCGGTGCCTGGTGTCCCCCAGACAAGACTCTTAAGATTGAGGCCAAACTGTTCAACCTTGACTTCATCAGACCAGAGAATCTTGTTTCTCCCAGTCCCAGAGTTGAATAGGTGCTTTTATGCAAATTACAAGCAGGCTTTCATGTGTCATCTGGACACTCTGCCATAAACTGCATATTGGAGGAGTGCTGCAGTGATGGTTGTCCTTTTGGAAAATTCTCCCATCTCCACTCAGGTTGTCTGGAGCTCAGCCAGAGTGACCACTGGGGTGTTGGTTACCTCTCTTACCAAGGCTCTTCTTCCCGGATTGCTCAGGTTGGCAGGGTGGCCAGCTCTAGGAAGAGTTGTGGTTGTTCCAAACTTCTTCCATTTTAGAATGTTTGATGCCACTGTGCTCTTGGGGAGTCTTCAATGCTGCAACATTTTTTGTAGCCATCCCCAGATCTGTAACTTGACACAGTCCTGTCTCTAAGCATTGCACTTGATTCCTTTGGCATCATGGCTTGGTTTATGCTTTGATATACATTGTTAGCTGTGGGGTCTTCCATAGACAGATGTGTTAAGTTCCTAATCATGTCCCATCAAGTAAATTGAGCACAGGTGGACAACTTTGTCTGTTATGCCTTTACTAACATCTCTTAACTATTGCTCCCTCTCTCTATCCCCTTCCCATAAAACCAGATTGTCATTATTTTGGAGGTGCCTTTCTCACCTACTGTCCGGCTTTATACTTTCCATCTTTGAAGGCAATCTTCTCAGCAGGAGATTTTAACATTTGCTTTGGCAGGATCACGTTGTGTGGCATGTGTCTGATCAAAAAGTCAAACACCAACATGGATGCATTAGTTTTGAGAAGGGGATCCTGAGGTGAAGTTATAAAAAAAGTAACTTTAGTTTAGTACCTCCAGAGAAGGCATTGGCTTGTCCGGTGGGGGCACATCGAGGGTGTACTCACGTGTGCACACGCAAGGCCACTGTGTTATTTATTATGGGCCTCGAGGTACTTGAGTGTAGCACATATGCAGAAAGCAGCTGCGTCAGCCACTATATGAGGAAGAGAATGCCGTGACACGGGATTGGCTGAAAGGTTCGTACCCTAATATAAAAGGCACTTCCTGCCTCTAGGGGTCGTCACTTGTGACTCAGTTGTGGGGAGAGTGAATTTGGTATAGCAGTTCTTATTAGTGCACCAGGCACAGCAGCTTGGGCCTTATTTGTATATACTTGTACTGTATATGTATTTGTATATACAGGGTGGTCCACATCTAATTATGCAAGTTTCATTACACTATAACTTACTAAGTTTATTACATTGAGAATTCACAACTGAATGGAGGACAAGTGGGACATGACATGGAAAATCAATGAATTAATTAATGTAAGTCCATTTTCGTTTATTACAAGATATTTCGAACAATTCTTTTGTCTTGCATTGTTTTCCTGCATTGCATTAAAAGTTGCATAATTAGATCTGGACCACCCTATACTATTTATATAGTTTGGGATTGTGGTGCACTTTTTGTCTTTTTGTATATACACTAATTTTTCTTTTTGTAAATACTTTCAGAATTTATTGGATTTTCTTTTGTGTAGTTTCTTCCATATTTTTTTATGTAGGAAGACGTTTTGTGTATATACTTTTTTGTCTTTGATTATTTTCATTTTGGGACTGGCAAAAACCACTATAAACAGTATTCGTTATTTTTGATCAGGACATTGCTTTTTGTGTTTTTGTGCACCTGTAAATAAAACACACTATTGTTTTTGTAAATATCATCTTTTTGTGTCTGTGTCTCCACATTTGACATTTCTCAAGTCTGATCCCGGTCAGTTCTGAACTACAAGATGCCCAATGTGTAGTCTGGTGCCAACCTTGCCACTACACGGAGTGTAACATGTGCACAAAAGAAAATAAAGATGAATTTGAAATTGAACTGTGTATAAGAGGCCTTTATGTTTTAAAATAGTAATGGGAGTATTAAATATACTGCTTTTCTGCATGTTCAGCGACTGCTGCCATTTTTCACCTGACACAATTCCTTCCTGCTACTTTAATCCCTTGCTCTTTTGTGCAATTAATCATTTTATAATAAGCAACAATTTCACAGGTGCCAGTTTTGTTGGAAAAGAAACGGTGAATTAAATTTGATTTAAGCCTGATGGCTATTAAAATAGTAGCCTCATGCTTCACTTGACAAAGCATGAAGTGATATTAAGGCATTGTTAATATCTCCTGGAGTCAGGGATGGTGGGAGGAAAGATACCAAAAGAAATTCAATAATAATGAATTTACTTCTGCACAAGTCAAACGGCTTCCTTGCCAAGCAGATGATGCAAGCTTTTAGAGATAAAGTTTTAAAGTTGTGCATTTCTCCTTGAAGTCCAAATCAGGGTCACTTTGGGGCTGGAGTCTATTAAATATATTATGCTATACTATAAATCACTTTACAGGTTACATTGATCTAGCCAGGTTAAACGGTCAATAAGGACAAGTCTTATAGGAAAGATTTGATTCAAGAGTTCCATCCATCTACCCTTGGACCCACTTGTCCAGTTCAAGGTTGTAGGGTGGCCTGGCAGCACTGGTGTATGGTAGAAACCAACACTAAACAGCATGCCAGTCAATTACAGAACACACTTACAGTTATTCACACTCAGTCAGCAATGAAACTAACCTGCATATGTTTAGGACATGCGGATAAACAACATTTATTTCTATAGCACATTTTTATACAAAGGATGCAGCTCAAAGTGCTTTACAAGGTGTCAAAGAAGTAATAATAATAATCTTTTAAATTTATATAATGCTTTTCTGACTACTTAAAGTGATTTACCTATTGAGTGGAAAACCACTTTAACCACCACCAATGTACAGTATCCACCTGCACAGTGGATGATTAGGGGGCCAGAATGACCAGGCCGTGGTGGACAATTTAGAAAGGACTTGGGGATACACCCTACTCTTTACGAAGGATACCCAGGAATCTCTTATGACTGCAGAGAGTCAGGACCTTGGTTTTACATCTCATCCAAAGGATGGTGCCATTTTTACAGCACAATGCCCCCATTACTGCACTGGGACATTGGGATCCACACACAGACCACAGGGTAAGCACTCCCTGCTGGCACCACCAACACCTCTTTCAGCAACAAGTCAAGCTTTTCCTGTTTAGTCTCCCTTCCAAGTACTGGCTGGGTTTGCACATACTTAGCTTCAGGTGGATGACCTCTTCTGAAGTGCATGTAGTAGCAACATGCAAAAGAAAAACAAATTAAATTTAGATAAGAATAATAATGAAACATAGCATACAAAAGATAAATAATGTAAACTTACATAGGAAAGATATTTAATTAAGAGACATACAGTCCTTAAAATATGGATTTTTTTTTGGAATGACAGTCCAATAATAAGGTCAAATGGCCAGGCTAGACAAAGAATTAAAAAAAATCTCCAGTTAAGCTGCAGAAAAAGGCAAAATCTGCATGGTTTCCAGGCTATTCTTTATTGGTTCTTTTTAGGCTTTCAACGCAGTGGGTCTTGTGACAAGTTGAGGTACTCTCTTTCATTCAGACACTGCAGGCAGCTACACAGAACTTTGATCTGGTGGTGGTGGCACCGAAAAATAAAGATTAATAATGATTGCAGATTCATTAAAGAGAATGGTAGTTATCTATGCATATCTAGGAGGTAAGTGGTATATGGGCAAAAACACACAGAAAACCAGCCACCCC
>JANRMT010062811.1:1679941-1699788 GCA_026402145.1 Polypterus bichir lapradei | reverse complement strand
TATCTATCTATCTATCTATCTATCTATCTATCTATCTATCTATCTATCTATCTATCTCCTGTGTAAGAAACTAATAAAAATACAACATTACTGAATTCAGGTCCTGAATGTGGCTTTCTTGTGTGAACGCTATTAACCTAGGTTGGCTTGGTAAGCGTGAACCATTTTTGTTTATTATAAATACATTTCTTCTTTTACAAAGATTTTGTTCTGGACTTGTCAGTTCAGTCAGATGTTTTGATAGTTCCTTTTCCTTAAGGGATGTTTTTGATATATTTTTGCTTGTTGAATTTACATTTTGAACTGTTAATGCCATCTCCTTATTTTGGGCCTGTATAGGTCAAAGCCTGCATGTGGTGGTTGGAGATTGTCTACAGAGGGTGAGACCATACCTGGGCAGAGTGGAGAAGGCATCCTGCTTTGTTGAATTTTTGAAAGACCTCACTCCTTTTTCCAGGTTTGTAACTCAAATCACAATAGTCGGTGGATGGGTGGTTTGGCTGACTGCTGGCAGGAGGTTCCTATTCTAATTTGTATTGTTTCTTTTTACTTTTCACATGTTGATAGTTTGAGCTTTATTACAGAATGTTTATGTAATTCTGTAAATCCGGTGTTTTTTGTATTGTTAAACTTCAATAAAAATGTGGTATAAATAAAAACAATTAAAAATATCTGAATGAGATATTAGAAAAACTTGCCTATTATCTATCTTGACAAGGTGATGGGCACAATAGTCTCCTTTTGCTTGTAAAATCCATAATGCTCTTATCCATACATCTGCTTATTTTTGGAACCCACTGTAAAGCAGGTAAAAATTGTGCTTTTACAGTTTGTTAAATGAGACTCGCAATATTTAATTGGTGAGCGTTATTTTAGTATGTTTTTATTTTAGGACCTTTTAGATCTTTTAATTGAATAAACTGTGTGCCCAGAGCTCATAAGGGAAAACTGACGTTGTCTGTATTGTGTGATCAAAATGTTCTATAATTGGAACAGCAGACAGGTGCAAATGAGCTCATCAGATCATAAGGAGGAATATAACCAAAGATTTTAATGAATGTGTTTTAAAAATAGCATTGGATTCTGGGAGATATGCAAATGTAAAAGACAATGCAAGAAAAGTTATTATTACCATTTGAATGTAAATGTGTCAGCTTGGATAATCTAACCAGTGTGTAAATGCTTGTAAGAAGATGTGAGATAAGGGCTTGGGACTTTTAAAGTCAACTTGTTTCTTATCTTAAGTTGCTTAAGGTAACCTCAATTAATCAATCAATCAAAATCTTTATTGTCATTGTAACAATGATACATTGTACAACAAAATTTTTAGGTGAAATTTTCCAGTGCAGAAAAAAATAAAATAAAAATAAAAATAAAACAAAAGCAAAACACAATTACTCAAGTTACAACTAAAATAAGGGAATAAAATAAGTATCCAAAATTGGCCATAACAGCAGAACAATCTTTTCCACTCATACATACATTATATTGCACTTGTCCTTTATCTACTGTAATGTTAACTTAGAATGAAGGTGCACTCGGTCAGATCGACCACTTAACAGCATTCAGCATGGTGATGACTGAAGGATAGAAACTGTTTCTCAGTCTGTTTGTCTTAGTCTTTATGGATCTGAAATGTCTGCCTGAAGGCAGGCGTTCAAACTATGCATGTCCTTAGTGTGATGGGTCCTGAAGAATTTTCTTGACGTTCCTGAGACAACAGGAACTATGTAGTTCTTCTAGTGAGGGGAGAGGACAGCCAACTATCCTCTGGGCGACCTTAACCTCACTAAAAAGCAACTGGACCATGGGAACTTACATGTTGCCCATATTTGACTAGCGCAGAGATCTTACATGAAATAGCCGTCAAAGGCACCTTACGAAGGACAGCATTTTAAGAGCATTTTCAGAGACCTAACAACTGCCAGAGAGAGAAGACAGCTCTATCAGATTTGCCATCTATAGGACTATCCCTCAGCTACCTGTTGTGTTTCAGCCTGGGTTTCTCTCCTGATCAGGGTTCAAATTCTGTTTTCATGTCTGTTTTTTACTTTGATTCCTTTGTTTTTGTTAATATTGTTTGTCTCTTAGATGTAACTGTAACTGTATGTCTTCTGTGTTCTGAATGTTTTGTTGGTGGTCACCCAAGAATTGGGGCAACCTGCCAATCATCGCAAGGAACTGCCCTTCACTCTATATATCTGGATGGTCTCCCACAGTTTCTGATGGTTCATATCAAATGTGTCTGGGAATGGTCAGGTTACTTGTACCTTTTTCTGTGCTGTGATTTTGTGAATCATTGGATTTTTGAGCTGTTTGCTCTTTTTTTGACATTGCTCTGGATTCTGTTTTTAGACATTGTTCGGCTGGATTGCCTTTTATTTTAGACCAATCCATTTTTCCTTTTGTGCAATATGGAACTTGTTTTTATTTCAGAGCAGTTTTGTGGAAATAAACCTTTTTAGTTTATAAAGTTACTGGGGGTTCCCCCCCGCTCACTTCGCTCGCCAAACCCCCCGGCCTGCTTTACGCGCCAGCCACTTCGCGTCTCTCCTGCTCGCGTTGTGAAGGAGACCTTAAGGAGACGAGGTCGCTCCTCCGCAACCCCTTCTTAAACAGTGATACAATGGGAAACAAATACAGTTTTTTTTTTACCTCCTCTTTGCTCGATCATTTGCTGGCTTGCTGCTGCTGACATGCCATGTGATCTGCATCTCACACAGCACTTCAAACATTTAAAAGCCTGTACAGCAACTGTCCTACTCTTTGGCTTTCATTTCCGGCCCCGGGCATGGTTAAATCTTTTGGCACAAAGTCTCGTCTCGTGGGACGTGGGCTCTTGATATTTTTTAGTTTATAATTTAAAAACAGAATAAGAATATGAAAATCTAACAACATCACATTAAAGTTTGATAAATTCTGAAAAGAATGATACCAAACATACTGTATATATGTAGTTTTTAAAATAAGCCTGATTTAAAGAGTGACAAAAAAGTGACATAAAAAGTCACATAAAATCGTTGCACAAAATCATTGCACTTTTAGGCTTAGGATTTACTATATATACAGTATATAGAGTAGATGAGTGTGTTCATGTTACTAGCCAGGATTGATGTTTTTCCCCTTTACTGGGCATTGTTTGAAGTTCCTTTTTCGGGTTTATGCACTTTGGGACTCCTAAGTTACAACAACCCTCAGGTCTATAAAGGCTGAGGAAAACCCAGAGTCCTTTGCAGTTTATTTTGAATGTGTTGTTTTATTTGTTGAGTTTCTATTGTTATTTTCTGTACTTTCTAATTATTTGTGATTTATTAGACTTTTGAACTAATATTCTACTTTTGACTTTGTATTCTAGATTTGTGATTGGGACTTGTTTGTCTTGGGTTACCATTGCCTTTTCTGCCATCCCTGGCCTTGGCATTTTAAGCTATTTGGAGGTCAAATTATGCCCAGAGCATTTTTCCAAAAGTTATTTATTTATTTATTGGTTGATTGATTGACTGATTGTTTGATTTTATTTGAAGCAAAAACATTCCATACAATCAAGACAAACCTAACAAATCAAATTCATCCCCCACCCAAGAGAAGCAGAGGAGAGCCAATAACCAGAGCAAATCTTTAGAAACAGCAAGGAAGGGAGAGTATTCTTTTCCCCGACATAGATGCTTATTCCAAAATGTTATTGATTAGATCCTGCCATATTTTTAGAAAGTTTTGAACAGATCCTCTAAGTGAGAATTAGATTTTTCCAATTTTTAATAGTATATAACATCAGTTACCCACTGATTTAAAAGTGGTACGGTGGGATTCTTTTAATTGAGCAAGATAAGTCTGCGTGCCAGTAGTGTAGTAAAGGCAATTACAGTTTGTTTGTCCTTCTCCACTTTAAGCTCATCTACAAGTCCACAAAACACAGCTGTTAATGGGTTAGGAGGGATTGTGACACCAAGGCTGTCAAATAGGCATTCAAAGATTTTTGTCCAAAATGCATGCCCAAAACATGTGGCCCAGTGAGACTGGAGCTAGATTGCAATGTTTCAGGTTAGATCTTACTCTTTTAAATGAGATAGATGTGCTCAATAAAAGTCGAATGATTGTGTACTTTGCGCATATGGAGCTGGAGTGTATTTTATGTGTGGCTGCCTTCCATTCCTTTTCTGAAATATTAGTGTAAGATCTTTTCCCCACCATACTCTGGGATCTTTGAAAGGAAGGGACTTTAAAATGATTTTATAAATTGTTGAGATGCTTTCTGAGTCTTCAAAACTGATCAATATTACTTCTGGAATAGAAATGTATGGGAGGTGAGGAAAATTGGTCAAGTTCCATTTAGCAAAGTTTCTAATTTGAAAGAAGTGGAAAAATTGTGTTGATGAAGTTAAATTTGATGCGTAATTGTTCATAGCTCTCTAAAACATTATCTATGTACAAGTCTCTAAGTGTTTTAATCCTGAACATTAAATACTGTATATATTTGAGAGGGTATAAAATGGTGGTTGACATGTACAGGTACAACAGGTATGAGCTTTTCTGTCTTAAAGTGCTTCCTACGTTGGTTCCGTATTCTGAGTAAGTGAATGGCAATTGGATTACAAGTACATTGACGATAATTTGTATTTACTGATGCACAAAGTAGGGAATATAAAGAAGTACTGCAAGATTTTGTTTCTCTTACAGACCAGGCTTGTGTATATTCATTGATTTTTGTCAATGTCCTGGGGCCTCATGTATAAATGGTGCATATGCACAAAAATGTTGCGTATGCCCATTTCCACGCTCACATGTGTTAAAACTAAACTTGGCATAAAGCCATGCACATTTTCACGCTAGCTCAATCCCTTGTGTACGCAAGTTCTCTGCTTGGTTTTGCAAACTGGTGTCACCCAGTGTCAAAGCAGTGTTACTGTTCCTGTGTGGTTTCCCTTTATTTTTTAGATCCACATCCCTGATGCGGCTTTATCAAATACACTGAAATTGACTGCATATCGTTTATTAATTTAAGCCATCTGATTGCAATCAACCCATAACCATATAATGGTGCACAGAATGGCCAAACTATTCTAAATACTATAGTTGCTTTAGCATAGTTACTCTCAGTGCACAACTGAGTATTTACCCCACTGTATCTGAGTGTGGAATCACAGCTCTACAGCAGCTGATCGGAAAGAGGATTATTGGGATATAGCATTTAGCACATGCTGCCTCAGCCATGTGCATAGTCTATTTGAACTTCTTCCATACAGTACAGAAAACGCTTCAGAGCCTTTCCTGTAGGAGCCTCAAGGTTCAGAAACAGTTTCATTCCAAGAACTATAAACACACTCAATCAGTCCATCAATTGCTCCTGTTAGACCTGTTTGTACTTATTAATACAATCACCTCACTGTAAACTTGCACTACTGTAATAATATTGCACAACCTGGGCCACTTTATAAATTGTGTATTTACATATGATGACGACTGGCTTCTAAGTTGATTCAGATTTCCAAGTGCTATCTTCTTGGAGCTCTTGATATCATTTTGAGATGAAATTCAGTAAAGTATGTTTATTATATTATACAGATAAATTTTGAATGTCATTTAAAAAATATATAGCTATACTAATAAAAGGCAAAGCCCTCACTCACTCATCACTAATTCTCCAACTTCCCGTGTAGGTAGAAGGCTGAAATTTGGCAGGCTCATTCCTTACAGCTTACTTACAAAAGTTAAGCAGATTTCATTTCGAAATTCTACATGTAACGGTCATAACTGAATCCTACTTACGTACATATATATGGCCATAGCCTTCAGCTCGGTCGCCGTGTAAGGCGGAGTTGCGTCCCCCATCACCACGCCTCCCACGTAGTTGGCTGGCTGTCTATATTGCGTCCCCCATACCAACGCCTCCCATGTAATTGAGTGCCTGCCCATATAAGGCTGTCTGTCAGCAGTAATCCAATAGACACGCTGCCGCTAAATATTTGCAGGCAAATCAAAAAGTTAATACCGGGAATGCCTATTAAACATCTTAGATTCACGAGTAGCAATTTGGGTGGTGAGATGTCTATTGAGGTGATCACTGTAATATTTATATGTCATTGAAATGTATTATTATCAGGCATGGTTTAGGCACCTATGTCATCAGGAAGGCACCACAAAAAGGGACCTCAAGGTTACTATTATGGAAGTTAATTTACAGCACGGATGAGCTGAATGTAAGAGCTGTAATAAATAAAGTTCTCCTGCATACTTTAAAAGAGTCTCGCCATCATTTCATTTTTCACAATTTGTGAAAACAAGACATGGTGTCAGAATAGAGGACAGTCATGGATTTTATTGGAGTTCCCTCGCCACAAATTGACTGGGATTCTCTTAACCTGTCGGGAGAATTGAAAAAGTTCCGACAGCACGTGTATCTGATGTTTTCTGGCCCGCTAAAAGGCAAAGACGAGAGTGAGAAATGCAGCTACCTGCTCCTGTGGACTGGGGAAAAAGGAAAAGACATTTTTAACACATGGACTCTCACCCAGGAGGAAGCCAAGGTACTGAAAACTTATTATGACTGTTTTGAGGCGTTTGTCATGCCTAAGACGAATACGATATTCACGAGATACGAGTTTAATGAGAAGACGCAGGGTATAAACAAGAATTTTGATCACTTTGTAACGGAGTTAAAATTGCTGGTGAAGGACTGTGCTTATGCAAACGAAGATGAGATGGTCAAGGATAGACTAGTGTTTGGCACAAACTCAGCGAAAGTGTGTGAGAAACTTTTAAGTTCCGGGTCTGAGCTAACATTAAATAAAGCCGTGGACATCGCACGAGATAGCACAAGCACAGCTGAGAACCTTCGCTGCATGTACTCCGAGCGGCTCACGTGAACTGACTGTGAACGCAGTACGCAGAGAACAAGCAAGAGCTCCAAAGAGTGCTGAACAAAAAATACATTACACAATTAAGAAGGCAGCAAAAGATTATGAAGTGAGTGACACATACAAGCATATACATAAGTGCAACTACTGCGGAAACAAAGCACACGGTGGAAAAAGTCAATGTCCAGCTAAAGGAAGACAGTGTAAAAAATGTGGTAAATTGAAGCACTTCGCTAAAGTTTGCAGGACTGGGAAAGGTAAACCCGTGAATGCAGTGTGTGATGTCTCAGATAAAGAGGAAGACGAGCTGTTTATTGATGCAGTAAGAAATGAACAACCCTCTGAATCTGAACAAGCCTTTGTAGACATATCAATAGGAAAGCAAGGTGTAAAGCTTAAGTTTAAATTAAGTTCATAGACACGCTGCCGCTAAATATTCGCATGCAAATCCACAACTTAATACCGGGAATGCCTGTTAAACATCTTAGATTCACGAGTACCGATTTGGGTAGTGAACACTTCGATGAATGAAACCTGTTATCTTTACAACGGTTGACAAACACGGAATATAACTTGAACATGACACATCCTCCAAATATGAACCTGATTGAAAGAAGTAATGATAATCAAGTCCTTGATGACAGCAACACATAACAGTCACAAAACAATTACATTGACAATCATGTTACGTTATTTTTAAAATGTTTCCTTTTCTTTTTCATAATTTCTTTAACACACTACTTCTCCGCTGCGAAGCGCGGGTATTTTGCTAGTTGTTAATAATTAAACATGTGAGAACACGGTGGACAGCGGTAGCGACAAGCTGGCGCCCCGTTCAGGGATTGTTCCTGCCTTGTGCTGTATGCTTACTGGGATTGGCGTGACTCTGGATGGATAGATAGATGGAATAGTTAAACATGTACTACAAAGATATTTCAATGTTCCATATAGGTTACAGATGGTTTGGCATCTATTATAGAGCTGATCGTGTAGTGATTTGTTACTTGGAGAAAGAAAAGAAAGGACAGGAATTGGAGGTTAGTACATTTGAGAGAGACAGTACTGCTGCAATAAATTATTTCACTGAAGGTCGCGCACAGCGCAGCAAGCATCTTACGAGATGCAGGAACAATCGCTGCACAGGGCACCAGCTCATCACTAATACTGTGCCACAGTGTCCCCATGTTGAATAAATGCTTTAATTCCTAACATTATGAAAATGATATCAAGTGTACAGTTAGGTCCATAAATATTTGGACAGAGACAACTTTTTTCTAATTTTGGTTCTGTACATTACCACAATGAATTTTAAATGAAACAACTCAGATGCAGTTGAAGTGCAGACTTTCAGCTTTAATTTAGTGGGTTGAACAAAACGATTGTATAAAAATGTGAGGCAACTAAAGTATTTGTTTTAACAAAATCCCTTCATTTCAGGGGCTCAAAAGTAATTGGACAATTGTCTCAAAGGCTATTTCATGGAGAAGTGTGGTCAAGTCCGTCGTTATGTCATTATCAATTAAGCAGATAAAAGGCCTGGAGTTGATTTGAGGTGTGGTGCTTGCATGTGGAAGATTTTGCTGTGAACAGACAACATGCGGTCAAAGGAGCTCTCCATGAAGGTGAAAGAAGCCATCATTAAGCTGCGAAAACAGAAAAAAACACATCCAAGAAATTGCTACAATATTACGAGTGGCAAAATCTACAGTTTGGTACATCCTGAGAAAGAAAGCAAGCACTGGTGACCTCAGCAACACAAAAAGACCTGGACGTCCACGGAAGACAACAGTGGTGGATGATCACAGAATCATTTCCATGGTGAAGAGAAACCCCTTCACAACAGCCAACCAAGTGAACAACACTCTCCAGGGGGCAGGTGTATCGATATCCAAGTCTACCATAAAGAGAAGACTGCATGAAAGTAAATACAGAGGGTGCACTGCAAGGTGCAAGCCACTCATAAGCCTCAAGAATAGAAAGGCTAGATTGGACTTTGCTAAAGAACATCTAAAAAAGCCAGCACAGTTCTGGAAAAACATTCTTTGGACAGATGAAACCAAAATCAAGCTCTACCAGAATGATGGCAAGAAAAAAGTATGGAGAAGGCATGGAACAGCTCATTATCCAAAGCATACCACATCACCTGTAAAACATGGTGGAGGCAGTGTGATGGCTTGGGCGTGCATGGCTGCCAGTGGCACTGGGACACTAGTGTTTATTGATGATGTGACACAGGACAGAAGCAGCGGAATGAATTCTGAGGTGTTCAGAGACATACTGTCTGCTCAAATCCAGCTAAATGACGTCAAATTGATTGGGCAGCGTTTCATGGTACAGATGGACAATGACCCAAAACATACAGCCAAAGCAACCCAGGAGTTTATTAAAGCAAAGATGTGGAAAATTCTTGAATGGCCAAGTCAGTCACCTGATCTTAACCCAGTTGAGCATGCATTTCACTTGTTGAAGACTAAACTTCAGAAAGAAAGGCCCACAAACAAACAGCAACTGAAAGCCGCTGCAGTAAAGGCCTGGCAGAGCATTAAAAAGGAGGAAACCCAGCATCTGGTGATGCCCAGGAGTTCAAGACTTCAGGCTGTCATTGCCAGCAAAGGGTTTTCAACCAAGTATTAGAAATGAACATTTTATTTCCAGTTATTTAATTTATCCAATAACTTTTGAGCCCCTGAAATGAGGGGGTTGTGTTAAAAAATACTTTAGTTGCCTCACATTTTTATGCAATCTTTTTGTTCAACCCACTGAATTAAAGCTGAAAGTCTGCACTTCAACTGCATCTGAGTTGTTTCATTTAAAATTCATTGTGGTAATGTAGAGAACCAAAATTAGAAAAAAGTTGTCTCTGTCCAAATATTTATGGAACTAACTGTAAATTGTTCAGAGAGATGTAATATCATGAATGTAATGTATTTTGTGTCCTGTCGGCAGAAGAGAAAGCCCATTTAAGAAGCAATAGAATGCACATAGAATACGAAGCATTTAATGTGCTACTTTGGTTACGATGGGATCTGAGAAACTATTAAATTAAACAATTTTAAGAGATTTATGATGTTCTACTTTAATGACAAAATAAACTATGTGATTGAAGTGGAAATTTCGAGATTAAAGTTGACATTTGGACATTTTTTTCAACGGTGTCCCTATATTGTTTTTCTTTTCTCTGTACCCCAATACGCTTCCATATGACACTCAGACTGTGGGCTACGACTCGCCTTTTCACAGCGACTTTGATATCTGACCACTTCTTATTTATTTCGGGCACTTTGCAACTTTCAGAACTTGAACCTTCGAGTTTCTCTGCCACTCTGTTACTCGATCAACTTCCTTTTGTTGTTTAAATCATTGCTTAAACCAACAAATAGTAAGTTTTTTCTTGCCTCTGCTTGGTAATTGCTGAAATTCTGCTTTTGTCCCCATGCTTTTGCCATTGTCTTTTCACAGAATGCAAAACAAAAGGGGCTATTTATATAGATTTGCATATTCAAAGAGGTGTAATTCTGGGAGGAGTCCAGGTGGGGTGGCAGGTGTGTGCACATGCGTTACTTTTCATGCTGTCCAGGGTTTATGTAGCGGAAGAATATGAAGCAGCTAAACCCAAATTTGTGCAAAGTGGTGAATAGGTAGTCCCATTCAATGATATGAAATGCTTTTTCTTCATCCAAAGATAATATGATTTTTCAGGTTTTAGATTTAATTTTTAAATATATTATATTAAACAAGTGTTGAAGATTAGAAGCTAAGTGTCTGCCTTTAATGAATCCATTTTTTTCTTGTGATATTACCAAAGAAAGCACTTTCTCAGTCCTTCTAGCTAGAACTTTTGAGAGTATCTTAATGTTATTTTTCAGAAGTGAGATTGGTCTGTATGATGCACTTTGTAGTAAGTCCTTTTTTTTCTTTCTGATGAAAAGGTTGAGGTAGAATTTTGTTGTTTTTAGCTTCTGTAAACGTTTCTAATAATAGTGACAATAACTTATTAAACTTTTTGTATAAAATTCCACGGGTAGCCATCAAAGCCGGTTGCTTTCCCACTTTGAAGTGAATTTATGGTGTCTAGTAATTGTGAGAGTGTCAGAGGTTTATTCATTTCCTCTGCATTTAGAGTAACTAGCTGTGGTATCTGTATTGCATCAAATAACTCATTATCTTCATTAAACTGAGTCGAGTATAAGGAATAACACTGCGCCACCGTGCCGCCCTGAAATAATCCATCCCCTTAAAAATGCCATCAGATTTTCCCTGAGTATTCCTGCAGAGACCTCATTGGATGCATTTGTCTTTAAAAAATAATCAATTTGCTTGGATATAAATTCTGTACAGTTCTTATCAGTTAATGACAGGGGGCTAAGACGCCAACTATGAGAAGAGTGTGTAGTTCATAGTAAGTTAGGCTCCATGATCAGAGGGGCATAGTCGGAGATAACAATAGTGTTATACTTGCAAGATTTAATAGTGGGCAAAAAATTATTATTTATAAAGAAATAATCAATTTTTGAGTAACAATGATGTACTGGTGAGAAGAAGGAATATTCTTTTAAATTTGGATTTAAAAATCTTCATGGTTCTGATAAGTTATGATCAATTACAAACCGATTAATTATTTTTGTAGTATTAGATGTTGTCTCCACTGTAGAAGAAGACCTGTCCAGGTCTGGATTTAAAATACAATTAAAATCTCCTGCCATTATAATTTTACGAGTGTTCACATTAGGAATAGATGCAAATACATTTTAGATTAAATATCTGTCGTCAACATTAGCTGCATAAATATTTATCAAAATCACTTTAGTAATAAATTAATTACCCATCACAATGAGAAATTGGCCATCAGGATCAGATACTACACTTGATACTACAAATGGAGTTGTGTATTAAGATTCCCACTCCCCCAGTTTTCTTTGTATAGTTGGAGTGAAAAATTTGGCTAATCCAATCTCTTTGCAATCAAAACTGGTCCCTATTTATTAAGTGAGTTTCCTGTAAAAATACTATCTTGGCATTTAGACCTGTTAGATGAGAAAATACTTTTTTCTCTTTAATTTGTTATTGAGACCTTTGACATTCCAGCTGACAAAGTTCACTGTTTGATCATAGAAACATTGCTTCTGAACTTTCATTGACATTTTGTAGCCTTATGTTAAGGTAGTACTTTGTTATATATCACAACTTTGACTTAGATTTCATATTATTGCCAGATGTTATGGCTATGTAGCCTATTGTTATGTTGACATTTACAATTATTGGGTTAGAAAGGATAAATAAGAAATAGATTGCTCTCTTTCTTTTCTAACCAACCCCACCTCTCCAAGTTAGGCTAGACTACACTTCACAAAGTCCTGGTCCTCTCACATGCCAGGAGACAGAGCAAGTTCAAAACATAACAGAATCCCCAGCAGATTAGATTAAAATTGGGATATCTTATGATAGTACAGTCCAAATACATTAAACCTAGGATGTGATCTTAAACGGCCCCAATACAATAAACCTAGGGAATGATGTTAAACAGTTTCCATGGAGACTGAAATAACCTATGATACCACATTCCTGATACAATAAACCAAGGGTATGATGTTTTAAGAAAAACACACACACACACACACACACACACACTGTAAATAACTATTTACTTTGTGGTTACCAAAATGTACATATTGTGGACTGTGCCCGGCAGTTTATCCCGGCCATGTCCCCCAAGCCGCCAGATGGAGCCCTCCCTGCAGTATGGAGGTGCCCCGAAGACCAGCAGGGAGTCATGGACGTTGTAGTTTTTATCCTCAGCCCTGCGGGATACCACAGGGGCCGCAAGAGGGAGCTGCAGGGAGGGCTGAAGACTTCTTTTTGCCCTGTGCCCCGGAAATACTTCCAAGTCACATGAGCGGAAGGGATAATGTACTTCCGGGGTGAAAAAAAAAGGACTTTTATCTGACCCAGAAGTGATAGGGAATTATGGACTGAAGGATGAGAAACACTTCCGGGTCAGGAACTATAAAAGGATTGTGGGAGCTCCCAGACGGTGAGCTGAGCTGGGTGGTAGGAAGGCAACACGTCTGGGAGTGGAGGATTGATTATTGTTATTGGAGTATTGTGGTTATTTATGAGTAGTGTGGAGTGGAGGGTGCTTCATGCATGTAATTATTATAATAAAAATAATTATTGTGGCACTTTTACCTGGTGTTTGGCGTGGTACCTGAGGGTTCCAGGGAGCGCTAGCGCCCCCAACTGCGACAATATATTCAATGAAAGAAATTGCAATATAATAATTGTAGAAATGGCATAAAAGGAAATGGAGCGTATAGTAACAGCAAACGTCTCATTACAAATGCACCAAGTTGTAAGCGAAATCGTCTTTGCCTTGCTAGGACACAATACAACTTATGATCATGTTTCAATATTATGTCAGAATCAGTCTTCTTAGCTTTTTTTTTGCTTCATCCGGAGAACTAAAAATGTAAAACTGACCTTCAATAACCACATTCAATTTGTCAGGAAGCAAGAGGCTGTAACTGATTTTGGCTTTGTGATAGCGTTGTTTAATACTGTAGAATGTGGTGCGTTTAGCAGCTGTTGAAGGGGAGAAATCGGAGAAAATTCGAATGTGGTTATTTTCAAATATAATCTCCTCTTTTGGTCTAAGAGGCGCCATCAAGTTTTCTTTAGCCTGTAGTTTATCAAAACAAACAATGAAGCTTCTCAATTTTGAGACATTCAATCCACATAATACAGTAAGCTTATGAGATTTTGGTGTCCGATTTAAAGTTCAGCTATGAATTTCACTGGGTTTGGACTTTTCTATTTTTCAGGGAGATCTTCGATTCTGAAGTTGTTCCTTCTGTATTAATCTTCCAGTGCAGCCGGTTTGTCAGCAAGCACTTTACATTCTGATTTTGCAGCCATTGCTTTTTCATCCACAGCGGAAGCTATTTCAATATGGGTCGTAAATGTTTGCTTAACATCTTCAAGCTGAGCAGCAAGTGCTCTAATTTTACTCTCAAACTTACTCATATTTTTCTGTATTTTGTCATCAATTCTTTCTAGAATTTCTTTAAAGGTTGCATTAAAGTAAGTACTTATGTATTTCTCCAGGTTCACATTTTTCTTGTTTATATTCTTTCTCTATATCCCTTATATATTGTGGCATGCGGCTGGGGGTGGTACCCAGCCGGGATGCCCAGGTGGACCGGAGGAGGGCTTGTGCCTCCTCCAGACCATGAGGGGGCGACCGCCCTGGCTGCTTTGGGGACCAAAGGCCTGCCTCCCTTCATACAATGGCTGGAGTCGGGTGGAAGAGGACAGAGCTCGGAGTAGAGGAGTGGAGGCGGACCAGAGACTGAGAAAGGCATTGTGAAAAGGCCAGGATGTGAGGGGTGATTGGTGCTGTGGCACTGGCTTGTGTGTGCTCACTATTGTAAATAGTTGTAAAATAAACGTGTTGCGGTGCATATAATCATGTCTACCTGTCTGTGTCCGGCCTGTTCCCCACAATATAAAGAAGGATATATCATTAATGTTCCCCCCAAGTTTGCCAATCATTACCTTGAGCTTGGACAGTTTGTTTCGATCTTTTCCATGCTCTGTAGGAAGAGTTGAAAGAGCAGTTGGGTTTGATGCTGCTGATTCATGGGGTGTATTAGCTGTATTTGACAGCAAGGATGAAGAGACCATGCTCAGTTCCAATAATCCTCCTGGAACCAACAAATTCTCCTTGTTCTCTTCCCTCGCAGTTTCGCTCCCACTTTCAGTCTTGGCTGGAGCTGATGGTGCATCGGGTGCTGGCTGATCTGTTCTTTCGCCTTTCTGTTCCAGGTCAGTCTCTGACAGGCCATACCATGAGGTTGAGGCCAGTTTAGAATTTGATGAAACTTTAGCTGCCTTATTCCTTTCCTTTTCCTTTTAAATTTCTTTCTGAACCCTTTGTTTGCTGCTCATGTTTAAATATACTTGCATATAATGTAATTAAATCCACTCAGGTTTAGGAAATACAAGATACCTGGGGATATTAGTAAAAAAAAGGGTAAAATAACACTGCTGCTACGGAAGCCCTGTCTAGACATCCATCTCCCACAACAGACGAAAGCAAGAATTTTCCTATATAAAGATTCTATATGGTCTTTTTCATTTCTAGCCAGAGTTTGATTTGAAATACTTTGTTAATACCCAAGGTGAAATTGTCTTCTTGCATGACCATTGGGGATCAGCCATTGTACAGTGCCCCTGGAGCAATTTTACGTTTAAGGACCGTTGCTCAGAGAAGTATATCTTATAGCAGGTATGGTATTTGATCCAGCAACCTTAAATGTACCAACACCGATTTCTTAGCCTCAAAGCCACCACTCCTCCAGTGGGCGTTTTGAGTGTTTTCTGGACTTTCTGTACTTGGCAACTCTCAAGTTCATAACACTCCCATGCATCACACTGGTCTTAAAGAGACAAAGACTGTAACAACTAAAGCTATAGCCACCTGTTATGAAGCTTGCTGTGTGATGCTGATTTGAATCTTTCAGGTTATATGTTTCTAAATCTAACCTTTATGCCAGCTGCTTCAGCAAATAAACATAAGTAATCATTAAAATAAAGATTTACTATTACTTAGTTAAAGTTGTCTTTTTGTTTAGCTGACATTTAGCAATGACTGATGAGTGTGAATATTGTGAGATATATCCATAATTTGGAAAGGGAAAGTTTTCCAAACAAGCCCTTGGCTTCTGTTAGATTTGTGAAGTCCTTTCAATGGTAGTCTTCTGAGTCCCAGCAAGAGGGCGCCCTCTGAGATGGTGGAAAGTGTAGCCGAAGATGAATTGACACGTCTGTGAATCCCGACCGGACTGCAGCTTGGGAGTAGAACAGCTTTGAGTCCCTGGTAAGTTACTAAAGATGAGGTAGCTGCAGGGCCGTCTTACCAGCATCACAGGACCCAGGGAAAGTAGTGCGCTGGAGGACCCTGTTTTGATAGCAAAACAGAAACATACATAGGCATTAGGAACATCGTAGGCCCCTATGCTCCTGGGGCCACCAGGCAGTGCCCATTGTGCCCATTCATTAAAATGGCCATGGTAGCCAGCCTTGGCCAATGTTAAAGGTATTCCTGCTTTGTATTTGAGATGTAATTATACCAAAATATATATCCACCAATATAAGAAAACCTTAGAAGTTATAGTGCCTTTTGTGAACACTTTTTCAAAATAAAACATCCACATACACCAACCAATGTGAGATAGCATTCCAGTTTCTTTAATTATGAATATTGTGTAAAGTGCAGACACAAAAACAAGGTATGAAGGAGTAGCAGAAGTCAAAATAAATCTCAACAATATAATACTAATACTGTATACAAAATACATGAATGAATAATTAAGAAATTCTGGAGGAAGTCTGGTTCGGCTACCAGGCCCTCACTTCTTTGCAGATGCCCGCTGGATGCCTTTCTGTGGTCATGCAGACCTTTCCCATGCCTTGCCCAGTTATGCTCCTCTGTACTTATTGAAACTTGAGTATGCTTGCTGTGCAACAACACAATAAAAGGCCTGATTGTTGAAATATTCTCTTTGAGTAAATACTTGTCTTCCCCCAGGGCTTGACAGGATTGTTCAGATCATGAGGTGTGTAGTGAGGAGTTTAAATCGTCTGTCTGTTCAGAATGCACTTCTCAGACAGCAGTCCATCCTACACAGCCATGCCTGCCCCTCCTCAACTCCCATGCACATAACTTACTCTTCGAACAAGAAGTGCTGACACAAATGGGCCTTTTGGGAAATTAAGAATGGAGCATAAAAGTACAAGTACAGTTCACAAGGGCAGCAAATACATACCCAATGAAATATAAGCTCCTTTTTAAGAAATACAAACTACAAGTGATTTGAAATGTCCCAGTAGTAGTAAGCGTAATTGTGTCTTGTCCAGGATTCATTCATGGCTTGTAAATACAGGGCTACCAGGATGGGCACCAGGCCCCCACAATCCAATAAGTGAATTGCTGCAGATTGGATCAGTAAATGCATTTATGAACATAATTAAATAGAGATGCACTGCGTTTGCTGGACAGCTTTTGATAGTCTATTTATTTTTTCTTCACCCCTTGCCTTTGTGTTTAAAACGTTCAGGCCTTGCAAGCTATTTCTTTGAAATTTACCAATTATTTTGTGCCATACATGTTACAAAATGCTACTGTTTTCCAGTGGTGCCTCTACATTAAGCGCAAATGGGAGCAACCCCCAAAATGTGCCATATAGATGGCAATGTGCAAAATCTGACCTTAAGTGCTGATTCAGTCAAAATAAAGACATTCTTCCAGTGGAGGTGTCTTTTAATGTCGCGTGGAATAGAAGAGATGGAGACTGTTGAGTGTTTGTATAACACTCTTCAATGAGTGCGGGTGCAGAGCACTGTGAACAATTCTCAGTTAAAATAAAAGTATCTTCTTCTTTCAGCTGCTCCCATTTAGGGGTCGCCACGGCGGATCATCTGTCTCCATCTATCCCTGTCTTTGACATCCTTTTCTGCCACACCGACTAAAATGTTCTCACCACATTCACAAACCTCCTCTTTGGCTTTCCTCTTTTCCTCTTGCTTGGTGGTTCCATCCTCAGTATTCGTTTCCCCATGTACCCCTCATTTCTCATCTGCACATGTCCAAACCATCGCAATTCAGCCTCTCTCACTTTGTCACGAAACTGTCATACCGGTGTATCATGTGTGTCATACCTAATCTCCTAATATGCTCATCCCTAATCCTGTCTACCCTCATTACTCTGAGTGAAAATCATAGCATCTTCAACTCCACCTCTTCCAGCTTTGTCTTTTCGTCAGTGTCACCGTCTCCAGCCATACACCATAGCTGGTCTCACTATTGTGTTATAGAACTTACCATTCACTCTTGCAGTTACTCTTCTATCACAAATCACTCCTGCCACTTTTCTCCACCCAGTCCACTGTGCCCACACTCTCTTCTTGGCCTCTCTGCCACTTTCTCTGTTGCTTTGGACTTTTCCACACTGAGTTGAATGAAGACAAATCTGATGGCCATTATGAGCAATGCTGTCCACTCTCTCTTTGATACACTAGCACTGCAAATGGCCACCACTCTGGTCAATGGTGGTTCTGTGGTCAAATACAGATTAGTGACGAAAGTGACCAACACCAGTGATTCTGAAAGAAGTGGTGTCAAAGTACAACTTATTTTTGTATAGTGCTGTGAACAATTCTCAGTTAAAATAAAATGTATAGATTATACTGATTTCGACGTACAGAATAAGGACACATACAAATAGATTTTTTTAAACTTATGGAGAACAAGGTAGAACCTGATTAAACATAAATGGAAACTAACAAAACCTGTCCAATAATTAATTGATGAACCATGGCTGGTTGGCAATGAAGGAAATTAAAATTCTAAATGAGAAAGTTAAAAACAAAGTCACAATCATGGAGACCACAGCCAACTGGCCAGCTACCCTTCCTGGGTTTTCTGTGGTGGAGTCTGTGGTGGTCTTCCATTCTGATGAGAGAAGCTTTCCATCAGATGATTCAAACGCTCGTTTATCTGAGATGACTTTTTCATATTCAGGAGAGCAGCCTGGCAGTAAAGCAGTGGCACCAAGTGCCACATCCAGATGCTGAGAACAGAAACAGAATAGAGAAGGGTTACTAACAGTTTATGAAAATTGTATTTTTTATATTTCTGAACAAATTACTATTTGCATATACTAATATACATGGCTAATAAGCAGCTCTCGTCGGGGTATGCTAGACTAAGTGTGTGAGCCTTCAGCCTGGATTTAAATGCTGAGATCTAAAAGGCATTGTGATGCGAGAGGTTTGTGGTGTTCCATATGTGAAGTAAATAATAGTCACAGTGCGTGAGTGAGTACAGTGTGCATGTGCCGCTCCGAGGGTGATTGGGGTGCTTAGCTGATTGCACATTCACGTGCAAATGCGAGTGGGTCAGTCAGTTGCATCACTCATACCATGGAGGTAGGTGGAGGATGGCACCTGTACACTGCTATTAAGGAAGCCTGCACATTGGAAATGGGAGATCATAACGAGATCTGATCTGGAAGAAAGAAAACAAAATGAAATGAAAAAGAAAAGGAACAAGAAAGAAGGTACAGAAGTTAAGGAAGAAGAGAGACAGGATCAAGAGAGTTTGTGCTGGGAAGAATGGAGGCAGGTGGTTGAGATTGTCACCCAAGGGAGTGAGCAGCAGGCCTGTGCTCTAGAACAGTGCTGGAGAACGGACACTCCTAAGATCTAAGGAAACCCAAACCCGAAATTAATGGAGGACTAAACCTATAGGCAGTTGTCTCCCCATGTTGCAAGGTCCTAATGCAATAGCTGAGGAGATGCCAGATTTAAGAAAGAGGCCTTGGGGCTTGTGACTTTTTTAAGAGAAGAATCTGCCTAGGATTTTAACCTTGTTTTTATGGGAATTATTTATTTGAGTATTTTAACCTCCATTTTTTTGGCTCCTGATTTTATAGATTTAAAATACACTGCATTTTTGGGACACTTTTTGTTTGTTTGTTTGTTTGTTGATTTAAAATAAAACAACTTAACCACTTTGCACCAACCCCTTGCTGACTGTGTGCCTCCTGATTTGCCCAGCTCATCCTCGGGTACGTTGTTGATGGTTCTGGGCTCAAGTGGTTCCCAAAAGCAACCAGGGAATTTGGAAGCAACCTGGACTGTCACAGGCATCTCTTAATATAAGCAGGCAGAGCATTCCACAGCTTCGGGCCCTGTAAGTAAAAGTTTGACCTCTCAGTGCTATTTATTTATGTTTTGTTCTCCTTGTCATGTTTAATAATTTGGAACCATTTTTACTGATGTGCTTGAGCTACTGGACACCTGAATTTCCCTGAGGGAATGAACAATCTATCTATCTATCTATCTATCTATCTATCTATCTATCTATCTATCTATCTATCTATCTATCTATCTATTATATAGTGCCTTTCACATCTATCTATCTATCTATCTATC
>JANRMT010062811.1:1639524-1669941 GCA_026402145.1 Polypterus bichir lapradei | reverse complement strand
TATCTATCTATCTATCTATCTATCTATCTATCTATCTATCTATCTATCTATTATATAGTGTCTTTCACATCTATCTATCTATCTATCTATCTATCTATCTATCTATCTATCTATCTATCTATCTATCTATTATGTCTGCCCCAACATTAGTTACTCTTAGGTCATCATTAAAGACTTATTTCTTTTCTCTATTCTTTGACCCCATTAAACTAGCACTGCAGAGGAAGAAAGAGATAATACAGTTATTGTGAGCACCCCCTCTCGCCTAGTAGTGGTATTGCAAGTGTCAACACAGTCTGGTGGAGGATCCTCATGTGCCCATGCATAGCAATACAATAATCTTATAAAAATGGGTTGATCTATGCAAGGCCATGTGCTGAGCATCTTTACCTTTATACTCTGTCATTCGAGATGCACACGTTTGCTCTTCTCATCCATTTTCTAGAAGTACTGGAAATTTGTTGTGAAAATACTGTGAGTATTTCTTTCCAGATATGGTGTCTTATCTAAAGTCTGAGCATGATTTTTAACACACCATTACACGCTCATTCTCAATACACTCCTGGCTCTCAAGGGTTCAAGCCTACCCTGGCACCATTTGAAACTGATGCCTCAGCTCATCGCCCTATCCTTTAGCTTCTCCACATTGAGGGGACATACATTCTCACTCTGGCATTTGCGTTTGTTAAGTATGAGTTTGCAACTGGCTTTCATGAGGTAGTAGTCAGATTCAATCCAGCAATTCCAACCGCCCCCATTTGCTAACACAAATGTTATCAATCTTGTTTTGCATGATGCAGTCGGGTGATCCCCACATCTTCTTGTGTATGGTCTTCTGCTGGAAGTAGGTGTTGCTGATATACAGATTGTTTGTCCCACACAGTACCAGTAGCCTATCGCCATTACCTGCTGTCCGTGTCGATGATCCGTGTGGCTCCATTATGTGTTCCATCCCGGATCGATCATTACTAATTTGAGCATTAATGTCACCAATGAGTATAACTACATCATTCTGAGGCGTGTTCAACAATACATTTTGAAGTTGGACATAAAATGTGTCTTTCTCCTCGTCTTTGGCAGTTTCAACTGTCTTCGTATGTCTTGATTGGTGCCTGGCCATTTTGATACAATCATTAACTGGCTTCCATCCGACAAGTGGAAAGCTGCTTCTTTGCTCAGGATCAGGCCAACACTGCGGACATGCTGCTGGTGATTGCCAACGTACAACATCGTCTTTCCTTCGTTGATCAGTTTCCCGTTGAAAATTATCCATTTCCTGCAGTACCTGTGCCAGCTTCCCACATTGATATGTGTTTGTGTGTTTCACATTCCAATTTGGGTGATGGTCTTGGCACTAAAGACAGCAGACTGCATCGAGTGTTGGACGCTCGGTTGAGTTCCTTCAAGACTGTCATCAAATGGTTGTTGCTTTCGCGCTGACTCTGATTTCGAGGGTTTGTTCTTACTGTTTTTTTAGCAATGGGTTTTGCCCTGCACCCAACCCTCCTCCTTTAGCAACAAGGCTTGGGACCATCAATAGCGCAGTTGGCACAACTGGGTGAAAGGCAAAAACAAATTATTAAGTTTTATTCAGGTTACCAAAAGGTTTTTGATTGATTTGCTTACTAAAGTAACAATTTCACATTTGATTTGCTTCTGTGCCTTGGCCTAGAAGTTCACTATGCATGAAGTAGAGAGGTGAGTCTGGGACAAGAGCTCAGTTGGCAGGAGGAAATGAAAAAATGTTATGAAAGAGAAAGACAGACAGAGATAAGAGATGAGATTTGGATTCTGGTGAGGTGTGTAACAATTAACAGGCTACCCACATTGTCAAGTATTTGATCATAGGGGACATCTTCAGGGCACTAGGAAGGCAACCAATACCATCCCAGATGGTAGCAGAGTGCAGTGAGTCTCATTAATCACCTCTCCCTTTTCCATCCACAGTTCTAAGGTTCACTGGCCAGAGGATGTGTGATCCAGATCTGCGTCCATCAAGGACCCTCACCACTTCCAGCTCAAACAAATTAAAGGAACACTTTTGAATCCGAGTATAGCATCAAGTCAATGAAACTTCTGGGCTATTGATCTGGTCAGTTAAGTAGCAGAGGGGGTTGTTAATCAGTTTCAGCTGCTTTTGGTGCACTAGAGGGGCAACAATGAGACGACCCCCAAAACAGGAATGAATGGTTTAACAGGTGGAGGCCACTGACATGGCCCCCCCCCCCCCCATCTGTTTTTTCACTCGTTTGGCATTTGGCTGCGGTCAGTGTCACTACTGGCAGCATGAGGCGGGTGATACCTGGACCCTACAGAGGTGGCACAGGTAGTCCAACTTCTCCAGGATGGCACATCAATACGTGTCATTGCCAGGAGGTTTGCTGTGTCTCCCAACACAGTTTCAGGGTCATGGAGGAGATTGCAGGGGACAGGCAGTTACTCTATAAGAGCTGGACAGGACCATAGAAGGTCCTTAACCCATCAGCAGGACTGATATCTGCTCCTTTGGGAAAGGAGGAACAGGGTGAGCACTGCCAGAGCCTACAAAATGACCTCCAGCTGGCAGACCACTGGTGTGAATGTCTCTGACCAAACAATCAGAAACAGACTTCATGAGGGTGGCCTGAGGGCCTGACGTCCTGTAGTGGACCCTGTGCTCACTGCCCTGCACCGTGGAGATCGATTGGCATTTGCCATAGAATACCAGAATTGGCAGGTCCACCAATGGCGCCCTGTGCCTTTCACAGATGAGAGCAGGTTCACCCTGAGCACATGTGACAGACGTGAAAGGATCTGGAGAAGCCGTGGCGAATGTCAATGCTGCCTGTAACATCGTTCAGCATGACCAGTTTGGTGGTGGGTCAGTGATGATCTGGGGAGGCATATCCATGGAGGGACACACAGACCTCTACATGTTGGAAATTGGCACCTTGACTGCCATTAGGTATCAGGATGAAATCCTTGGACCCATTGCCAGACCCAATGCTGGTGTAGTGGGTCCTGGGTTCCTCCTGGTGCACGACAATGCCCAGCCTTATGTGGCGAGAGTATGAAGGCAGTTCCAGGAGGATGAAGGAATTGATACCATTGACTGGCCCCCATGCTCACTCGCCTGACCTCAATCCAATAGAACACCTCTGGGACATTATGTCCCAATCCAGATCTGGTCCAGATCTGGGAGGAGATCCCCTGGGACACCATCCGTTGTCTCATAAGGAGCAACCCCCGACGTTGTCAGGCATGCATACAAGCACGTGGGGGCCATACAAACTAATGAGTACAATTTGGAGTTGCTGCAATGAAAGTTCAGCAGAATGGACTCGCCTGTTGCATCATTTGTTCCCTTTGATTTCCGGGGTGTCTGTGAATTCAGCCCTCTCTAGGTTTGTAATTTTCATTTCCATCAAACGATGTGGCATCCTTTCATTCCTAACACATTACCAGTCCATATCAGTAAAGATATCCAGTAGGATTTTTTTTCCCATTGAGTTCTGATGTGTTTTCAAAGTGTTCCTTTAATTTGACTTTGATTCTCATTTTTGCCTTCATGTTTTGTTTGCCTGATCTTTCATTGCTCTTGACCTCTGCTTTAACTGATTTTTTTCACTCTACGATTTATCTCCTGGATTTTTCATATTTTCTCACAACAATCTTCAAACAGCTTGTGTCTCTTAACAAGGCACTAGAAAGTAACACGTAGACAAGCCACTCCAGATATACAGTAATAACCATGTAGGTCCTGTTTGCTAGGTCCTGGTGTTTGTTGTATTTCAGCCAGGGTTCCTCCCCCGGCTGGGGATCAAGTGTCACATTTTTGTCTATTTTGTTCATTTTTTTATGTTAGCATTGTTGATTATGTAGTGTCTTTATGTTTAAGTATCTTCTTTTTTGTTCTGTGTGTTTTGCAAGTGGTCTCCCGAGAGACAGGACCACCTAGTCAACACCATCAAGGGACTACCCTCAGTTCTATTAGGGTTTAACATAACCCATGGTCCAATGCAGTTCATTGTGAATGTGCTGAGGTGCTGGTAAGTCCTCCTGTGTTCTGCTCTTTTAATATTTTTGTGATTTACCAATTCTATGAGTGGGAGTGTGTAGGTCCCAAAGACTTGGCTCAGACAGATTCAGCCCTTAATTCCAGCCCATGATTTCCTCCTGGATGGGTAAAGGGTACCATAAATTCTAATTACAGTGGAACCTCGGTTTGCGAGTAACTTGGTTTACGAGTGTTTTGCAAGATGAGCTAAATTTTTTAATAAATTTTGACTTGATAAACGAGCGATGTCTTGCAATACGAGTAGTATGGATACACTGTCTGCTGAGCGTCATGTGATCACAACTGAGCTGATGGTTCTTCGCTCTCTCGTGCGTCTCTCTATCCTTATCTCTCTCTCTCTCGCGTCTCTCTCTCTCCTTATCTCTCTCACTCGTGCGCGTCTCTCTCTCTCTCCTTATCTCACTCGCTCGCGCGCGTGTCTCTCTCTCTCTTTTCTCTTGTGGGCAATCGTCTCCTATTCTCCGTCTGGAGTCTGCGTGCCTCACTCATATAGTCAACATCCGTACGAGCGTATACTGTTTACTACAGCATTGTGACTGTGCGTGTGTGTGCGCGCGCACCTGTGTGCTATGAAGTGCGAGTCCCCGTCTTGCGCCCCAAAACACGAAGCTGAGTCTCAGTACTTTAACAACACCAGCTTTATTCAGCTTGAAACAGCAACAGCGCAGTTATTTATTGTAGCGGGATCTTTATAATATTCCTTGTATCACCCATCGACAGCAGGCGGTTATAGCATATCCGCGATCTTTTTGGATACGATTATACGGCGAACTGCTACAGCGCTGGGAGCCTGCGGTTGCTTCGGGACGCTCTTCCGCATGTCGTCCAGTTGGGTGGAATCCCACAAGAGTTTAGAAACTCACTCACACCAGCCATGATTCTTTTTAAATGTAAAGTGCAGGTTAATTTGTTTTATGTATTTTTACTTTATATTTTGTATTAATCATTTTTATATGAATAGTTTTGGGTTGTGGAACGTGTTTCCATTATTTCTTATGGGGAAATTCACTTTGATATACGAGTGCTTTGGACTGCGAGCACGTTTCCGGAACGAATTATGCTCGCAAACCGAGGTTCCACTGTATTTCTTCCATCCTAAGGGTAAGGGCTCATAGAATGTGAAGTGTCTCTGATCTTTGATGTTTAGAGCTCATACAAAGTAACCTTGTGAAACTCAATACAAGTAGATCGGTGGAAAACCTTCAACTCCTCAGTCCATCTGCCAGCCTGGTAACGTAATAGCCACCTGTATATCCCCAGGCTAACTAGTCAGTTAGTTCCTGAGATTTTATAAATTCTAGTTCTAACTTATTGGAAGTAGAATTGGTTTCTAAAGTATTGTGTGTATGTACATACAGTAGATACATAGGCAGCACAGACAATAGGGAGTAAGGGAGGAAGGAGACCATGGCCCTCACTGTGTAGAATGTGCCGGTTTTCCCTGTGTCTGCGTGGGTCTCCTCCCGGGGCTTCAGTTTCCTCCCACAGCCCAAAGATACGCAGGTTAGATGAATTAGTCCTATTGTGTGGTTGTGGGGTGTATATGTATGTGTGTGTATTCGATCTGCAATGAACTAGCGCCCTGTGCAGGGTTTGTTCCTGCCTTGCTCTGTATGCTATCTGGAATAGGCTCCAGCAAATCCCTGTGACCCTGCATAGGACTGAGTGGGTCAGAAAATGACTGACTAATATAGATACATATACACATTTATCATAATATTATTATACCATCCTCATGACAGAGTTTCAGCATGTTTATTTACTGTTGTTTTTGTACTCAATTATATCTGAATTTGTGGACAATATCTAAAACAGATCCTCTCTGTGTCTGTGTGTGATTCATTAAATCACTCTTCTGGTTTCGATCCTTGTGTTTTGACTCTTACACTAAGACTTCTGGCTAGCACATTGAGTTGAGACAACAGAAAGTCTGGAGGTTTTGGTATAGAACTTCACTTTGCTTTCTGATTATGCTTTTCTTCTAGTTGCTAATTTTTCAATAAGCTGCCTTCATCAAGATGGCACAACACTAGCCTTTTGACTGTTAGTCCATGTTTTACCCCAAATCTCTCTCCATCTCCCAGCCCATAACCATTCTTAGCTTTTCTTTGAATGCACGTTTCTCTATCTCTGCCCCCAGACACTCCTTTTGTCCCACCTATCAATCAGTTTCTGTTGTTGTGCAACTTTAAACAGGAAATAATAACATGAATGGGGGGGCAAGAGAAATATTAAAAGGATCTTAGATGTGGCACGTTGCTCTAGAACTGTGCATTCATGTCTGCCATAGTAAAATAATTCAGAAAAGTAAAATTGGCAGTTTTCTACTCAGTAAATGTGACCCAAGCGCCCTGTAGCCAACCGATATTTGTTTTATTAAATGGCCACGTTTCATTCTGCAACAGGAAATTATAAAGAGTCGGTATCTGATGCAGTATATTGTGATGAACAGCTTAAGTAAATATAAGAAGATTAGATTTGAGAAGCTGGCCTTCCCAACCTGCCACAAATATTTTATGAGCAGCAAGTATAAATGCTTTCTGAAAAAGGTCCAAAAACAATACTGTAAAGCAGCTAAGTCAGGCAACAGAGCGATCAGTAAAGCGGAGAAGGCTGGTGGCAGACTGAATGCTTTTAGACAGCGCCTTGAAATTACATTCTGCAAACTGACAGCCATCTGATGGAGGTTATCACCCCAGAGGGACACAAGGTGAAAAATATTCCCTGAAGAATGTTATGAAGCACTTTCCTTTGCACTTTTCCTATTACTTTTTTATTATATGATGTGAAGACCCGGGGCACATGGCTCCCCAAACAGCCGATACAACAGTCACAGGCACAAGTCTCTGCACACAGACGATTATTATTTACGTGGGGAAGCACGTTCTCTCGCTCCCCACAGGATTGCACAGTACAATTAAGCACCAAAGGCACAATGCAGCACAGCACTTTTCTTCATCATCATCATCATCATCATCATCATCATCATCATCATCATCATCATCATCTCCCTCTCTACTCCTCATGGCTCATCTCTGTGTGGCAGTTGGCTCCTTTTAAGCTGCACTCCAGGTCGCTCATTAGGGGGGTCTGGAATTACTCCCAGGTGTGGCAGAAGCCTAAAGTAGGGCTCTTCAGCTCCCGCATCTCCACCTGCTGGCATCATCAGAACCGAAGAGGGCTGAGCTGACCAATATCAAGTCCCATATAACACTGTGGGTCTCTGAGGGGCTGGGGTGCTCCCAAATAGCAGTTTTGGAGGGTATAGCGCCCTTCATAAGTCATCTCCCTCTGTCCTTCCATTATGAAAGCTTCCCAGGTGGGTAACGGCGTAGGCTGCTATTCGTCACAATGTCTATTTTTCTGTCTTTTTGTTCCAATTTTGGGGTTTGTACCATGCCGAATCCAAATACAATGAAATCCATCCATTTTCCAACCCGCTGAATCCGAACACAGGGTCACGGGGGTCTGCTGGAGCCAATCCCAGCCATCTTCATTTCGGGTCCACTACCTCTCATCAGACGATCAAACGAGTACTACAGTCGTCTGCTAGTATTAAACAACTGGCTGCAGGGTTTCTGCAAGAAGCAAGACATCGGGTTCATCAACAACTGGAACCTCTTTTGGGAAAGGCCGCGTTTCTTCAAGTGAGATGGCCTGCATCCAAACAGTTTCGGCGTCCGGGTCCTCTCCGAAAACATAGCTAAGGTAATTTGTTTATCTTGACTATCTATCTCTGCTCTTAACCCCTTCCGAAATGCTACTGTTGTGCTAGGACATGATAATTGTTTAATAAAATCTTCTGTAAAAGTGCACAACATTAATACTGTAATAACCAATCTCAATGCATGTAGAAAATCTAGGCAATACGGCATAAACACCAATAATTTAATTAAAAATACTACTTTAGAGGAACAATGTATTAAAACTATAAAAACAGATTACAGATTAAACAAAAAATACACACAGAGCGGCACTAATAAAAATAACTTAGTTCCTGTTCCAAATATCAATAACGCATATAGTATTCATCTCTGCCCCTCCGAAACATTAAATATGGCACTATTAAATGTTAGAGCTTTAACTAATAAGACGTTTTTTATCAACAATCTTATTAGTGATAAAAAAATAGATTTTATTGCACTAAGTGAAAAGTGGCTTAGCTCAGATGGCGCGGCTGTTTTAATCGAATCTGTGCCTCCGGATTACAGTTTTACTCGTGCAGATCGCCAAGGAAAAAGAGGCGGGGGCCTGGCAAACATTTACTCGAGCCGGTTAAAATGTAAAGATGTCAGTTTTGGTAAGTTCAAGTCCTTTGAGTATCTCGCCATTGTTATCCATGGAGATTCTCACGTTCTAGTATTATCCGTGTATAGAACTCCAAAATTCAACGCTTCTTTTTTTGAGGAATTCTCTGACTTAATGTCAATTTTAATTGCGAACTATGACACACTCAATAGTCTGCGACTTTAATTTTCATATAGATAATCAGTGTGACCAAAAAGTAAAAGAATTTATGAACCTCCTGGGTTCTTTTGATTTGAGACGTCTCGTTAATCAGCCTACACGTAAAGCAGGTCATACGTTAGACTTAGTGATTACTAAAGGACTTAAAGTTGATATAAAGCAGGTCATTGATATTGGTCTATCAGACCATTTTCTTCTACTTTTTAATATAGAAATAATGATAGAAAACACCCATAAGAAGCATATTGTTAAAAAACGCTTCTTTGACTCATCAGCAGCTTTAAAACTTACAAACATTCTAAGCAATCAGTCCATTTATAGTGCCAACTATAGTAGCGAGGATAATGTAAATAGTGAGGTGGAAAGATTTAATACTAAAGTGAGAGCTGCTGTTGATATAGTTGCACCTGAAAAGACAGTTAAAAAATCTTCTAGCATTGTTATACCATGGAAGACCCAAAGATTTGTTAGTTGTGGTAATTACAACTCGAAGACACATGATATCCGATATGGTGTTCCACAAGGCTCTATCCTGGGTCCGCTGTTATTCTCAATCTACATGCTTCCGTTAGGTCAGATTATCTCAGGGCACAACGTGAGCTACCACAGCTATGCTGATGACACACAGCTGTACTTATCAATAGCACCTGATGACTCTGATTCTCTTGATTCACTAACACAATGTCTTACTGGTATTTCTGAATGGATGAATAGTAACTTTCTCAAGTTAAATAAAGAGAAAACTGAAATCTTAGTGATTGGCAATAATGGATACAATGAGGCTATTAGAAATAAACTGGATACATTAGGATTAAAAGTCAAGACGGAGGTAAAAAGCTTAGGGGTAATTGTTGACTGTAATCTGAATTTTAAACCACATATTAATCAGATCACTAGGACAGCATTTTTTCACTTAAGAAACATAGCAAAAGTTAGACCTCTTATATCACTGAAAAATGCTGAGAAATTAGTTTGCGCGTTTGCTTTCAGTCGACTAGATTACTGTAACGCACTCCTCTTAGGACTACCCAAAAAAGACATAAATCATCTGCAATGAGTGCAGAATGCAGCTGCTAGAATCCTAACTAGGAAAAGAAAATCTGAACACATTTCTCCAGTTCTGATGTCACTACACTGGTTACCTGTGTCATTCAGGATTGACTTTAAAATTCTGCTTATGGTTTATAAAGCCTTAAATAATCTCGCTCCATCTTAAATATCGGAATGTCTGACACCTTATATTCCAAATCGTAACCTCAGATCCTCAAATGAGTATCTTCTTAGAATTCCAAGAACAAAACTTAAAAGTGGTGAGGTGGCCTTCTGCTGTTATGCACCTAAAATCTGGAATAGCCTGCCAATAGGAATTCGCCAGGCTAATACGGTGGAGCACTTTAAAACACTGCTGAAAACGCATTACTTTAACATGGCCTTCTCATAACTTCACTGTAATTAAAATCTTGATACTCTGTATATCCAACTCATTATAATAACTATTCATGGTGGCTCTAAAATCTGTACTAACCCCTACTCTCTCTTCTGTTTCCTTTTCCGTTATCCATTTGGTGGTGGCTTGTGCCACCACCATCTACTCAAAGCACCGTGATGCTCCAACAATGATGTATGGATTAAAAGCCAGAAGTCTGTATGACCATCAACATCAAGTGACTCCGTGAGAACCCTAACTACAAAGAGGACTATTTCATTTATGTTAGGTAGAATGCCCAGAGGGGACTGGGCGCTCCCGTGGCCTGGAACCCCTGCAGATTTTATTTTTTTTTCCAGCCGTCTGGAGTTTTTTTTTTTTTTTTTCTGTCCACCCTGGCCATCGGACCTTACTCCTTTTCTATGTTAACTAATGTTGTCTTATTTTAATTTCTTATTTTGTCTTTTATTTTTCTTTTCTTCATTATGTAAAGCACTTTGAGCTACTTTTTGTATGAAAATGTGCTATATAAATAAATGTGTTGTTGTTGTTGTAATAATTTGTATGTCTTTATTTGTAAGTTTGAAAAAGCAAATGTAGTATTAATGTTTTATTCCACTGATATGCTTTCATGTCTAACCAACTAAAACCCGAGTCTTTAGGACTGTCTCAATACAGTAGATCCCAACAAAGTCGCGGTTCAGAGTTTGTGGCCTCAGTCGTTTACAGATTTTTCCTTAGAAACTAACTAATAACTGTTAGCGGAAACCGCAAATATCATCCGCAATTTTTTTATGGCTTTTTTCGTGGCAATACTGTACTGTAGAGAGAACACGAAGCAACTGGTAGAGGAAAAGGCGGCTTGTGATGGTGAAAGTAGCCAATCTGAGAGCATTATTCATTTCTCCTTACTGCTGATTGGCTACTGCCCTGTGACGCATCTCCAGCAGATGCAGCCCAGCATTCCCGTATCATAACAGTTTACCGTGTGTAGCTATCTCGAGTGTTTCGCTGAACGTTCTCGTGTTTTTCATTTTGTTCTTCTTAAAGCCCTAAGATGCCGCCCAAACATCCTGCACCTTCTAAGGCTTCTGGCAATGAACCTAAGCGCTAGAAAACATTTAAGACACTCCAGAAGAAGGTTGAACTACGGAATTTGCTCCCAGAACTAAAAAGTTCTGGTGCAGAAACCACCCGAGGAGCTGTAAATCCTCTGCTTTGCCGTGCAGTCATTATCTTCATTACATACCTTCATCATATTGCACAGCTAATTCATCATCATCTTCAATCAATATCATTCATTATTGGTGAGTACCTGTACATTTTACTGTATTTTTATTAAATTAAATTATTTTGTATTTACTCTACTTGTAGCTGCATTTTTCCAAAATTACCCAAGTTCAGCAGCTCTAACTCAAAAAATGGGATTCAACAAAAGCCTGACGTGAAGAAATGATTCCACTGGCAAAATATCTTCGTTTTTAAAAGTTTAGTTAAAATTCAAAGTAAAACTGTTCACACAAAAAAGAAAATTAAAATAGCAAAAAAAAAAAAAATCTTATTAAGATAAGTTCTGTTCAAAGCTTAAATCTTATTACATCTCAAATCGTTACTATTTACTTAACATTTCTGAACCATTTCAAAACAGTCAGAAAACTGTATGCTTATCCCATTTCTAAGTTGAAAATGGGTCTTTCAAGTCCCTGCTTACTGGGACCTGTTCTAAACACAATTATCACACTGTATCTCAGTTATAGCAAGAAAGTTCTATCTTTTACTGACTTATAGAGGGAAAAGACTATACTATTAGCTATGACTATGAAAGAAATTATATTCTATTCAAATTAAGCAAACATTAATGAGAGTTTAACTCAAAATGTTAACTTTCTAAGATTGGCTATTTATACTACTTATACCAAAGAAAACGAGCTTGCATGAATTACAGTACATAGGGGTAACATCGGTATTTTACATTCTAGCACTGCGGGAGACATAGCAGTACAGTACTGTACAGTATACGGGTTTACCTTTACATTCTTTTTTTTAGGGTCATGTATTAAGCTGAGTTTGAAATGAAATTAAAGTGTTTTGGGGGCATATTTAGGGCTTAAACTATAAAAATAGGTATTTTTTTAACCACATCCAAAATTTGCGGTTTTTCACAATTTGTGGGTGCTCTAGAAATGTAACCTCCGTGCATTCCGGGGGTCGTCTGTATGTGAATTTTATGGCAGGTTAGGGAAGTGCCTCTAACCAGTTTGGCAAGTGATTTTCTGCAGGAAAAACTTTCAAATGACCCCCATAAGGAGGCCATTTAACTCAACAAATGGTCTTGGGTGAAGGTGTGAAGAGGCATCATAGGAGGTGGAGCATCAGACCAGCTTGGTAAGAGTCACTGTGTTTGGACTTCCAAGAGCATATAAGCAAACAACTGGGGGATTGCGTTGTACCAGAATTCTGTTGGTCGAAAGTTGCTTGTTTGGGATTGGTTTTGAATGAGAGGCCATTTTGTACCATGACGCCCAATTGGTGTAAGGGTTTGGGCAGAGAATCTATAAATGTGTTTGCTTTACCCTTCCCCTATCTCTCTCACACACACCATAGAATGAAAAGAAGAGCACAAGCAGAAAGTACAGCTCAACAGCCATATTGAAACAGGCATGCAGTCTGTCCTGAAGAAAGCTGACAGAAAATGATCATTTAAGTGAGACATTTAAGTAAGTAACAAGTCTGTGTGTCACCTGAAACAACGCATCAGCATTCATCAAGTTATATGGTTGCCAGTTTTCACTTGTACTTTGTTTATTGTTATTATTTTATGAATATTATCAATAATACATTATTTAAAGTTGTAACTTAGCTCCTGCTTGTCTTTTACTCTGTGTAATTGCCTGAGGTTATAGATGTAGAAGGGAATGTGGGGAGAAGTTATAAAATACAATCTCTATATATAATCTTCATTTGGATCTTGATCTTTGTTTGTCCGCGAATGAATTAGAAGAAGCACTAGATGGCAGTAGAGAGACAGCTAAAACATAGGCATTGCATTAAGAATCTCCTCCAGGCTTATACTACTGAAGACTGTAGTACGCCAGTCACACCTCAAAACACAGACATTCAAACTAAACAAATTGTTGTGCTTTAAATTAACTAAAGAGATCTTCATTTAGATCTTGACCTTTGTTTGTCCGCAAATTCCACGCATGCGTAGACCACCTTCCAGTTTAGTACGTTGTTGTTACTCACGGATGTCAACAATGTGCCGGAATAACGAAAGAGGTGGTGGACAGTGTTACGCTGGTTAGCTCCTGAGGCCTGGTTAGAGAATGAGATTGCCGAAGATAAAAGGTACGTGCCTATGTAACATATGAATGAGAGAAAGGCAGTGGTAAAATGAATGACAACGTAACAGCACGTTCCGGAAATTATTATTGTTACGTTTTAGCCGGTGAGTGCTGCGCATCTCACAGTTGTACCGTGGCTTGCTCACATGTCAGTGAAGTGATCCCTATTTATGCTTTAAAGAGCCTGGATACCTATGTGTCCCCCTTTTATAACCATTGCTCTGTGTATATTGCCTTACTCTTTGGATTGCCACAAAGCAACCTGCGAGACTGGAGAAAGGTTGAGAAGAGATCGTGAGAGGAAACGACAGCGTCGTGAAAACGAGACGGACTGAAGCAGAAATGCTCCTACACCACCACATAATTACGATTCGGACAGTGATTCCAAGTGGGCCGTTCCTATCAAATCAATATCCAAGGGTTTTCTTTTGTAGTTTTGTTTCCCTTATAAAAAATCATAATGCTGTGCGACGAAGGGCCCAGTTCACGACTGGCAGCCGCGTTTAAACAGGGAGCCCTTCACAGACAACTTGAACACGTGCAACGTAGTTGGGCGCACATGGCTAGTACCTTATAAACAGTGGTAAGTCTGTGGCATTTGAGGCATTCTGATAAAAGGTACACATTAATAGAGTAACATAGAACTCTACCAAGAGAAAACAGCACCATTTTGGGAGCAGACACTGCAAAATGACCAGGGAAATGAACTGGAAATGTGTGACGCGTGACGTTGTCACCACTGCAATAGGATAAAGGCAGGCATTTTGTAACCATTTGAGATTGTGAATAAATGTTTAAAAAAAATTATGTGAATTTATTTCCTATAATTTCCTGGTAAAAGAACTTTTGGCAGTGTATTTTGGACTTTGATTTGGGTTAGCATTCTGGATATTATTTTTGGATACTCCAGTTATATTTGCTTTGGTTACAACAGATGTCTCTTCTTCTGGAACTGTCTCTTCCACTCTATTACTTTTCACCCTAGCAGAACAACAACTAAACATCTTCCTCGATGCTCCATGTTAGATATACCTCTCCGAGACAGAAAGGGATATGTCTGAATCAAGGTACGGTAGTTTAGGTTTCTCGTGTCTCACAAAAAAGTGTTATAATGAAGGAAGCTCCATTTGATTTGGCAGGTAGGTGTCATGAATTATTAGATTCCCTGGTGTATTTCTGTTTATTACAGGATTAACTTCTATGTTGTAATGTTCTGTGATTGATTTTTATGGGTGTAACCATCTTGGTTAACACTTTCCAGACTGGCTGTCATGACGGGATTTAAATGTAAATAAAGAGGATGGCATAAAGCATTCCTGATATTGGATTAAAATCGACCAAAATTTCAGGTAGTGCTAAATTTATGGCTGGGGGAAAAGATTTAGTGAGTATTTTACTCCTTTCTGCTTGTGCTTTCTTTCGACTGAGATTATTACTATACACTCACTGGCCACATTATTAGGTACACCGGTTCAACTGCTGGTTCACATGACACATGGCAGCAACTCAATGCATTTAGGCCTGTAGGCATTGTTAAGACAACCTGGTGAAGTTCAAACTAAGTATCAGAATGGAGACAAAAGGAGATTGAAGTGACTTTGAAGGTGGCATGGTTGTTGGTGCCAGACTGGCTGGTATGAGTATTTCAGAACCTGCTGATCTACTGGGATTTTCATGCACAACCATCTGTAGGGTTTACAAAGAATGGTCTGAAAAAGGGAAAACATCCAGTGAGTGGTAGTCCTCTGGGCAAAAATGCCCTGTTGATGCCAGAGGTCAGAGAAAAATGGCCAGACTGGTCTGAGCTGATGGAAAGGCAACAGTAACTCAAATAAGCACTTGTTACAACCAAGGTGTGCAGAAGATCAGCTCTGAACACACAACATGTTAAACCTTGAAGCAGATGGGCTACAGCAGCAGGAGACCACACCGAGTGCCACTTCTGTCAGCTAAGAACAGGCAACTGAAGCTACAATTCACACGGGGTCACCAAAACTGCACAACAGAAGACTGGAAAAACATTGCCTGATCTGATGAGTCTCAATTTCTGCTGCGACATTCAGATGGTAGAGTTAGAATTTGACGTCAACAACAAGAAAGCAGGGATCTATCATGCCTTGTAGCAATGGTTCAGGCTGGTGGTGGTGGTGTAATGGTGTGGGGGATATTATCTTGGCATACTTTGGGCCCCTCAGTACCAATTGAGCATTGTTTAAATGCCACAGCCTACCAGAGTATTGCTGCTGACCATGTCCATCCCTTTATGACCACGGTGTACCCATCTGTTGATGGCTACTTCCAGCAGGATAACGTGTCATGTCACAAAGCTCAGATCATCTCAAACTGGTTTCCTGAAAATGGCAATCAGTTCACTGGACTCAAATGGCCTCCACAGTCAGCAGATTTCAATCCAATTAGAGCACCTTTGGGATGTGGTGGGACAGGAGATTTGCATCATGGATGGGCAGCAACTATGTGATGCTATCATGTCAATATGGTCCCAAATCCCAGAGGAATGTTTCCAGCACCTTGGTGAATCTGTGCCACTAAGAATTGCAGCGGTTCTGAAGGCAAAAGGGGGTCCAACCCGGTACTAGCAAGGTATACCAGATAAAGTGGTCGGCTGATGTATATTTTGGTTTTGTTTACCCCATTTAGCTGGCTTTTAATTATGACTTCTCGCCTGTGTTTCCCGATTTCCCTGTCTCTAAGGCTATTTCCACACTACTACATTTTCATTTAAAAATAACATTTTTAAACAAAACGACCTCCGTGAAAACCAGAATTTTCATGAAGTTTACGAAAGTATCTCTGTCATCCCTGAAAGGACCGAAATGCCTTGTGTGCAGGTATGTGGAGCTCAAACTGTACAAAACGAAACAAGTGCCACATAAAGCAACTCTTCTACATTCGCTATGTTGGAATATGTTTTTCTTTTGTGAAGGGGAATGAGAAATGTTGTAATGAGCGGGCGTTATATCACAACCAGGGAGTTCAGTTCATATTTGATGTCATCTTTATTCCTTTTGGTTCTTCTGTATGTCTTAATTTCATGTGTGTTTATTTGTCATTGCTTGTGTTTAAGTTTCAATGCCTTAATTATTTGCCATGTGTTTTGTGTGTGGTTCCCCAAGAGGCGGGGCCACCTGCCCATCACCACCAGGAACTGCCCTCTTCCCTATAAATTTAGCGGGTCTTTACTGTGCTTTGTAAATTTTGTTGATTTTTGAACCTTCTTGCTCTGTTTTTTTTTTTACTTTGTTTCTGGATTGCACTTCGGGACTCTGTTTAGATTTCCTTGTGTTTTTAGGTGACTCCATTTTGTGATTGCGCTCTTCAGAGCGTCACCGTATTACAGAGTATATTTCGTGAGAAATAAAACCTTTTAATTTTTATGAAGTTTCTGTGTTTGTAGTTAGGTTTTGGCGGTTCATTCCCTTCTAGTCGCCTTTATTGGAAGTGCTTTTGCAACCTTTGGGAAATTACATGTTTTGGGACTTGACTTTGACTGATGTCATCACAACGTGGGATATTATTGTGCTGCGACTATTTGAGATGATGACGTGAGTGATTCAGTATTCTAGCTTTTGTATTCTTTAAACAAATATGACTGTTCTTGTGTTTTATTTTTTTGGTTTGAGCTTGCTGAAAAATGAGTTTGCTTTTGACGTCCTCTCAGTTTAGGGGTTTATGAATTAGTCTCATCCTCAGGTTTTGTTTGCTGTCAAACTCATCTTGTTTTTCAGTTGTACCTGTTTTATTTTTTTACGACAAGTTGTGATAAAAACAAAAGCACAGAGACACAGATTAAGTGTTGGGGAGCCTCCCCATATACTGGCTTTAGGTCCCAGTTCAGTCAAAAAGATCAGAAATAAATTGTCAGGTTTTTATGGAGACAATACTGGAAGTACAATTAACAGGGAGGCAGTGAGATCAATAGCAGGGTGTCATAGAAAGCAGTTGCAGGAGATGACGTCAGAAGCAGAGGGATGGAACTAAGGCCATCGGGAGGAAACCGGAAGTGAGGTAATTCCATGGAGCCGGAAGAGAAGTCTTCTATACTGTTGGGATGTAGGTGGAAAGTGGAGTGTTGTGCTGGGTAGTAGCATTTTATTCTGGGGTTTTTCTGTACAATGGTAGTGGTTTACAAAGACTTAAATAATCTCGCTCCATCTTATATTTCAGAATGTCTTACACCTTACACTCCAAATCGTAACCTTAGATCTTCAAATGAGTGTCTGCTTAGAATTCCAAGAGCTAAATTTAAAAGAAGTGGTGAGGCGGCCTTCTGCTGTTATGCACTTAAAATCAGGAATAGCCTGCCAATAGGAATTCGCCAGGCTGATACGGTGGAGCACATTAAAACGCTGCTGAAAACACATTACTTTAACATGGCTTTCTCATAGCTTCATCTTAGTTAAATCCTGATGCTCTGTATATTCAATTAATTATCATAACTATTCATGGTGGCTCCAAAATCCATACTAACCCCTACTCTCTCTGCTGTTCTTTTTCTAGTTTTCTGTGGTGGTGACCTGCGCCCCCACCACCTGAACAAAGCACAGTGATGTTCCTACATTGATGGATTGAAGGCCAGAAGTCCACATGACCGTCATCATCAAGTTCTTCCATGAGAACCCTGAATACAATGAGGACTGATTGAGGTCATTGATGTTAGGTGGAATGCCTAGAGGGGGCTGGGTGGTCTCCTGCCCTTGAAACCCCTGCAGATTTTATTTTTTTCTCCAGCCGTCTGGAGTTTTTTTTTTGTTTTTTCTGTCCTCCCTGGCCATCGGACCTTACTTTTATTCTATGTTAATTAGTGTTCCCTTATTTTAATTCTTATTTATTTTGTCTTTTTTTCTCTTTCTCCATCATGTAAAGCACTTTGAGCTACATCATTTGTATGAAAATGTGCTATAGAAATAAATGTTGTTGTTGTTCTTGTGGATAAAAGGAGAGAAAAGCATCAGTGCTCCATTCCAGTTCCCCTTCTCTTGTTCTTTCACGTACCATCGAGCCTTTTGACTGTCCCCTAATCGCACGTGTTTGACAAAGTAGATAGATAGATAGATATGTAAGGCACTATATAATAGATAGATAGCTAGATAGATAGATAGATAGATAGATACTTTATTAATCCCAAGGGGAAATTCCCATATTCCAGCAGCAGCATACTGATAAAAAACAATATTAAAGAGTGATAAAAATGCAGGTATAACAGACAATAACTTTGTATAATGTTAACATTTACCCCCCCCGGGTGGAATTGAAGAGTCGCATAGTGTGGGGTCTCCTCAGTCTGTCAGTGGAACAGGACGGTGACAGCAGTCTGTCGCTGAAGCTGCTCCTCTGTCTGGAGATGATCCTGTTCAGTGGATGCAGTGGATTCTTCATGATTGACAGGAGCCTGCTCAGTGCCCGTTGCTCTGCCACGGATGTCAAACTGTCCAGCTCTGTGCATACAATACAGCCTGCCTTCCTCACCAGTTTGTCCAGGCGTGAGGCATCCCTCTTCTTTATGCTGCCTCCCCAGCACACCACCGCGTAGAAGAGGGCGCTCGCCACAACCGTCTGGTAGAACATCTGCAGCATCTTATTGCAGATGTTGAATGACGCCAGCCTTCTAAGGAAGTATAGTCAGCTCTGTCCTCTCTTACACAGAGCATCAGTATTGGCAGTCCAGTCCAATTTATCATCCAGCTGCATTCCCAGGTATTTATAGGTCTGCACCCTCTGCACACAGTCACCTCTGATGATCACGGGGTCCATGAGGGGCCTGGGCCTCCTAAAATCCACCACCAGCTCCTTGGTTTTGCTGGTGTTCAGGTGTAGGTGGTTTGAGTCGCACCATTTAACAAAGTCCTTGATTAGGTTCCTATACTCCTCCTCCTGCCCACTCCTAATGCAGCCCACGATAGCAGTGTTGTCAGTGAACTTTTGCACGTGGCAGGACTCTGAGTTGTATTGGAAGTCTGATGTATGTTGGCTGAACAGGACCAGAGAAAGTACAGTCCCCTGCGGCGCTCCTGTGTTGCTGACCACAATGTCAGACCTGCAGTTCTCGAGACGCACATACTGAGGTCTGTCTGTAAGATAGTCCACGATCCATGCTACCAGGTATGAATCTACTCCCATCTGAATCAGCTTGTCCCTAAGGAGCAGAGGTTAGATGGTGTTGAAGGCACTAGAGAAGTCCAGAAACATAATTCTTAAAGCACCACTGCCTCTGTCCAGGTGGGAGAGGGATTGGTGTAGCATATAGATGATGGCATCCTCCGCTCCCACCTTCTCCTGGTATGCAAACTGCAGAGGGTCGTGGGCGCGGCGGACCTGTGGTATGGTATGTATGGTGTCTGCCCTAAAAGAAATACTGCTTTCATTTCCTTATCTTATTCATCTCAATAAAAATCTGTTCAGGCTCCTCTCCACCTGTTCATGGCAATATTCTTCTACACTAACTAAAATTTAAAAGCATTAAATTACTGATTTTATAAATATTCAAACACACATACTGTGTTCAATAGAACATACTTGCCTGATGTTTCAGCTGTGAGTTTCAATTGAAAGATGATGTAGCAATGTCTTCGTGGAAGTGGTTTTTAAAAAATCCTAAAAGAGTCGGACGAAAGTAGGGCCCAGAACACTAAAGATCTGAGACTGAGAAACATGAACTAGAAGACGATGGCACGGTGAAAAGCTGAGATACTTTGCTAAAATGCTTTACACTTTGAAACTGATTTCTCAAGCGAGTGTTTCTTTTATTATTGTCAAAGTATGGAAGCCAGGTGCTTTATTGTCTGATTACAGTACCTCATTTCGATCTGCTGACATGAAGTGTCATAGCAGCTGACACACACAATGGTGGTGCCCATAAGATAACCAATATAACAGAGAAACAAAAATGATGAATAATGACTTTTTGAATCCTGAGACTAAATATCTGATGGTTATGAATTGAGGATGCTGACATGAGAAAAAGGTTTTGAGGCCACCTAAAAGTCTCAAAAAAGCAGGCCTGAACCTTCACTGGCCTCTCTAAATGTAGCCTCATCCAGACCGGTCTAGCGCCAGCAGCCAGCGCTCCCAACCACCACTTGTACCAGCTACTAACAACTTCTACCAAAATGCAATGAAAGTCCACAAATGAATTACAAGGGAGAGAAAAACCATAAACCTCTGGCTTCCCTAGCAGGAATTACATTATAAACAGAGGCCTTAGTAACAATAAAAAAAATCAAGAAAGAGCAAAAAGAAGACAAAATGCATAAAAAGCATTGTAGCCGCAGGAGTGTAAGGCAAGTTCAAGCACGGGTAAAACGCGTGCCGAAAGAAATCTCTCAGTCCAAAAATTCATTTTAAAATATTTAGAGAAAATTCAAAGCAAACAATCCATACAAGATTAAAGAAAAAAAGTTGTTACACACGTAGAATAAAAGGCAAAAAAAGAAAAAATGTTCTCTGAACTTAGCTTTTCTTGTTTCTATACTTAAAGATTCTTAAGTTCTTCTGTACGCTTTTAAGTGCTTTGTCTTACATATTACTTGACACACAAAACACGCACACAAGGTACGCAAGGCACGAAAAACACGGTTTAAAACCATGTGCCCTCTACACCTTACACATGGCAAGGCTGATCACTAACTGAGAATAATGTTTAGTCAGATAAGCTAGAAATAGTTAGAATATACCAATTCAATTCAACTGATGGGGGTTATAGGAACCTCCCATAGATTATGCACTATCATTTAGTAAAACATTTATGAATCTTATGTAACTAGGAAATGGCTCTTACAAGCATAAAAAAGATTGGCCTACAAAGCAGTCTGAGGCCTTGACAATACACAATCCAGATAACAAAATCAAAAAAAAAATAAGCAAAATAATCCAATAGGTTTGAAATCATGAGAAAAAGTCTGAACAATACCCAATGAATCACCATTGTGTCCTTATCTCTGACCTCAATATAAAGGGCAGAAGGAGAACGCAGCAGCAGTGACATCAGGGTGGCCCCACAAAACACAAGAAATAGCTGAATTTTTAGAGATACAGTACAAAAATAATATGTGATAAACAAACCTAAAAAACTCCCAAATACTGTATATGAGGCAAATAATAATTTAGAATTAACCAGAATAGCAACCAAACAGAAGGTACACATGAGTCAGAAAATACATTCTGGCTCAAGCAAAACATCTTCCAACTTTGCAATTCTGGATTGTTTGACTGCTTTTCTTTATAAGCTTCCGCACCGTGAATAGAAATTGTTGACTAAAGGTAGTTTTCAACTTTTGCTACTTAGAAGGTGTTGCCAAAGACAAAGAGATCACCAGGATGGCACATGACAAGGTAACGTCTCACCCAAACCTAAACAAATGACAGAGATTCACACTGGCAAAGGCATTGTAACTGACATTAAGTGAAAAGAGGGGCCACTGAGGAGGGTAGTAGACCCTGTAATGCCTCGTGCCCCAGAAGTAAAAAAGGCTGGGAACACCACAGAAGGAGAGAACATGAGTAACACCTTGGAAAGAAATGAAGGTAATTCATCCAGGATGTGACTCAAAGTGAAGCTGGTGGTCATCCAAAACTATGTCTGTTTCATGGCATCTGCTGGAGACTGCAAAAGCACTGAGCTTTGCGATAACCTATAAAGAATGTGATGGCCTGAGTCTCCAGCTCTCCAGTAACCAACTCGTTAATTTCCTGACTGATGTCGACCAAGTCGTAAAGTTATGCTCTAGTTTTTAACCTCATGTGCATCTTGAAAATATTGTCTCTCCTTGGCCTCCCCTGACAAGGTGTTAATTGCTTTAATGGCTCTTAATGGTGGTGCATTATCACTCTGTCTTGGATAGTGAGAGGGAGAAGAAAGTAATGCAAAGCAATTTGTTCATCGACAGCCCCCAGCGAATTCAAACTGTTCATTATTCAGTATGCGGCTTCCTCACAAACCTCTTTGACCGTTCAGCCGATTTGCCAGAAACTGCAGACATTCCAGAGAAGAAGACAATGGAGGCACAAGTGGAGACACTTCATGTGTTGCATTTATTGTTGGCAGATTCAGTCTGGAGCCTCTGTTTTTGGATCGTCCATGATTTATTGGGGCTTCACTGGTGTTCTGATACTTGTGCCCGTCTTAAAGTAGCTCAACTACATGAGAGCAGCTCACTGTGTATATTCACTTTGTCCATTTTCAGGCCTATTTAATCCAGCTACAGTACGTGCAGAGTGGAAGATGGGTTGAGATGCTCTGTGCCCTCTGCCCAGTACGATTCATTTTGGTTATCTTTTACTTCATGAATTTTATTAAAAGTGTGCAATTTCTCCACACAAAACATCAGTGTGCACTTCTTTTATGTAAACAGTGTTAATATTGGCTCTCACATATCATAAATGAGAATAAAGTTTCTTAAAATCCCCAAATCTTCTTATAACCAACAGAAATCCTCATCAGCACTTTCCCTTGATCTGCTGCATACCTCCACTCCCTCGTTTTTTCAGGTTGCCTGATCAAAAGCGCTTACCGATGCCTTCATTTTTGCCAAAGCCTCTACTGTCTTCTCCCATTCCCACATCCTTTGAAATCCATCATTCCCTTCTGCACAGTACTACTGGAGTCAGATTGTCACCTACAAACCTCTCTGCTCACTAGGGCTGTGTGATGTCTCGAAGGTTCACATCGTCATTTCAAAATATCGACAGGGGCAGGGAGGTTGTTTCTGGAGGAGTGCAGAAATATTTGTGGATTACGAATAATTAGCTGTTGTTCCCATGCACACATTGGGCCTTTAATTTATACGCGTCCTACTGTGAATACAGATATTTCCATTTTGAAAATTATTGTTTGAACTCTGGTGCAACTTCCATGAAAGTCTGGTATGTTTAGATAGATGTGAAGACACCAATTACACCCTGGTGCGGACCAAAACAACTGTACTAAGACCCTCTGGAAAAGTTGGTCTTGGTGTAGTACCAAGTGAACCCAGGAGCAGTTCTCGTGAGGCATGAATGAAATCCAACATGGGGCCTGATCTAAATACCGTATATACTCACGTATAAGTCGGCTCTTTAAACATAAAAAATCGATCATAAAATCAGACCCCGACTTATATGGCCGTTCAAAAAGGCGACACTTACATTTTTTTTTTGCCTCCTCCAATCTTACATCAGTTTCTCAGATGCATCGAATTTTGTTGCAGCAGCTCAGTAACCATTTTCTACGCCCCTTTAACGACTTTTCATTTAAAACCAGCTTCATATTTTCTTCTGCTTGAACGCTCCATCGTAGATAAGGGATGCTCTTATGATAAAGGTCTATGAGGGTGTGAGATACAAAAAACACAAAACAGTGCAAAGGTCACTTCGGAATAGTTTGGGTATTACTGCGTGGTCAGGTGGGAACAATACATAGAATAAAAAGGCCGTGTGCTCCCTCTGTGGTTACTCTCTCAGGTCGACGTTAGCATATCATAATCTCTTGGACCAATAGCGTGAGTTTTCCGCATTCCACTTATATGACCGACATTATAAAATACCAGAAATTATACTGTAAAATCAAGTCCTGACTTATCCGCGGAAGAGCTTATCCATGGTGTATATACGGTACATGACATTCTGTGCATTATGGGTGAGATTGTGAATGCTGTGGTAGTCACGCTAAGCGGCTGCTGTTGGTAATAGGAAATCCCATTCATGGCATAATAAGTTGAGGGTTAACATTAAAAACAATTAAAACACCCATACAGTAGGTACAAATGTAACGCAATTCTCAATTAAACAACTTGCACAATTACTAGTTTGTCAGAGCAAGCCAGGCATCTAGGGCAGGGGTGGGCAACGTCAGTCCTGGAGGGTCGCAGTGGCTGCAGGTTTTTGTTCTAACTCAGTTGCTTAATTAAAAACCAATCCTTGCCAATAATTTAATTTCATGGCTTGTTGGTGCTTTAACTCTGCTATGTCAGGTCATTCTCATATCCTAGATTTTTTTTTCCATTTAAAGGATATCATCCTAATGATTTGAAGTCTAAAACAGACGAGTTATTCTCAGTCCTTCACTTTTTTCTCTTCACTTTCCTTCCAAGTATTTAATTAAACCAAATCGTGCAAGATAAAGACACGCAGGAGTAAATGATAACAAGCTGAATGGAGAACTGCTGGTTTCTTTTGTCATTGGCATCTTATTGCTAATTAGGAGCAATTAAAAAACGAGAATACAGCTGTTAAAGACTAAAATAAGCAATAAGGGTTCAAAATCTTAACGAGCAAGACAACTAAAGTGAAGCTGAAGTGATACTTGAGCAATAAGAGCTTCTTATTAAGCAACTGGGTTGGAACAAAAACCTGCAGCCACTGCGGCCCTCCAGGACTGACTTTGCCCACCCCTGATCTAGGGCCTCATTTATATGCAGACTAGCTGTGTCTGGTCTTCAGGACAAAAAACAACCCGAAGACTCTCCCTAACAGTTGGTCAACTTGTAGAGGAGTCAGCTAAGTGGGCTGGGACAAGTCGTATCTTGACAGATGTGTAGTCGAGTGCAGCTGTGGCACAAATTGAGCGGGACAGGCTGGAATCAGTCTCAGGCAAACGTATGGTAGGTCGTTGTGTGAAAATACATCATGTATGTACTACGACGCTGAGTCTGTCTGCTTGAAATGAATGAGAAATGAGGTGCGTGCAAGCACTGAAAAAAATGAAAAATGCATACACCAAGTGCAAGTCGCACTTGTACAGTATAAGCTTCTACGTCTTCCATAGAATTCACACCAACTCCTGTGGCTATGGCTTAGTGTGACATGAGCGGACTGCTCCATAAACACACACACACACACACAGGTCCATCCATCCATTATCCAACCCGCTGTATCCTAACTACAGGGTCACGGGGGTCTGCTGGAGCCAATCCCAGCCAACACAGGGTGCAAGGCAGGAAACAAACCCCGGGCAGGGTGCCAGCCCACCACAGGGCACACACACAATCACACGCCAAGCACACACTACTGTAGGGACAATTTAGGATCGCCAATGCACCTAACCTGCATGTCTTTGGACTGTGGGAGGAAACCCACGCAGACACAGAGAGAACATGCAAACCCGGGTCTTCTAACTGCGAGGCAGCAGCGCTACCCACTGCGCCACTGTGCCACCCCTACACACAGGTCTTTCGTTTATATATCTAATGAGTACACACAAAAAGAGGCTTGAAATGTGCACCCAACTTTACACTCAAACGTCAGGATTTATAAAAGAAAACTTGACAGGAGCACATGCTTGTACTGCATATACAGCAGCTCTGAGCCATGCTTGCACAATAGTTTGGAGAACCAGGGAAATGACTACACCCTCAATAAAGTAGGGAAATGCAGCCATACCAGCTAAATGACGATTCGCATGCACAGTAAATCATATCACCCTGACGTCAATATTATGTGCGTTGATGTGACAAACATATTACACTTCAAAAGTGATAAATATGGTATACAGACTGTATTTTGGTTCCATTTTAAACAGGGCCAATGCTACATATTTGCACTGAAGACGTATTTTGGTTTGTCAGCCGTTTATATCGTTCGGCAGTTTACCTGGGAGTACTTCCAGAACATTCTAATGGGCCACCTGGAGTGCTCCCAAGTGCAACTTAAAAGGAGCCGGATGCCGCTACTCCAAAGGTCAGAGTCAGGAGGAGGAGTGGAGGGAGAGAAAAGAGAGAGAAAGGGAGAAGAGACAAAGAGAAAAGTACTATGTTTAAGTGCTAAATTGTATCGTGCCACTGTGGGGAGCGAAAGAAAAGAGCTTCTCCACCAAATAAACGTGTTCTGTGTGGATTATCCTGTGCCTGATGTCTGCTTGTGTAGGGTTTGGGTGGCTGGTGTGCCCCCTGCAGGCCACAGCAGATACCAAAAAAAAAAAACAGCCCTCTTGTACCCACCCTGGGCCTTAAATACTTTCTAAAACACGTCTTCAGCTCAACTACTTCATAATTAGAACAACTAATTACACCACACACAATTTTCTTCAGCAAAGCAGTACTTTAAATTTACACAACACCACTTCCGCTCTGCAGACTATGAATGTCAAGCTGATGGCTTTCCTCGCGCCATTAATGTGCCTTTACAAACCCCACGCACACCATGGGAGAACATCAAGCCCACTCACACTCCAGTATGACTGCCACAGCAACACAACACACATGCTCTTAACTATTTAATCTTTACGCCCATAAATAGTTAAAAATACAAAATCTTGCCAACATTTAACAGCCCTGATCCAACCCTGAAGAAATGCCAGTCTATCATATTACATACTGAAGCTCACACTGATAACGGACCAGTTTATGTAGCCAGAGCCGGATTAAGACGAAATTGGGCCTGATGCTGCAGTGCAAAAAAAGCCTATTTTTTCTCGCCTTTGGTGCAGGTGCATTCGACACTCACCGTACACGCGCACTCAGACCGACCAAGGAGCCTTAATTGCTCGCGACGCAACCAGTCAGCCTTTATTGAACATGAATAATAAGAACGACGCAGTATCGTAACAACTCGAGATTAACATCAAACTATGTAACATCAACATTCAATAGCAGTTGTCTGAAAAGTGAACTTAATGCAGAAAACCTAACAATGAAATACACAAAATTTCACAATTCTCTTACGAAACAGAGTAAGAAAAAATGAATTTCCAGAGACATTGGGTCAAAGTGACTCAGTTCAGGCTCTTGAGGGTAAAAATTTGTCCTCGATTTAAATTTCATAATAGATCAGAATCCTGTCAAGGATTTTAAAAATTCTAAACATCCATGTCGGGCTCACGGGCCAGCTTTTAGTTTTACAGATAACCATTTAAATAGCCATTGATTTTTACTGTACAACTAACTTTCAAGGTGAAAAATTTACTACGTGGCACTTACAGAACAATAATAAAGTGGCAAGAATCCCCAAGATATTGCAAAAAACACAGCTAAATTACTAAGTAAACTGTTTAACGCAAAATTGATAGCATTAACTTGAAATCGTCGGTTAACAATAAACACAACGACGTTAATGTTACGTCACCGCACAAAGAACAATAGTAACTGTATAATAAGTGACGCTGTGTCTAGGTATCCGAAAGTCGGACTTCAAATTTCATTTTAAGAATTATTTTGAGGTTAATATAGCAAAGGAAAACTGTTCAGCTTCTGGAAAGTTCTCGTCTGTTTTCATCTGGGCCTATTTCAGGAATGGGCCTAACGCTGCAGCGTCAATAACACCCACCTTAATCCGGCCCTGTATGTAGCACATTTTCATGGAAAAGGTGTAGCACAATGTGATTTACAGAAGTTACAGTAAAAGAAAGTGTCTAATTATGAAGATAAAAGAATAAAAGTAAATAAATAAATATAAATGGAAAAGTTTGTAACCGAACTAAGGACAGATTACTGTTGACCATAAGAAGTTTTTAAGCCTCTAAGAGATATAATGGCTAACGTCAGAGTCCAATACGATAACATACTGTATGTTACAGTCAAAACGCCAAGGAGAAGAGCTAAACACAAACTTGTGCCAACAGGCTGCAGGCAAAAATAAACCTCTAGGGGTAAAAAGGCCAAAAGACCACCCTGAAACCAGGCGTTTTGTACTACATAAATGTGACAAAGTCCTTCAATATTAGTTTGATGTACTATTCTAGAAGATCTGATCCAGCAGTTCTCACAAATAGTTTTAGCGTCCTCATCCCTCCCAGTGTCCAAGGCTGCTGCAGAGTACTTTGATCAGGTGACAGTGGCAAAGAAAGCCACCACAGGATACCATTGTGATAGGCAGTCACAAACATTGGAAAAATTGGTGTGAGACCTCCAAAATATAACCAAACAGCAGGTTAGCCCAGATGAAGGTCAGACCAGTCCAAGTAATCCTTTCTGCTAACTGCTGGCTTCCAGTCTAGCAGGTTCCCAAATGAGGAGAGCTGGCAAAAGATCTAAATAAAAGTTACAAAATAAGGCAAGGAGGGGAATGACCGTAAACCCCTGGCTTGTCCACAAAATGGAAACCACAGAATCTTTATAAATGGGAGATTTATCTATCGAAACAAACAAATATAACAAGAATGGTTGAAAATTAAAAAGGAGTTGCCTAAGAGGCAGTCCCAAGCAAACAAGTCCCAAAGCACAATCCAAGAACAAATCCAAATGTACTGACAAGCGATATTTTATAAGAAAATGGTAGATGCACATTTAAACATAAAATCGTCAGATCTGGAGATCAACAATGAAGCCAGAGTGTCAGACAAAATCAAAGTCAAAATTTCACAGCAAAAGGGTTAGAACCAAAAAGCCTTTAACAAGAATATTTTATCAAGAATTTAGTAAGGGTTTTGAATCCATGGTTCAGATGAGGAAGTGCACCTTTAGTGCACCATTAAACCCATAGTGATGATCACCAATGGGTCACAGTCTCTGAGGACACGCTAATCGTTAAGAAACAAAATGGTTACTAAAGCAGTCCACAAAATAAAACGACTCTCAAAGTACTAGGAGAATAGAAAAAAAAAATGACAGGAATTAATTCTTGTTATGATTTGTTTTATGATGATTATTTTAGGTTTTTGAGACTGACGTTTGTTTTATTTTTTGCTTGAATTTCATAAAGATTCAGATGTTGTGTTTTGTTTTGCAATGCTGTTTTAGATCCTCAGTTGCCGTCATTTTGTAATTCTGTTGTTCCCGTGTTTTTAGAGGCGTGGCCTCTGAGGTTGTTACTTGTGCTTAACCGACATGTCACGATACAAGGATAGCAAGGAAGTCATTTTGTTCTCCAATCTGTGGATTCCAAGACTCTCAAAAGTGTCTTGTACAGAACTCTACTGACATGTTACTTTGAGTTTACCTTATGCTTTTTATCTCAGCCTTGAATCCTCTCTCCTGTTTTTCTCTCATTTTCGTTTTGTTCTCGACCCCTTTTTGTTATTTCCAAGTGTATCTTCTAGTCATGCTCAAAAAAGCTGACAGAATAATTCTCTGGCTAAGGAAAACCCCCTAAAATGAATATAAGATAAAAAATGATAACCAAAGTGAGCAAAACATTATTAACAAAACCCATATCACAACAAAATATACAGTATGCCAGCAACCAGTAAATCCACAAGAAAACAACTAAATGACTGAAAACAACTTCAGTACTCGACTGCTGGATCTCAATTCTGTCTGTAAAAAAATAGCCAGAAGGAGGAGCCAGCCGCTGAGACATCAGGGTGGCCCCGCCTCCTTGGGCTTCACACACAAAACACAAGGAATGGAGGCACATTTAAAAGGACAGTACATTACAGTAGACATAATAGAAAATACATTAACATATGACATAATATAACTCAAAAACAACAAATATAACAAGAAAGTGCATATGTTTAGACATAATACATAACAGAGAACAGAAAGAAAAGGAGGTTACTGCATTACTCATTGAAAACACATGTGGGCTTGTGGAGAATGTTCTAACTTTACACAGAAAGTGACAAGGCTGGGAATTGAAACTGTGACCCTGGTGCTGTGAGTCACTATTTATGGATTGTGTTTCTTCATACTGAACATCAATCCAAGGCACATTACAGGTACAATACAAACAGTGATTGACCTGGGATATGAACCCAATCTAATGGAGCTGTAAGGAAGCACGCAGCATTAAACAATGTGCCACCTGCATTGAACAATTTATTCCTAATGCAACTCAACAGCCCAGTGGACCGAATCAGGTGGCAGTGGCATTTATATATACCAGACCCCCTAAAGCTTGGTCTTTCAGGCAAGATCTAATTGTGCTTTAAGTTTTGTTCTGCTACGAATGTAAAGTCTTTTGAAAATTGTGATCATTATAAAAGGCTATATTTGAAATTAGTGCTGATGGCTAATTAAACAACAATATTAATTTCTATTGCACATTTTCATTCAAGATATGTAGCTCAAAATGCTTTGCAAGAAATTAGAAAAAAAGGATAAATAATTAAATAAAATGAAAAACAAAACTACATAACTAAATACAATAATAAATTAAACAAATAAACACAAACTTTGGAGGTAGCGCCTGGGGAGAGAATCAAGGCAATATCTATCTATCTATCTATCTATCTATCTATCTATCTATCTATCTAT
>JANRMT010062811.1:1577340-1597401 GCA_026402145.1 Polypterus bichir lapradei | reverse complement strand
GGTGGCTGCCCCAAACTTTTATGATGTCTTTGGCGTATTATTATCACACCCATTTAGTCCATCCTTCCATTATGACATCCCAGCTGGGTAAGGATTTCTGCTCTGTCCTGGCTGGGACACCCAACTGTCCTCTGGGGTATCTGCAATGGACCAGCTGCTATCAACACTGCAGGAGTATATAGTCCATTCCTCGGTCTTCCAAGGATTTTTTCCAGGTGCTTTGATTTTTCTCCCACTTCCCAGACATGTGCAAGTTAGGCTTATTGTTGACTTCTCATACTCTGACTGGAAACGAGTCAGTGGACATTCTTTTTGTGGTTTAAAGGGTACAGAAATTTAATTACATCACATATGACATGCACCCAACATGAACAGTACCAACTAACCTCTTAGGTTCTTTTATTGATGCAGGATAGGAAGCAATATCAGAATAAGCTCTGTTACTGTCACCTCTTACCTAGTCTGTATAATATTTTCGTCTGGAGACAACGAGGAGTGAATTTTATTTAAACCTGGGATTAGACGGCTCACTGCGTGTCACATTTCTAAACCAATCCAAAGTCTCAAGAAGGTGGCATTCACAGTAGAGGCAGAGATTTTGAACTGCAAAGATCAGTAGTGCTGCCGTTAACCTGGTACGACTAGACAGCAAGCTTCTGATTACAATGAGCTGTCTACAGTTGAGAAGTCTCTCCATTAGATATATAAAGGTGTTTTGTATGTACAGAGAGAACATTCCATGTGTTAAAAATAAACATAACCTGATGCAAGGGAAAAATCTTACATAAGATTATACATTGGCATTCGACGGCATCAATGGACAATTGGTTGTCGCAGGTACTGTGTGTGTTCTCTGTTGTTCAGCGTTAGGACGATGGTGTAAGAGACAATGTAAGCTTGAAAGAAGTAGCAGCTATAGTCATGAAAAATATAAACAGCAAAATTTATATTTGAAGTAATCGGTGTGTCACACTCTGTCAAAAGGACTGCCGCTAAGAGGCATAATGAAGAGCCACAAGAGATGCGGATTTCAGTACTCAAAACACCCGAATCAACAAATCTGGCTAACAGCACCGGTAGATGCACACATGAGGCTGCACATCTTCCACCTTCTGACTGCTGTCTAAACAAATAACTAAAGAAATTTAACACTACAGTCTAATTAAAAATGCAAATACAGTATGCCATGACAAAATAGACTAAACCAAGGAGCTGGTGGTGGATTTTAGGAGACCCAGGCCCCTCCTGGACCCCGTGATCATCAGAGGTGACTGTGTGCAGAGGGTACAGACCTATAAATACCTGGGAGTGCAGCTGGATGATAAATTGGACTGGACTGCCAATATTGAAGCTCTGTGCAAAAGAGGACAGAGCCGACTATACTTCATTAGAAGGCTGGCGTCCTTCAACATCTGCAATAAGATGCTGCAGATGTTCTATCAGACGGTTGTGGTGAGCACCCTCTTCTACGCGGTGGTGTGCTGGGGAGGCAGCATAAAGAAAAGGGATGCCTCATGCCTGGACAAACTGGTGAGGAAGGCACGGAGGTGGACAGTTTGACATCTGTGGCAGAGCGGCGGGCGCTGAGCAGGCTCCTGTCAATCATGGAGAATCCACTGCATACACTAAACAATATCTATATGCTAATAACAACACTGGTCGCGCAGTTTCCTCTTTTTAAATATGGGGTCTGTGTCTTTAATCAGATATGCACGGATGCAGTGGGACTTGTGGGATTTGTAGTTTGTGGTCTGTAGGCTTTGTACAAGTAAAACCAGAAGAGAAAGATGTGACCTTTTGATTTTTTGATCAACTTCATCTTCATCAGCACCTAAAACTATTCATGAAGGATTGTGCATGGCCACCAGATTTAGGGACAGCGGTGGGTTCATCTTTCCCCAATCCAGTCCAGTGATGCTCTTTGTGAAGAGGAGCGCCTCAGAAGACCACTCCGGTGGTAGGACTGTGTCCTCTATCCATGTTCCAGGAAGCAGTTTACTAAAGGGAGTATTCCATCACATCTTTCAGTCCGTTGATTGCACTTCAAGGTCCACCTTCATCACCTACTTTCCTTGGACTGTACAGTGGGTACGGAAAGTATTCAGACCCCCTTCAATTTTTCACTCTTTGTTATATTGCAGCCATTTGCTAAAATCATTTAAATTAATTTTTTCCCTCATTAATGTACACACATCACCCCATATTGACAGACAAAAAAAATAATTTTTGAAATTGTTGCAGATTTATTAAAAAAGAAAAACTGAAATATCAACCTGTGCCGGCCGAAATGCCCTGAGGATGGAAGGATGGGGGGAGGCAGCTACTTTTGGACACTGCCTCCCCCAAAACGCTAGATGGCAGCTCCCCTGGAGTGTAGCGGTGCCCCGGATTCCCACAAGGCATCCTGGGACTTGGAGTTCGGTTTCTCAGCCCTGTTGGGTACCATGGGTGCCACCAGGAGGAGCTGTGAAAGGACCAGAGGAGTCAGGCCTCATCCATTGCCCAGAAGTACTCACAGTACAGGTGTTTTTTGCCTGTTTTTTGTTGGCTGTGGTACTTGAAGGGCACTATTTAAAAGAAGAAATTAAACAACTTCTTGGTGTTTTAACCTGTGTCCTGTGTCCATCTGTTGGTTAAAAGGGGGCAACAGTGCCATTTAGCATCCACTCATTGACAGTATAGATCATCTATTATGTGTCTGGGCAGAACAAGATTAAATGGTCTGGAGACCAAACCAGATTCCCCTTAGAGACTTGTACATTGATATGTAATCTTTCATCAGCGTAAATTAAAGACTTTGCTAAAACAAGCTTTGCCAACCTTTTATTAGTATTTGCTAAAATAAGCTTTGCCAACCTTTTATTAGTATTACTTCATCTCTGGCTTTAGTTTGTTTTCTTGTTTTTTTTTCATTGTTTCCTCTGAATTGTTTTGTGTTTTATTTTATTGAACATGCTTCAGTTTTGTTCTGATGAATCTTGAGCCCTGTAGTCACTAAGACCCTACATAGAATTGAAGTTAGCTATCACTAAAGTAGTTGAGACTTTGCAACCACTGAGGGATAACGAAAATGTGCAATGGCTGCCATATTTATGCAAAATGGGCAATGAAATTAAACATTCCACAGTTGCAGTGAAGTGATCAATACTAATGCATCATGTAAATAAGAAGGTAATAAAAATGAACCTCCATCCATCCAACCCGCTATATCCTAACTACAGGGTCATGGGGGTCTGCTGGAGCCAATCCCAGCCAACACAGGGCGCAAGGCAGGAAACAAACTCTGGGCAAGGTGCCAGCCCACCACAGGGCGCACACACACAGGACAATTTAGAATCTCCAATGCACCTAACCTGCATGTCTTTGGACTGTGGGAGGAAACTGGAGCACCCGGAGGAAACCCACACAGACACGGGGAGAACATGCAAACTCCATGCAGGGAGGACCTGGGAAGTGAACCCGAGTCTCCTAAATGTGAGGCAGCAGCGCTACCCACTGCGTCACCATGCCACCCCGAAAATGAACCTTTACAGTTCAAATCAAAATGCAAAATAAATGTTAGAACTGGGTTCTGCACATATAAAAACCCATATTAATTACAAAATACCCACATAAAGATCAAAGTCTTTATCTTTGACTTTGATCCACAATCAAAAAAATAAAAATAGAATCCTCAAAACAAGTAAAAATCAAACAATCCGAACCAAAAACGGTAAGTTTTTAATAAGGAGCTGAAGAACTCTTATACAGGAATGAATGCCACAGCAATGAACCTGGGGTGGCAGTGGACTTAAATAGTCTTTGTGACCAGTAGGGATCATTGCAGCATCCCAGACACAACCTCATAGATACAAGTCCCGGGTTCAAATACATGGTTTGTTATAAGGAAATACTTTACTATAGGCTTCTTAGTAAAAATAAACACAAGCACAACTCTCTTCTCCCTTTTATTTTTTTCTTTCTTCTTCCACGCCTCCAGGTGAGCTTTGTCCTCCTTCCACCCAATTCCAGCTCACCTGGATGAGGTTGAGCAGCTTCTTTTATCTTCGGCCTGGGTCTACTTCTGGTGCTAGGGCATAGCTCATTGGAAGCACTTCAGGATCAAATGGAAGCTCCACAAAGTAGGGATCACAGATCCCTGCAGCACCCCCTGACGGCACCTCTCGGAAAGGCTACCCTATGGGGCTACAGTTCCCAGCATGCCTTGTAGGTGTCCGTAGAGGTATCATTGCCACGGGATGCTGCCCCCTTGCATGTCAGGGGAGCATTTAGCCTTGATGTCCTTCCATCACACTGGTCTCCCTTTTAGGTAAGAGTCTTCAATCCATCCCAACCATCTGCATAGTGGCATCTTTTATCAATTTTCTGGGAAGGGCAGGGAACATCCTGCTCTTCTTTGTGCCCATTCACTGCCATGGCCTTCTAGGCCAGTAACCCATCCTGACATGGGACACCAGCCTATGAGTGCCCTCAGGTAACTGCATTCCTAATGACTGAAGCATGTTTTGAACACAATAAGAAAATTAACAAAGTGCAAAAAACTAAAATAGACAAACAATAATGACAAGCAGTTAACAAATAAGGAAGAATTAATTCATCTACATCTAAAAAAAGATAATTTATAAGAAAGGAAAAGGAAACAAATCAAAGCAGGTAACAAAATTAATAGCAGGGATGAGAATGTTGTGAAATCCTGACATTACCCCTAAACCAGGGTCTAATTCCACCCTGTCTCACATTGTAAATATTCCTGGACACCCACCACTGGACGGTGGGGTACCATGCATTGGAAATCCAGCAGTGCGCCAGGGTGAATCAGGTGCTAAAGCAGTGGTTCTCAACCTGTGGGGCGGGCCCCTCTAGGGGGGCGTGAAGTAACAAAAAGGGGGGCACGAAGATGTGAAAAAAAAGAAAACAAGAATCAAAAATATGAAAAAAACATCTGTTGAAACCAAAACAAATTAACTTAAACTACATTCTGATACTAGAACAATAAATATAGAATTAGATAAATGTCGATAAAAGTTAAGTAGGTATAATAAAATATGCATCTACAGTTCAAAAAAATGTTAGGGGAGGCGCAATTAAAACTGTTATGAAAACTCGGGTCGCAAATACTGAGAAACACTGTGCTAAAGGACGTCAGTGGAAATTACATTTAAAACTGAAGCCAGGAAGCCCTTCTTTACACAAAGAGCTGTGGGACTCTGGAACAAACTACTGAGACATGGAGTTGAAGCAGAAACCTTCACAACCTTTAAGATAAATCTGGATGAGATACTGGGACAGCTTAGCTATTAGCTAAATAAAGGGGCTTGATGGACTCAATTGTCTCTTCTGGTTTATCAAAGTTCTTATGATGTTCAAATGTAGGTGTACTGCCCCTCAAGGCCTCGAAGTGTCACTTAATCTTTAATATGAGTTACTTTCAGCCTGCTTGTTGTTTGTCTGGATTGTGCATGTTCTTCGCTGTGTCTGTGTAGGTTTGTTTCTGGGTCCACTGGGTCTCATCCCACAGCCTATAGATATGTATGCACGATTAACGGACTCAAATATCCACAGTTAGAGTCACCGTAGATGTGTGCGTGAATATAGCCTTGGATAACCTGGCGCACCAACCAGGAATGTATCCTGTCTTCTTGAAAGGCTTTAGTGCCCTGTAACTCTTAATCAGGTCCAGAAAATGAATGTATGGATGGAATAATCAAGCAAGCCCACAAGTCTGTCAGTCTATGCTTGTCTCATATCTTTTGCTGTCCATGAAAGGGTTCTGTTGGCTGTTCCCCATCTCATTAGAGATGTTGTGCATCTCCTAGAAAGTGGCTGATGCTGGCTGAGAGTCCCATCTTATATTAGTAAAGAAATGAGATGTCAAAGACTTGTCCATGAGCAACTCCAGCATTGTCTTGGTCATATGTTTTGGGTCATTGTTAAGCTGAGAAGTGAACCGTCCCCTCAATCTGAGGCTGTATACACTCTGGAGCCGGTTTTCTTCAAGGACCTCTGTGTGTTTGGTTACATTCATCCTTCTCTCATTTCTGACCAGTCTCCTTGTCCCTGCTGCTGAGAACCTCCCCCATAGCAGGAAGCCGCCACCACCATACTTTAATGTTAGGGATGGCACAGGTAGGTGATGAGCAGTGCCTGACACAGACACCAGACACAGTGCTTTCAGTTCTGCCCAAAGAGTTCAATTTTGTCACATCCGACCGTAGAATCTTCCTTTAAATGCCATTTGGAAAACTTTAAGCAGGAGTTTAGCCATTCTACCAGAAATCCCTGATTAATAAAGTGCTGCTGAGATGGTCATCTTTCCAACATGTTCTCCCATCTCAGCAGGGGACATCTGAAGCTCTGCTAGAGTGACCATTGGGTTCCTGGTCACCTCCCTGACTAAGGCCCTTCCTGCCCAGTTCAGCTGGACTACCAACTCTAGAAAGAGTCCTGGTGGTCCCAGATGTCTTCCATTTCACAACTATTGAGGCCGCTGGACACTGTGATGGAAACCGGGCATCAGAAAGCCCCAAAACCCCGACACAAACGCACACAGAGTCCCGGGTTCAAATAACGGGTGTGTTATTCATCCAAAATACATAATACCTCCACAAGTTAACAAAAAGCACAGGTTTCTCTCTCCACAATCCAATTCTTCCTCTACAATTCCTCGCACCACTGCCCTCCTCCAGTTGAGTGTTGCTCCATGTCCTCCCAGCTCCGACTCGCCTGGGTAAGAGAGTGCGGTCAGTTTTATTAAGGACCCAGGAATACTTCCGGTGCCAGGGCCAGTGCCCGATGGAAGCACTTCCAGGTCATGTGAAAGTCCATTATATCAGTGAGATGGTCTTCTCGCAGCACCCTCTTGTGACACCCAGTGACCTCAGCAGGGCTGCTCTGCCAGACTACATCTCCTGGCATACCCTGCTGGTTTCCTACTGGGCACTGATATCTGGGGCTGCTACCATCTAGTGTGATGAGGGAATAAGAAGCCCCCAGTGACATGGGCTGTCTGTCCATCCCTTTTGGTCTTTCCTTCCGGGTCTGATCCCCTTCTCCTCTCCGGCATGGATGTCTATCTGACTGTTAGGAGCCTCCCGTTCGGATAAGGAACCATCCCCTCTTCTGGCTGGGGTGCCCATCCAGCCCATGTGGCATCTACAACACACAAAGCTTTAGAAATAGTTTTATCCCCTTACCCTGATTTATGCCTCACCACAGTTTGATACTGGTGGTCTACAAAGAGTCCCTTGGACTTATTTGAATTGTTTTTATCCTGGCATGCTGTGTGAATTGTGGATCTCACATACACAGGTGCGTTCCTTTTCAAACGATGTTCAATCAATTCAGTTTGCTCAGGTAGACGCCAATCAAGTTCTAGACACATCTCAAGGAAAAATAAAGCCAACAAACAGGACGGACCTGAGCACAATCTGGAGTGCCACCATAAAGGGTCTGAGTGCTTCTAGGAACGAGAGATTTCAGTTTTTTTTATTTTTAATATAGTCGTAAACCTTAATCTAAAGATGTTTTCACTTTATCATTATGGGCTATTGTAGACGGACTGGCACAAATGGCTAATGAATTGTTTTAAATTTAAATCAACAACTCAGTAAAGTGTGCAGAACATGAATGGACATGCATACCTTGTGAATATACTGTGAGTATATTTGGGTTTGACCAACGTCTTTAGCCAAAGTGACATACAGTTACATAATATATACAAATAACTGTTTTTTTATATTTTTTTACAAGTGAAACATATGCAGGTTATGTGACTTAGAGTCACATCTTAAGATATAGACAGGAACTAATCCAGCAGTCTCAGGCTTCCAAGTCCAAACTGCCTCATATGGCACAGGGTGGCAACAAAACTAGTGAAAACATTTACACATCAACTTTATTCTTGTGGTTTAGCAGCTGGCAGGGCACAATGCATTTTCAGCTGGATTGTGAGTCCATTGCCTTGTCAACAATTGAGTCACGTGTTGTTCTAAATACTCAGCAATTCAACGAAATTCGTGACTCCCCTCAGCATCAGCGGCCAATGGGCCCCGATAATCATGAAAGCTAGTGCAACACTGACATCGTGTGGACAAATTGAGAATATCCTCAGAGGCAAATAAAAGCACTGGCACTAGTGATATTCATTCAGCTTACCGAAGTGCTTATTCCAATATGAGAAAAACTTAATCTTTACTTTAAATAGAATCGTTTCACAGATTACAACATTAACATGCACTTTACAAAAGGCAAGGCAAGTGCATAATTCAAAGTAATGTGTTACCATCTGGATTGATTGAATATTCTGTTGGAGTTATTGGGATAGTTTTGGAGCCCTCTGAAGGGCTGATTTCTTCTTATTTCCTGCTGCTGCTAATATAGGTGTCACATCTCTGAATTAAGCATTTCTGTTTGTTTATTTAATACTAGCGGCAGCACCCAGCACTGCCCAAGTAAAATTTAAGGCAGAACAATCCAATGTCTATAAATGGTGCTTTTTAAAGTGTACCCTCCTAGAGACAAAGTAAATTAATTTAATCAATTTCGGGGATCAAAAAAGGCGGCCTTAAACCTCAACCTCTTGCTCGATACAAAGGTAACACAAGGTCAAACTTTTGGGCTCTAAACTAGTCTAGTGTCTCTTCCTGACTTTCTCGTGTGCAAAAGTTTGTGGAGAATGGACCCAGTGAGTGGAATTGTATAAAAAACAAATACATCCACACCCACATTGAGCTTTATATATTAGATTCTTGTTGTGTTTTAATGTTATTTTGGATATTCTGCTATTCATTCTGCTTTTAGTGTTGTTTTTTCTTTGTATTTGTATCATTTTATGTTTATTAATATTGTTTTTAACAATTACTTTGTTATTTTGTGTTATACTAATATTGGAAGTTTTATTTTTAGTTCTGATGTTGTTTCTCTTCAAAGTGAAGGTGAAGGCCAGCTAAAGATGCATCTGGATGGTGGACCCAACTATATTAAAGGTGAAGTTTGACATTGCTGGTTTCTTCACATCTGAATTTGAATTAATATTTCTTGGATTTCCTGGTTTTGATCCAATGCTGGTCAAAGCCCACCTGGAGCCCTAGTCAGCATCTTTTCCCAGATGTCTGTGCTTCTCACCCTATCTCTAAGGGAGAGCCCAGCCACCCTTACATGAAAGTTCAATTTAGCTGCTTATACCCCTGATCTTATCCTTTCGGTCACTACCCAAAGCTAATGACCATAGGTGGGTGTAGGGACATAGATCGACTGGTAAATCAAGAGCTTTGCCTTCTTCATCACTATGGATTGTTTTAGCATCCATATACCCGCACTCACCACTCCGATCTGTCTGTTGATATTACCATCCCTTTTCCCCTCACTTGTGAACAAGACCCTGAGGTACTTTAACTCCACTTAAGACACCTCTAAATCTCTGTTTGCTTAAAATGAAAAGGCTCAACATCTTCAGTCTCTCCTCCCAGCCTTGTTGCTCGTCTTGGGATTTCCTCTAGCACTGCTATGTCGTTTTGTAATATTAAGAACCAAAACTGCATTTAGCCCTCCAGGTGAAACATAAGCTTCTTCATACAGCTGGTGTTGTTATTACAATAAGATAAAAGATATATTCTGTAGACTTTGTTAAATGGTGCGACTCAAACCACTTACACCTGAACATCAGCAAGACCAAGGAGCTGGTGGTGGATTTCAGGAGGCCCAGGCCCCTCATGGACCCCGTGATCATCAGAGGTGACTGTGTAGAGGGTACAGACCTATAAATAAATACCTGGGAGTGCAGCTGGATGATAAATTGGACTGGACTGCCAATACTGATGCTCTGTGCAAGAGAGGACTGAGCCGACTATACTTCCTTAGAAGGCTGGTGTCCTTCAACATCTGCAATAAGAGGCTGCAGATGTTCTATCAGACGGTTGTGGCAAGCGCCCTCTTCTACGCGGTGGTGTGCTGGGGAGGCAGCATAAAGAAGAGGGACGCCTCACGCCTGGACAAACTGGTGAGGAAGGCATGCTCTATTGTAGGCACGAAGCTGGACAGTTTGACATCCGTGGCAGAGCGACGGGCGCTGAGCAGACTCCTGTCAATCATAGAGAATCCACTGCATCCACTGAACAGGATCATCTCCAGACAGAGGAGCAGCTTCAGCGACAGACTGCTGTCACCGTCCTGCTCCACTGACTGAGGAGATCGTTCCTCCTCCACACTATGCGACTCTTCAATTCCACCCGGGGGGTAAACGTTAACATTATACAAAGTTATTGTCTGTTTTTACCTGCATTTTTATTACTCTTTAATTTAATATTGTTTTTTATCAGTATGCTGCTGCTGGATTATGTGAATTTCCCCTTGGGATTAATAAAGTATCTATCTATCTATCTATCTATCTATCTAGTAAGCACATGATTAATGTACTTGTATTAAGAAACTCAATTTCCATTTATTCTTGTTTTGTGCACTTCTGCTAAAGAGCCTGGTGTACTGCAAAATAACAGAAAATAATAACAAAGTATGCAACATAAACATAAAAGAAAATGTTGAAAAGTGTATATAGTATATATATATATATATATATATATATATATATATATATATATATATAGTGTATATAGTAGTATATAGTATAGTATATATATATATATATTGTAGTGGATGGCCGGTTTCATATTCCGGCCCTCACCCCCAGGCCGCCAGGAGGAGCTCTCCCGAGAGCATGGACGGGCCCCGAATTCCAGCAGGGCCTCAAGGACTATGTAGTGTTTATGCACAGCCCTGCTGGATACCTTGGGGACCACTGGGAGTCACTGTCGGGAGACCAGTGGACTCATTTGCACACTATGACCCGGAAGTTCGTCACAGGAAGAGCGATGGGCTTCCGGGGTGAAGAAAAACATTATTTACCCTGACCCGGAAGGAATAAGGACTTGTGGACTGTTGGATTGGGAACACTTCCGGGTCAGGGAAAATAAAAGGACTGAGGGAGCTCCCAGACAGCGAGCTGAGCTAGGCAACACGTCTGGGAGTGGAGGATTGATTATTGTTATTGGAGTATTGTGGTTATTTATGAGTAGTGTGGAGTGGAGGGTGCTTAGTGCACATAATTATTATAATAAAAAGAATTATTGTGGCACTTTTACCTGGTGTTTGGCATGGTACCTGAGGGTTCAAGGGAGCGCTACTGCTTCCTACTGTCACACTGGCGTAGTCGGCAGGATTCTCTGGCTGTCGATTTGGCAGATGACCTGTTTTTTAAAATTTGTGTGGGCAGAGAACCCTAAGAAGGTCGTGTTAAAGCATCCGGAGGTAGAAACACTACCCTTGACAGAGAGCGCTGCAACAAGAAGCCTCACAATATGTCGGTCAGCAATGGGGAAGAAATCAGGCAAAAAGAATGGGAATAACCCGAAGAAACAGACCCTAACTGATGCCGAGAATGTGTGGACATACCTGACGGGCAGTGAGGAAGACAGGGCGCTGATTGAAGCTGAGAAAACCCGAGCAGTACGGCAGCTGGAAGGCTGTGGGATATCAGACTCACCGGATTACCTGCATGAACGTGGGACACGTCAACTTGGTCCGGAGGTATGTGCTGAGAAAACGCCCGAGGCGCCGAGAAATGTTTTTTCTTATTTTGCAGAGGCCTGTCTGTGGAATCCCGACGGTGAAATGGAGGCATACCTTTTACCCGGGCAAGATGGCCGCTATAACGACAGGTATAGCCACTCTAGGGATCTGCAGGGGAGAAGCCCATTCGCCAAGAACAGTCACGTGGACTATCCTGGGGCGGGTTGGGTAAGCCGAAAGCGAGAACCGGGGTCACCTGACAAGGCAGAGACCTGCCTGTTTGCTGAAACCGACCACGTGATCCCACTCGAGGGAAGTCGGGAAGGAGAAGGTTAACCTCGGTCCATCGGTGAGGTCGTTTATTCGGATCCGAGCTCCCTGAAGGGGAAGGGGGAGGCGAGCGAAGCAGCGGCAGATATAAATGAAGGTAAAGAAGAGCAGGACGTGACTGAATGGTCCGCCGACAAATTAAAAAAGGCAGATCGTAGTCGGCCGATAGCGGCCACCCGATTATTTACAGACTCCAAGTCCCAGGAACCTTTGCGTGACCCAGTAGAACACGTGCCAGGAGAGTTCTTATTGGCTCCCGGCCAGAAACAAAGGCAAGTGATGAGAGTAGCCTACCTCTGGCCGAACTAAATAACATTTTAGAACTGCGGGATCTCGAGAAACTGCTCGAGCCCGTATATGATTTATTACAGAGATTAAAAGACATTAAGAAACAGATGGAAGAGTTGGGAGCAACGGCCAAAGCACCGCTGAAAGCGATATGGGATTATCTACGGCGTTTTGGTCGGGAGGCTCCCATCATGCTGGATGTGGCGGTATAGGTGAGTGAGACCGGTACCGTACAGTGTAAAGGGACGCAGTTCAAACTGGGCCCGCGGTTAATGAGTAGCGGGTGCCAAGGCACTGCAAACCCGACAAGAGAGTGGGGCGTGATGACAGACGGGGCGGGGGAAGCACCGATCGTACCGGTACAGCTGAACAGTGCTGTTACCCGGAGCGATGCAGCGCTGATGACACCGCCTCCTAAAAAACATAAATCAACGGGCGTACAGACAGCAAAGGGGCTCTCTCTTTCTAGTAGAGAGTCCCCAGCTGTGTCCAAGCCCCAGAGTAAGCAGGAGATCCCCAAAGTAAAGCGCGGGTCTCCTGACAAGATGGAAAAACGGGTGGAGAGCTGCGAGGCGGCCGTAAAACCTCCCTTGGCGGACGAGAGGGAGGAGTTAACAGAATTCCAGAGATGTTTCCAGTCTTGGGGAGAAAGACAACCGGGAGGACGGCGGTGTTACAACTGTCGTCAGTCGGGACACGTTTGGCGAGCTTGCCCTCGGAGGATATCGGAATAGAGGAATAGTCGTTACGCCATTCCCCCTAGGTTCTCTGGGGGACCTGGACCACACGGCCGAAGCCCGACTGACGCGTCCTCCTGGAGGAGGACGTCCCTCGCGGGGCTGGACACTCTGCTCCAGTGGTTGTCGCTAAGGGGGGCGGAATTGTAGTGGATGGCCGGTTTCATATTCCAGCCCTCACCCCCAGGCCTCCAGGAGGAGCTCTCCCGAGAGCATGGACGGGCCCTGAATTCCAGCAGGGCCTCATGGACTACGTAATTTTTATGCACAGCCCTGCTGGATACCCTGGGGACCACTGGGAGTCGCTTTCGGGAGACTAGTGGACTCATTTGCACACTATGACCCGGAAGTTCATCACAGGAAGAGCGACGGGCTTCCGGGGTGAAGAAAAACATTATTTTTTCTTAAACGCACAAAATGTCACCAAATCACCCTGCACCTTCTAAGGCTTCTGGCACTGAGCCTAAGTGCCAGAAAAAGTTTAAAACACTCCAGGAGAAAACTGAACTCTGAATTTGCTCTGGGAACTAAAACGTTATGCTGCAGTAGCGCACCACTATGGCATTAATGAAAGCACCGCACGCTACATAAAGAAGAACAAAGCAGCGATCTGGAGTACCGTATCTGTAAGTTTCTGTGATAGTGCCAAAAAGGTAACAACTGTAAGGAATAAAAATATTATCAGGAAGGAATCTGCCTTGGCATTGTGGATCACCGACTGCAGGAAGAAGAATATCTCCTTGGACGGTAACATCATCTGTGAGAAAGCACAGAAATTGTACCAGCAGTTTGCTACAGGAGACAATGTAACAACTTCCCATCACAATGTTCCTGAAACCTAAAAAGAAAAGCCAGCACGAAACCCCACCAGAAGAAGACCCGTACAAAGATACGACTCCCCCTTTAGCGCCTGAAGAAGAGACGCCACCTGAGGAGTTTTAAATCCTCTGCATTGTACTGCACAGCTACTTCATCATCATCATCAATATTATTCATCATTGTTGAGTACCCGTACATTTTACTGTATTTTAATAAATGAAATTATTATGTATTTACTCTATAACAAAGGATGAATTACAGCACGTATAGCGGTAACATCTGCATTTTACATTCTAGCACCACAGGAGACATAGCAGTACTGTACGGTATACAGGTTTAACTTTATATTCTGTTTTTAGGTAATGTATTAAGGTCATTTTTTAGGTAATGTATTAATGTATTAAGCTGAGTTTGCAATGAAATTAAAGTGCTTTGGGGGCATACTGTATTTAGGGTTTAAACTATAAAAATAGACATTTAAAAGGCATTTTTTAACCACATCCAAAAGTCGTGGTTTTTCACAATTTGTGGGTGCTCTAGGAACGTAACCCCCGCGAGTTGTGGGGGTGTACTGCATGCATTAATATATAGGGAAAAAGTTTAACATGCAGTAACTAAGGAAATACTTCTATCAATTTAACATAACCTAAGTAACTAACAAATGTCTTCTATAACACTGTAAAGTGGGCCATTAGACATCACCCCAATTATGACTCAGGCTTAACCGTAGAAGTTGAAGCCCAGAGTCTTGCTTGGGATGGGATTTACGCCAAAGAGGTTAAAGAAAAAATAATCACAAAATGGCATAGCAAAACAAAGTGCAGAAATTGTTTTTTAAGCAAACAAATCTAGAATTAATGTAAAGATGCAGCGTCTTAACCCAAATCGAGGGTCACAACCGGAGAATCCAAAAACATAAACACCAAATGAGAAATGGAAATCGATTATCAAAATGCAATGCTGAACCTCACTCTTCAATTTTGGCTTAAGTACTGAGGGGGCAAAACTGCAGCTGTCTAATTAGGTGGCCCTACTTCCTTATGCTCCACATACAAGAAGCAGGGCAGATAATCAAAAACATTAAATATATGCTGTAATATAATAGAACCGGAGAAGATGAAGATTTGTGGTAACTAAAGGCAAACCTTGTTTAACACTTTCAAGGTACAAGTTAACTCGTATCTCATTGAGCTTCTTAAGGCGCAACATATGAGAGAACTTGTACCTCTGTATACAGCCACTGTAGACGCAGCCAGCTTGCTGCCGATCTCTGCAGCCACGATTCAGTTACCGACTACAGTGCTGCCATTAAGTGGATAGCCATAGTTTTTTTTTTGGAAGTAAAAGTTTGAGAAAATAACATTATAAAAAGACAGTCTGTAGTGATGTCATTGTGAAAAAGGTATGAAGCTGCTGATGTTTTCAGACAACTAAGATATTTTGATGGTAATGACAGTACTCAAGTAATAATCAATTGGATCATGTGGAACTTGCAGACCCTGGCACTGATGTGCATTGCTGCCCTGAAGGCATTTCTTCGTCATGAGGTATCCAATGATTGTCAAGACAGCATTACATCGACATCCTGCCACATACTGAGTGCAGTCAGTAACTACGTTGTGTAACAAACGTTGACAACACAAAGAAACACGTTATATTTACGACACATGTGCTTCTAAATCTGCAAGGTGCCATGTTTCTAGGACTCTCATTTAAATGCAGACTTTTAGTCACGTTGCTTGTGAAAATAAAGTATTTATAGTTTCTTTACATGTTTTTTATTATTTTTATTACTAGGGGGCTTTGCCCCCTGCTCACTTCGCTCGTCAACCCCCATGTTTGGTTTTCCGGACACACTTTTAAGATTTTTTTTTTTTTTGAATTGTTGCTATTTCATTAGTTTCACTTTTATTTCAGAACTTCTGTAAAAACAATATTTGGAATCTATGCTGAATCTTTTAAATGAGGTCAGTGAGACACGTGTTTAATGACTTTGTCAGGTTAGAGATAATGAAAACTGGAATTCAAAAGACCCCAAAAAACGTAGGCGCGAAACACATGCAGAGCAAGATACAGAGTATGAAAGCAGCAAAAAAACGAAAGTGTCCAAAAAAAAACTAAACTTCACATTAGCGCAAAAAAAACAGAAATTATTACTCGGAGAAATAACGGAAAGGCGAATAGAGATCGAATATATGGACATAGGTGATATGTCAGAAGTATGTAAATATTGTAAGGCTTTGAAGTTTAAGTCAGAGAATTTCAAAAACGTGTTTTACCTCACATGCATTTATTGGCTACTTTGCAAAAAAAATTATTAACTGCTGATGTCGCTTTGTCTGTGCTGAAATTCCAAACAGAGAAACCTATCCAGAATTATCTTTAACGTGCTCTGCTGGTGTTTGGCCCTTTTGTTTTTTAACCTCTTTATGACTTTTCACTTTGTTTTCTACTCTTCGTCTTTTATTTCTGACCTCGCTTTGTCTTCCTTTTTTTTCAATGACACCTGGTCCGTGGTGATTATCTTCCCTTTGTCGAGTATTAATTTCCGTTTGTTTGCGCTACTGCGATCTTTACTTTCTTTTTTTTTATACTTTCTAATTTTCCTACTTTCATATTCTTTAACTTTCTCCACATTTGAATCGTGCATACGTTTTTTTTTTAGCCTTTCAAATGCTCTGCTTTCATAACCTGCACTGCATGTGTATAGCTCCAACATTTGTAAACGTCTTTATGAAGTTCTACTTTGTCTTTTATTCTGTCTTTTAATTCTGAGCCCGATTGGACGTGCTTTGTTTAATTTCCGCTTGTTACGGGCTGATAATTACTTGCCTTATTTTCTGAATTTGCACCTAGATTATTTTTTCTTTTTCCTTTCCAACGCTTTTGAGTCTCTTTTCTCCGCGCTGATTTCTTCTTCGCTTATTCGTTGCTTTCATTTATAACGTATGTCCTTATACGCTTTATATGCGCTGAGACCCTGGATCTGTATGTGCTCAAATCCTTCACAAGACTGAATGTTTTGCTGCCCCGTTGTACTATTTGATAGATTTTAAGTAGGGCGTGTCTTGCAAGAATCTCATATTCTATGTCAATCTTTACGGTCCCCGCGAGACGCACTGTGGCAAGTCTCTTTGGTCTCGCGGATCTTTTAAATGTCTTCAGAGAAGATCACGTATCGTAGCCTTGCTTTTGCTTTCCAGGACAGGATTTCTTTTTATAATAGAGAGACAGTTTTAGAGAACATCAAAACCTGTGTGTTTTAACTTCATTTTTAAGGATTATTTATGGACATTTACTGTCATTTTAACACCCACATGATCACCTGTTTTATAAGATGGAATATTTATTAATCTGCACTGCACAATTTGCATTTTAGGGACTTGAAGCCCTGTTTGATTTTATTAAATAAGAGCACAAAGCACATTTGCATCTACCTATTGCCAATTTCTGCCCTCATTTGTCCGTCTCATAACTGGCCATGTTATGGACGGTTCTGAGGTCAAAAACCGAAACGGCTGCTGTGCCCATCCAGGACCACCACAGTTTCATGAGATGGTTCCATGGAAATACATTCTTTCTCAAGGGTGTGTGTCTGGTGTGCAAGCAGCCACACCTGAGCAAGCAGGAAGTAAATATACTCAGCAAAAAAAGAAACGTCCTCTGACTTTCAACTGTTTTTACTTTCAGTAGACTTAATGTGTAAATATTTGTATGAACACTAAAAGAGTCAACACCATAAGACATAAACTAAAAATGTTTCACAATGTGTCCCTGAATGAAGGGAGGCTCAAAATCAAAAGTACCAGTCAGTATCTGGTGTGGCCATCAGCTGCTTGAAGTACTGCAGTGCATCTCCTCCTCATGGACTGGACCAGATTTGTCAGTTCTTGCTGTGAGATGTTACCCCACTCTTCCACCAAGGCACCTGCAAGTTCCTGGACATTTCTGGGGGGAATGGCCCTAGCCCTCACCCTGCAATCCAACAGGTCCCAGACGTGCTCAATAGGAATGTGATCTGGGCTCTTCGCTGGCCATGGCAGAACACTGACATTGCTGTCATGCAGAAACTCACGCACTTTTTGCCACTCCTGTCTGGTCCAGCGAAGGTGGGTTTGTGCCCATAGGCGGCGTTGTTGCTGGTGATGTCTGGTAAGGACCTGCCTTACAACAGGCCTGCAAGCCCTCAGTCCAGCCTCTCTCAGCCTATTGCGGACAGTCTGAGCACTGATGGAGGGATTGTGTGTTCCTGGTGTGACTCGGGCAGTTGTGGCCATCCTGTACCGGTCACGCAGGTGTGATATTCGGATGTACCGATCCTGTGCAGGTGTTGTTACACGTGGTCTTCCACTGCGAGGATGATCAGCTGTCCTTCCTGTCTCCCTGTAGCGCTGTCTTAGGCGTCTCACAGTGTGGACATGGCAATTTATTGCCCTAGCCACATCAGCAGTCCTCATGTCTCCCTGCAGCATGCCTAATGCACGTTCATGCAGATGAGCAGGGACCCTGGGCATCTTTCTTTGGGTGTTTTTCACAGTCGGTAGACAAGTCTCTTTAGTGTCCTGCGTTTTTAGAACTGTGACCTTAAATGCCTACTTTCTGTAAGCTGTTAAGGTCTTAACGACCATTCCACAGGTGCATGTTAATTAATTGATTATGGTTAATTGAACATGCATGGAAAACATTGTTTAAACAATTTACAATGAAGATCTGTAAAGTTATTTGGATTTTTAAAACATTATTGTTGAAATACAAAGTCCTGAAAAAGGGACGTTTCTTTTTTTGCTGAGTATAGTTTTAACAAATTCAATGAGGGAGCAATTTTTCAATGTTGTATTTCATCCAAGGTTCCACCTCTGGCTGGGTTTCAAATGCCATTAGTATGTCTTTGTTGTTCATGTCTGATTCTTTTGTTTGTGTTAATATTGTTAGAATTATGATATTGATTATGTTTTGTATTAGTTTGCAGATTATTGTTTGGCTTTTTTGTGCATAAGCTGCTTCTGTTATGCTCCATGTGGGTGGTTCCCCAAGAGGCGGGTCCACCTGTCCATCACTGCAGGAGGCAGCACTCCTACAGTCCCTTTCAGTTCATTTGAAGTAGCATTGTGAGTTTTCATGTACTATTGTGATTTACTGGATTTTTTTATTGGATTTTTGACCAATGTGCTCCACATTTATACGATTCTTTTGATTTGTGATTGGGACTTGTTTGCCTTGGATTGCCTTTGCCTTTTCAGGCATTCCCTGCTCTGCCTTTTGTGCTGTTCAGAACTTTATTGCATATCAAAAAATATATACAATAGAAAATATATTTTTTATTTATAAAGATTCTCCATTGCCCTTTTTGTGACTTGTTGGGGTTTTTGAGTATTTTTGGGACTTCCTACTTCATAACAAGCAAGGTCTTCATACAGTGAGGTTTGGGTAACTTGACCCCTTCTTGTTACTTGGTGCCAGTGATTGCTGCAGGCCAGAGGTCTGAAAGGAAAATGGCTATGCTTACTTATCTGAACTTATCATTACTTCAAAAGCAGAACATGCATTAAAATCTCAAGATGCTGGCCTACAAAAGATTCCAGGGATTAATAAAATAATAGTGGGAAGTTGAGATTTTAGGTACAGGGTCCAAAATGTGTGGAATGATTTGTTAAATATTGGTGATGCCCCTTCAGTCTCAGATTTTAGATCCAGGCTGAAGAATCACAATTTTAATATGCATACCCTGATTAGAGCTGCTGGTTTGCTGTGCATATTGCATCTCTGTTTGTTAGTCATTTGTGCACAGATAAAAGCAACACAATAATTATTAACTGTTACTAACCCTCCTCTATTCTGTTACTTTTCTTACTACTTGATGTGGCACTTGGTACCACTGTTCTACTGCCAAGCTGTTCTCCTAAACATGGAAAAGTCATCTGAGAAACTGGGAACTTTGGAACCAACAGATGGAAAGACTCTGTTATCAGATTACACAGACCAGCGCTGACTTTAATGTAGAATGACCAGGACAGGGTGGACAGCTAATTAGCAGAGGTATCCAATACTGTGACGTCCAGTGAGGGCAATTTGTCTGGACTGATCTGGTCCCTTCCTGTCAAGATGGTATAAAGTCAGGTGTCCCCAGAAGGAGGTGTCACATTTTGGACTTGAGCCATCCCACAACGAAGCTCTCCCAAAGCCTGATTAACACAGTATTTGGTTCTTATGCACCATTGTGTGCCTGTTTATTTTCACATTTTTGTTTCAATACGGGCACCACGGTGGCGCAGTGGTAGTGCTGCTGCCTCGCAGTAAGGAGACCTGGGATTTCTTCATGGGTTCT